>JANKOE010000003.1:13851885-13885778 GCA_026284465.1 Erythroxylum citrifolium
CGTCGTCGGTTAATAGTAGTACCAAGGACGAGAAGAAGGTAGTGGAGAGAGTGGTAATAGATGACAGTGGTGATGAGAAGGAGGAAGGCGAGCTGGAGGAGGGTGAGATTGATTTGGATTTGGAGCCCACTGGGAAGGAGTGTGGAGAGGAGATGAGTGCTGGTGGTTTAGAGGTGCAGTCGAAAGAGAAAGATGTGGATGTGAGAGTGAGGTTAATTCGTGAAGCTTTGGAGAGTGTTACTGTTGTCGAAGCAGAGAAGTAAGAATTTCGAGAGTTTAAGTTGATTTGCTGTCTTTTAAGTAGTTTGGGGATTTAAGGATAAAAGAACGTTGATTTGGTTTGCTTTTTGATTGATTTGTGTAGGTCGTTTGAGGAAGTTTGTTCCAAACTGCAAAACGCTATGGATAGCTTGCAAGGTGTGGTTATGCACACGAATTTTTCCACTAAAAACTCTCTTGTTCAATTGGCATCTGCTTCAATGCAAACTCTTAAGAAGGTGAGTTGCCTGGTTCCATGAAAGCCTTGCTTTTGCCCCATTGAAGATTAGCAGGGAAATTGTGTTAGGTGCATTGCTGGTTTGACTTGCGCTATCGTTCATTGCAGGTATTTTGCTCCATGAGCCAGAAATTAAAGGGACAGAATAAGTCTGTTTTTCTGAGGTGGACGATTTTATAATGCTTTGATTATCATTTCTTGGGGACTTGGACTTTACAAAGGTTTACTTAAGACTTCGGTGGTGTTGTTGGTTACAGGTTTCTTTCCTTTGCAAATAGCCTCAATCCTCCTCTTTTTCCCCCTGAGCTTTTGGAAGAGGTCAAATATTTGTCATTTTCTTTTGATTTTTGATTTCTTTTTCTAGTTTATTGTCCTTCGTTTTGAATGTTTATTACTATGGAAACTTAAGAATGGTGTGTATTTTTGCAGATACAAGTTATGCTCTCCTCTCTGGAATCTACTGACGTTTTGTTGAGTTCAAGATCTTTTAACAAGGATAAGCAGGCCACTTTTGGGGTGAATAAGGATGACAACGCCTTAACTAATGGTGCAGCTCATGATTCTACTCCTATGAATAATCTACAAGCAGTTACTGAATCTTTTGCTCACAATAAGCCAAACATTTCACCAGAAGCTCCCAAATCAGGAGCTTCTAGTTTCAAGAGTAAAGGGATTATGCTCCCTTTGCTGGATCTTCATAAGGATCATGATGCAGACAGCCTTCCATCACCCACACGGGAAACAACTCCTGTTTTACCTGTTGGCAGGGTTATTACAGTTGGAGATGGAATGATTAAACCTGTAATGCCTACACCTACAGTTGGGCTTGAGACTGGAAATTCTAGAATGCACCCATATGAAACTGATGCACTGAAAGCTGTTTCCAGCTATCAACAGAAATTTAGTCGTACTTCTTTCCATATGACCAATAGGCTTCCAAGTCCAACCCCTTCAGAAGAATCAGGTGATGGGGATGGGGATACTGGTGGGGAAGTTTCCAGTTCATCAACTGTTGTTACTTCTATAACTGTGATTCCACCAATTTCTGTCCCACAGAGTGCTGCTCCTCCCATTCCTGACAGTTCAGTTATGCATGGAGTTATCCCTGCCAGAAATGCTACTCCAGTGAATTCTATATCTGGTTCAAACACCAAATCCTCAGCAAAGAGCAGAGACCCTAGGCTTCGATACGTTAATTCTGATGCAAATGCAGCAAAAGTTGGAGAAACAATTAGTTCAAGAAAGCAAAGGGCTGTTGAGGATCCTATCTTGGACGGTCCTTTAAAACGACAAAAAAATGGATTGGAAAACTGTGCTCTTGTAAAGGATGTGAAAACTATGACCGGAAGTGGTGGCTGGCTAGAGGATACAGAGATGGTTGAGGATCAAATAGTTAACAAGACTCAGTCAACTGACAGCTCAGTATCTGATCCGAGGAGAATAGTTAATGGTGTTTCTGGCAGTGGTAAAACAACAGTTAACCTCGTAGGAAATGAGCAAATACCAGTATCAGGAGCAAGTTCCACTACTGGAAATGAACAATTACCGCAGATCAGCAATTGTGCAACATCCCTGCCTGATATATTGAAGGACTTTGCTGTGAATCCAACAATGTTATTAAATATACTAAAGATGGGACAACAACAAATATTTGCTTCAGAGGCTCAGCAAAAGATATCTGATCCTGCTAAAAGTACACTAACTCCTTCAATCTCTGGTTCGATGCTGGGAAAATTACCAGCTGTAAGTATTGCTCCCCAGCAATCTTCAGGTATCTTGTCAAGGCCAGCTCCACCACTTCAGGTTCCTTCCCAGTTGGCTACAGCGGTGAGCCCTATGTTTTACTGCTGAATTGATGTTAATATGTCATGTTTGAAAAAATAACGTGCCCTGTGGGAAATGTTGAATTTTCTGCAATATAGTTTAACAGTGTATTTGATAATAACAAAAAAGTTCTATGCAGCTGTGATTTGTGCTTTTCGGGCTTCCTGAACTATATCTTATATATTTTGACAGATTTACGATTAAAAAACCCATCTTTTCTCTTTCCTTGGTTCATTCAAATTTGTAACAAGACAGATGGCATTGCTTCTTTTATCTAATCTTCTGGATAATTGTTGATGCATGAGTGATGCAGGATGATGTGGCAAAAATTCGTATGAAACCGCGAGACCCTCGTCGTGTGTTGCATAACTACTCACTCCCAAGGGCTGGGAGTTTGGGATCTGAACAGTTCAAGACTAATTCATCCTCTCCATTAACTGCCGAGGTGACCAAAGATGACCAGAGTGATCAAAGACACACGGGGCCAGCGGCTTCCCAGTCTTCTGTGGCACCTGATATTACCTTGCAGTTCACAAAGAGCTTGAAAAATCTTGCCAATATTGTATCTGTTACCCAATCATCCACTACTACACCAATTGGTTCCCAAAATCTTGCATCACAACCTTGGCAAATCAAGCCTGATAGAGTGGATGTGAAATCAACTTTGACAAATTCTTGCATTCAAACCCCCTCCGGAGACTCAGCTCCTCGAGTAGTGGTTTCAGGTCCACACTCACAGACTACTTGGGGAGATGTTGAGCATCTTTTTGAAGGGTATGATGACCAGCAAAAGGCTGCTATACAGAGAGAGAGAGCTAGAAGGATAGAAGAGCAAAAGAAAATGTTTGCTGCAAACAAGCTCTGCCTTGTATTGGATCTAGATCATACGCTTCTTAATTCAGCCAAGGTAGTGTTTTTCTTGGTTCTTTGGTTAAATTTTGAATATCAAGTTTATTTTATTAATGGAGTGATGTGTTGTCCTCTTTTTCAGTTTTCTGAGGTTGATCCTGTGCATGATGAGATCTTAAGAAAGAAAGAGGAACAAGATCGTGAAAAACCATATAGACATCTCTTCCGGTTTCCTCATATGGCAATGTGGACAAAGTTACGGCCTGGAATCTGGAATTTCTTGGAAAGGGTAATTTAATTTAGAGGTTACTTTTCTGTCAGGTACTATTGTGTTTGAGTTCTGTTGAGGCACACTAACTTTCTTGTTCCCTACTTAGGCTAGCAAACTGTATGAGCTGCATCTTTACACAATGGGGAACAAGCTATATGCTACTGAGATGGCAAAACTGCTTGACCCAAAAGGAGTCTTATTTGCTGGACGAGTTATTTCCAGGGGTGATGATGCCGATCCCCTCGATAGTGATGAGAGGGTTCCAAAGAGTAAGGATCTTGAGGGAGTCTTAGGCATGGAATCAGCTGTTGTTATTATAGATGATTCCGTGAGAGTCTGGCCTCATAACAAATTGAACTTGATAGTTGTAGAAAGGTATCTGTTAGACAACAAGGGTGAACCATTTATTTCCTTGGTAATTTGATCCTTGTCTTGAGATGCTTATGTTTGTGGTGTTGCAGGTACATCTTTTTCCCATGTAGTAGACGCCAATTTGGGCTTCCAGGCCCTTCTCTTCTTGAGATTGACCATGATGAGAGACCAGAGGATGGAACTTTGGCATGTTCGTTAGCAGTGAGTCAATACGACTATTCTCCTGTGATTGTTTGGGAAAATAATTGTGTATTTTTTGATCAATTGTTTCAACTTGAAATAGGTTATTGAGAGAATACATCAGAACTTTTTCACACATCATTCCTTAGACGAAGCGGATGTTAGAAATATACTTGCCTCCGAGCAGAGGAAGATTTTGGCTGGCTGTCGAATTGTATTTAGCAGAGTATTTCCAGTTGGTGAAGCTAACCCCCACTTACATCCTCTGTGGCAGACAGCTGAACAATTTGGTGCTGTCTGCACAAACCAGATAGATGAACAGGTTACGCATGTGGTTGCTAACTCGCTTGGAACAGATAAGGTACTGTTTAACTGTTTTTTATTTTCAAGAACCAGTATTCTTGCATCTGGATTGTTTTGGGAGATTTTGAGGGTTACTTGATGAATGCACTGCTTTGAACAGGTGAATTGGGCTGTGTCCAGTGGAAAGCATGTTGTTCACCCTGGCTGGTGAGAACTTCCTCTACTTGCTAATATATTGTTTTACTCGTTGATTCTGTATCTTCTTTGTTTAACCAATGCTTGGTCTCTATTTCTCCTCCTCCCCCTTCCTGATAACAGGGTGGAAGCATCAGCCTTGCTTTACAGGAGAGCAAATGAGCAAGATTTTGCCATTAAACTCTAAATTGATCATCCTAATCCCTCTGGTAAAATTAAAGATTGGATTAATATGAAATCAAGTTCCGAATGAAGTCTCGAGTGATAGGTTGGGGCTAGAACAAAGAATAGGTGGGTTTAGAGCAGAGCTTGAGTGGCAATATCTCGACTTTTGAGTGATGCTATCCATAACTAATGATGGGCTGTTTCCCATTTGCATGCAAATTCACTGGAGAGCCCCAAGGGATTGGTAATTTGGAAGCATGAGGTTCAAAAGGATCAAAACCTCCAGGGGATGATGGATTGAGCTGGGAAGTTTAATACTTTGTTGAAGTGGGATTCCTGGAGGTTGTTTGAACCTCATGAAGCTGGATGATGGCGTTGGGTGGAAGGTACATGAAAAATGACCTTAGTACTAATTTAAAAGAATATGGCTATCGGGGTAAACCTTGGTGTTCACCAGGTGTAAACTTGGGAGCCGCAGTAAAAATGGAAAGAGAACAGTAGAGGAGTGTGTGTGCCTGCATTTAAAAAATGGGGAGTAAATTGATGGATATTGATTCTTAAATATCATTGGGGTGGGCCGTGGGCCTTATTGCTTAGGGGATTTTGTCTACTGACTTAAGCAACTGAAATTTGAAACTAAATGCTCTATTGGTAGTTACTTAAAAGTTGAAGGCAGTAACATTGCTAGTTCTGTCCGAAAATTTCCTGATGGAAGTGCCTGAGGTCTCCGGAGTTCGGACTCTCCTTTCCTCCTCTTTTTCTCTTTAAACCAAGCTTTCTAGGAAAGTCATACTGTTTACTTGATTTTATAAACTCCAAACCCAAAATGTGCAAATTTGGAAATTGAATGGTAACACCTGGACATGTGACAAAACTCACGGGATACTTTAAAGATAAAAGCTTGGCGATCGAGTGCGGATCATTTGAATGGTTCGCAGACTTTTTTGAACCAAATCAAGTTGAATGATTCTTTTGAGTTTTATCTGAGCCAAAGAAATGTCTAATAGTATCACTATGTTCATGATTTTCTTTTGATGTAAGTTTCACTTGGATCTGCAACTAAGGTCAATGTATCTTTGGTTTTGTCGTCGGATACCTGAAATAGCCTTGGGTACTCGGGACAAGTATGAATAAATTGGTTAACAAAAATGGGACACGGTGACTAAGAGTCACGAGCAAGGAAAGTCGATGTGATTGTGACATCACGCATCACGTGCTTCTGTGCATGTGGTAGCTGTAGCTGCCGTGACAAGTACTAGATATTTTCTTTTCTTTCACGACAATGAAATGTTAGATATTCAGGAAATAAAAATCCAAAGTACAGCTTCTGAGAGTAATTGAGTAAACTTGATTGCTTCCGACCCTTTGATCCCCACATTATGGAACTGACAACGAGGAAATCTCCAAATTGTAGGACGTCAGACGAGGAAAACTCAAAGGTTGTTTCACTTGCAGCAATAAAAATAAAATCAACATTCGCTGCACACTATATTTGGTCCAAGGGGAAAAGTGGTTGAGTATTTTCCAAAACTTGATTATGAAGATTAAAAAACATATACTTACGCACTTACCTAAAAAAAGAAGATAAAGGATAATCCGGAAATTTAAAAGCAGTCAAAGATGTTGGATATGAATTTTAGTTTGGAGTTTGACTAGCTTTGTACGGATCCTCTACGACCGACAGAATAATAGATCAAATCTACAGTCACTAGGCGTAAAGAGAGGTTAAATACATACCAATCTGGTTATGGATATCCCTCATAATCAGCGATTGCTTAAGGTTTACTTACTAAACTAAAACCAGCATATGATTGCCCAATGTTGCTTGTTGACATTTTTTAAAGGACCCTTTTGTTTGAGTGAGAAACAGGTGAATATGAGAGTCTGGTCATCGTGAAAGTTTATCAGTCGCAATCGAGTCCCATCCATCTTGCTTGGTTCGGTTTACCAAGTTTTCGAGTAGATTTCCAGAGACTCTTCTCCGAGGAACAAACCATGGATGAGGAGAAAGATGACAATTCTACTGGATTTTCATGGTGGTCCGACAGCCATAAACGTCACCACCAATCCCAGTGGCTCCAAGCTTCTCTGTCAGGTCCTTTACTTCCTATACACTCTGGTTCTTGTGGTACAGAATGCGTTTTTCTTTTCTGGGATCTTTGTTGTTAGGAAGATATCATTAACGTTGCTGTGGCTAAGGAAAGAACCGTAAATTTTGGATTCCGTGTGCCAAATTAGAAGTCTGTTATTAGAGACTAAGCAATTGTATTGGAATATGCAGATTTGGAGAAGAAGACCAACATGATGGTGAATATCATACAGAACAACGGCGATACATTTGCTGAGAGAGCCGAGACATTCTATAAGAGAAGACAAGAGCTCGTAGAGATAGTGAAGCACTTGCACGAATCCTACCAGGCTTTAGCTGAAAAGTACAACCAGCTAAGATCTGAATGGCTTGGTGTTGCTCGTTTAAGTCTGTCGTCTCCTTCACTTGATCCCTCCAAACAATTCCAGTTCCTCCTCGACTTTTTCAAAGAAAACAAAACTACCACCATGCTTGAAGCGTCGACTTTCTACCCCGAGAGTGTAACCAAAAAACATTCTGGTACTGAAACTCAAGATATCAGCTTGGAACATGGTGTCTTAAGTCAGATGGATGCAGAGACTGTTGGAGACAAAATTCTGAGAAAGATTATAGATGGAAACGATGAAGGTGATGTCAGATTAGAAGGTGAAGAACTGTGGAATGAGTTGAGGCTGAAGGCGTGGAAACTTATAGAGGAAAATATGCGGCAACAGGCGGAGCTTGCTAAAAGAAACGACGAGAAAAGAGAAATCATCAAACATCTTCAATCTGTTGTGAACGAGTTAATGGAAGAAAACAGGGCTTTGAAAAGTTGTCTGCCTGAGATTCAATCAAGTGCCTCAAAGAGGAAGGGTATTAATTGCATTGGGAAGTCTAATAACTAGAGCATCCGTTGTTAACTCTCTCTAATCTCCATTAACAAATTCGTAAGCCCACTTGCTGGACCGTTAGTCAACCAATAATTTTGTGTCTGTTTCGATTATTGTCTCCTTCTTCACTGAATCTGGTAGTTTCTTGCTAAGTTGCCATGTAAACTGTTTACAATTTCGGATGTAATTCCATCATTTCTTGTGAAGGAGGAGGAGGAGACTTTGGATCATTGTATCAACAGGGTTGTACGAATTATTACTGGCTGTTAGCATTTCCAACAGTAGCTTATTCTTTATAGCTAAAAATGGGGGAGGGTAGCTCTTAAAAGATGTACCTTTAAGAAGATCTAATAAAGAGGAGGCCATGTGGAGTCACGGAGACTGCAGAAGAAAATAGGAAGAGAAAGAAGTCATAGGAAGACGAGAAGAAAAGGGTCTTGAAACCCCATTAACACGATAAGAATTTGGAGCAGGTGTTTAAGAATCGAACCAGGAAGCCTTAATGTTGTGATCTATGACCAATTCAAGCTACTCTGGTCCCATCTTTATCTATCACTTAGTTACTGAAAGTAACCCTTTCCCATTAAACACTTTTAGTCGGAGATATGTCTTTATTTTTTGGAACTTTCTTAATCACTGTTCTGATATCATATCATATCAATCCAAAGAAACAGCATACGGCACGCCTCCATTCCGTTAATCATGATCCATTTGCTTGTCATATGGGACATAACATCTACGTATCGTATTACAATAATAAGGTACGTAGGACCCTTGTTAATTCAATTGAAAACAACCACACAGCCTTTTAAATATTACATGTCCATATACTCTCTTAGTTGACAATCATAAAAAATGACAGCTTTCATAATCCCTCGAAATCTATGTTGATTCTGTTTCAAAGGTCACTAGTTTGATGTTTCAGGTAGTGTCGAGGACAAGAAGGTTGGTTTAGTTGGTAAGACAAAAGTTCAACATGTGAGAAACCTCAAAAATAGAGAAACGGTCTAACAAAAGCGTCGACTCATTTCTACTGATAAACAAGTTTATCTATGTACAGTTTCTGAAGTTAATTGTCCTCAAAGTTGAAACCTTTGCGACCACTTACCACATCTCCGCATCTCTATCTCTTAGTTTTCTCTCTCCTACACTGGGATCTAACTCCAACCTCCTTTTTTTTGTTTTGAAGTTGGCAAACCTTTGTCTTGTACCACACACACTACAAGCTACCTTATGGACCTCAAAACGGCTGACACCACCGTCTACGCACGCCAATGGAGTAGCGACTCTGGTGGGTCTCCGGCAATGTCGCCTGCACGCAAAAATCACTCGCGGTCTTCTTCAACTTCTGGAATTTCCACCGTCAAACGCAACCAGAACTTCGCAGCCAAAGCAGCGGCTCAGCGTCTAGCGCAGGTTATGGCTTCACAAACGGCTGACGACGACGACGACGACGACGGAGACGATCTGGGTTTCCGTTATAGTGCACCGCCGCCAGTTTCGCTCTCTAAGAATCTCGCTACTACTGCTAAACCGACGAACCCTTCTGCTAGAATCACCAGATCTCCTCCTCCTGCTGTAAAGTCTTGAACTTTTACTGTTTTGTTTCATATCCAGTTGTTCATTGAGCCTTGTTTGAACTTTGAAGCCAAAAAGAACTGATTTTGCTTGACACTTGGACTAAAAATTTGCATAGTGCAAGCTCAATTCTTATTACTTTTGTTAGTGTGGTTACTACGGAAGGGAGCACTTGAGGGGCAGTGTAGAACATAGATGTTGATGGTTTGATTTTATTTCGTTTCCTAATTTGGAGCATAGTGTGACCATGAAATTAGTCTTACATTTGGAAATTGAGAAGTTCTTTCTTTTAGTTTGTAATAATTTTCTCCAGCTTTTACGGTTACGGAAATAGAAATGCTTGATGCTTATGATCAGATATAAGTAGTAATTGCTGTTCCAACTATGTAAAGGAGTGGATTTAATAGCCCTCGATGACTGGAGTTTGTTTTTTGTTTTTGATTTAGTTACCTCGGAATTTAGGAGAGGAAGCTCCGGTTTCAGCTGGAAGACCATCAATGGCTTCTCGGACAGTGCCACCTGTGCCACCTAGTAAAGGGTCACTGAGGACAGCGGTTTCTTTACCACCGCTAGATCCTCCCAGAAATGGACAAAAAGATAGCAAAAGGTAGAATAAATGGATTGATTGTTTAAACTGGAATGCATATCTTGTTTATCTTATTACAGCTGGATTTAGCCTTTTATGTTACGTTTTTGTTTCTTTATGTCTACTGTATCAATTTTACATGTAACAACAACTAAACTTTACATGTATCATCTAGGAATTTGGAGTTTTTGGCGTCACTAACTTCCAAAGTTACACTCACTTATCTTGGATGAAAGAAAGCTAGAAAATAAAGATCTCAGTTTATGCATAGAAAAGTAATTAAGCTGGAAAGTGATTTTAGTGTGACCCCCATTGAGTTTGTATCCTGGCTTTTAGGAACCAACCTACCATGTAAACCCTTGGCTTAGGCTGGCATTTCTTCAAAAATGACCTAGCCCTTACATGGCCTTTGTCTCGATTGGGGTCAACTTATCCTTTTTTGAGAGAGCATAGGAAGAAGTGCTTCCGGAATTTGAATTTTGGAACCATTTTTTAATGCTTGTCCTGCTTTGATAACCCTGTCAGTAGTTTCATTGCTCAGCTGCAACACTTATATTAGATAGATGCATGACTGCAGAAACTAGTATTTGATATGAACTACGAATTGAGAGATTTAAATTGGAAAATTGCAGATTCCTATCAGATATTGCACATTTTAACTCAAAAGATGTTGGAGATCAACGTGAAGCATCTACGCTTCGTGATGAAGTATGTTAATTTTCTATCTTCACTTGTCTTGTATGAATGAAGTTATTTTCTTACCTGAGAGAAAAAGTTAAAAATAATGTTCAACTATGTTTTAACATGATACTGGCATATATTTGCAGCTTGATATGCTACAGGAAGAGAACGAAAACATCCTTGAGAAGGTACTGTTTTGCTCTATTCTTCTGCCAGTAATGCTCATCTGGATATGATGCATTACATCTAAATGAAAGCAAATTTGATTTACAGCTCAGGCTTGAGGAAGCAAGATGTGAGGAATCAGAGGCTAGAGTTAGGGAGCTTGAGAAACAGGTAATTCCCCATCGGCATAGTTTGATGATATTTATATTCTAGGTATGTTGCATGGATTATGGTTGCCCTTCTTTTTAGGGCATGGAGCATTACCAAGGTGCAAAACTATATTTTTATGTCTTCCAAAATGTATATAGTATGACAGTCCTTTTCCTAATTTTATAGTTTTTCTACCTTATAGCTCCCTTCTTTGGATGTGAATACACTGTTTTATTCTTGCTTTGGACTTTAGGTTGCTTCTTATGGGCAAGGAGTGTCTATGGATGCTAAATGGTTGAGCAGGCAAGTCATTACCCAAATAACTCTGTTGTTTCTCTGATATTTCTTTTTCAGTGTTTATCTTATGAATTATTGGGCTACCATTTGCAGAAAGGAAGCTGCACTGCGTGAGCGAGAGGTATTAAAATGCTTGAAATGTTGCTGCATGTGTAACTAACCTACTTATTATTCAGTACTGTCACTAACTTGTGATGGGAGTACAAAAGTTGTTCTTAGGCTAACAAAAGAGTAAATCTTTAAGTTTGTTCTATCTGACTGGGGGCTTGAATTATATGGTTGGAGAAAAGATATTCAGGAAGCCTTTGTTATGAACCTTTTAAAAGTGAAATAATCCAAAAAAATCATTATCTTAACTTACAGGCTGCACTTAAGGATGCAAAACAAAATCTTGCAGCAGATAAGGAAATTGCATCTATTCGGTCTGAAATGGAGGTAAGGATAATTATGGATGCTTTTTGAAAGATGGATTTTGTATTTCCTTCATTATGTATGAAAAGATTTATAGTACTGATGCTAATATTTTTTATTTAATTGCTTAAATCAGTGTGCAAAAGATGAGGCTGCAACTGTAATGCAACAACTTGTTGGAGCTGAATCTGAAGTAAAGGCCCTCCGGACTATGACGCAGAGGATGATTTTGACTCAGAGAGAAATGGTTTGTACTTTAGGTGGTGCAAATGGCATAATATTTCAGACCGTTTTTTGAATGAAGTTTAATTTCAGGAAGAAGTTGTTCTTAAGAGGTGTTGGCTTGCACGCTACTGGGGTTTAGCTGCTAGTTATGGTAATGTCGATCTTTATATTTTAACCGTTTGTTTCATTTGTTCTTCATGAAATTGAGGCAATATCTGTGCATTTACAAAGATCCCTTTCCATCTTCACGGTGTGCTAATATGATGTTGATGAGAATTAATCATGTAATTAAAGATTGAAGGCGTCTGATTCTATATACAGAATCCTGAACTTAGTTTCTATATACAGAATCCTGATGCCGTTAACTAGATTTGTTGAATAATGCAACACAATGTGGGCAATTCTATGTTGGTAATATAGTTGTTCCATTTTACTTGCTTCTTCCCGGAGTTAAATGTTTAACATAATGAAAATACCCATATCCTGTTCTTTTTTCTGAAGTGGACAAAATACGTGGTTAACATTTTACTTCTTACTAATTTTTTGATGAAAATATTTTCATTTTTGTAGGTATTTGTGCAGATGTTGCTGTATCAAAGCATGAGTACTGGTCATCCTTAGCACCTCTTCCATTTGAGGTTGTTCTTTCTGCAGGTCAAAAGGCCAAAGAGGAATGCTGGGAAAATGGTTAGTACTACCAAGGCTACTGTTTATGGCCTCGCTAGTCAATCCATTAGATTTTGTTGCTTGTATCAATCTGTTTTTCTTTTTCTACCCTGTCTTAACTAGCATTGACATCTAATAGGTGATGATGATGATGAGAAGCGAAGCAAGTTTGCTCAGGACTTGGGCGATCTAACTGGTGAAGGAAATATTGAAAGTATGCTTTCTGTAGAAATGGGGTTAAAGGAACTTGCTGCACTGAAGGTTTGCTCTCATGCTTCTCATGCTTGTTTTGTTCCAGCTTATGCTCCTTACGTGTGATATGAAGCCTTTCGTTTCTACTCTTTAAGGTTGAGAATGCTATTGTGCTTGCATTGGCCCAACAGAGACGATCTAATGCTGTTCGATCATCACTTTCAGGTATGAATTGCCAGATCCAGTTATGCTTGGCTTAGTTCTTTTCTACTGCCAGGTCTAATTGATAGATTTTCTTCTTTCTTGAAGTTGTGTTTCTTGAAATAGCATCCAAGTGGCATGTTTTGAAGCCACATTCTTGGCTTGCTTCTGCACCATATACTATACTTTCTTCTACATTGAAATGTTTGCTCGACTGGTGCCAACTTAGTGCTTATCATTCATTATTTTTCAGATCCTAAATCTCCAGGGGATCCAAAGTTCATGGAAGCATTTGGTAAGTCATGCTAAGGAGTAGTACCTACTACATTGTGACTTGTTAGCCTTGTATAGTAGCCACAAGGACTGCCATCTCTCACAAAAATTGGTAGCATATGGATGACTTAAGATCTGAAGATTTCATGTTTCTAATTGCAGAGTTAAGTCCAGAAGAATCAGAGGATGTTCTTTTCAAGGAGGTGGGGAATTCCTTTAAGAACTACCCATCTGTGATCTTGTACATGTATATGGCTTAAGTTTGTTGAAGATCTGATTTTCAATGAATGCATTCAGTTTTGTAAACCTTAAACTCATGGCTTACAAATCCACCCAAATGAAAACATGTTTTGATTTTTGTAACCTCACCCATGGATTACTAATTCGTTAATAATATGCATTTCAGAAATAAGAAATCTTTTGCAGCTGTTCAATGGCAAAGAAAAATTAAATGCTGATTTACTTGTTTAAATTACTTCTTAGGCATGGCTGACATATTTTTGGAAAAGAGCCAAAGTCCGTGGAATAGAAGAGGACATAGCCAAAGAGCGACTGCAGTTCTGGATCAATCGTAGCGGACACTCACCAAGTTCATATGATGCTGTTGATGGTAAGGCTAAATACTCACTGCATTTGAGTTTGTCACCATTCTCAGGAGGATGCAACTGGTCCCTTTGCCTTCTATTAGATGGATACTAACATAGGAGTTTACTGTCTCAGTTGAGCAAGGGTTAATGGAGCTCAGGAAGTTGGGAATAGAGCATCGACTTTGGGAAGCCTCTCGCAAGGAGATCGATGGGGCCAGTTGATCTGAGCATGTGGGCCTGAGATAATCTTTACCGTCTTTGCAAGCTTCATGTTCAGTTGAATGAGGCCAATGGTAGCAATATGAACTAAATATAATCTTGCAAAGAAAAACTTTGAGTTTCCACTTCTTTCATTGGTAAAGTGCGGTGACAATATATGGTCCTGTTGGTATATATTCGTCCAACATACATAATCAAGTTGAGCTTCATTCTTTGAACGATGTTATCCCAATAGCATACTGATACATACTAATAGCAGTCGGCATCTCTCAAGAAAGACTCAGTACCTACTAAACCTTGTCCAAAGATGATGCATCCAATGCAAAAAAAAAAAAAGTTAATCTTGCCTACTTGCCATTTTGTTGCTATGCAACTTCCAGGAGACCTGTGTGGCTTTAGAAAGACTACTCTTTACTACTCGGTCAACTCCACATGGAAACAGGTAATCAGTCCGTCGTGGTATAGCTCTTTTGACGTATGAAGTGGTCAAAATGGCCATCTTCTACGTACTGCATAGTGAACGAAAAAAGCAAAAAAGAATGTGAGCACAAATTGCCAATCCTTAACTAATACCGACCCCAAATAATTAGTACGGGAATGAATGCGTAAAAGCAAAGGTTTCTAGTGGAACTCTTTTCCTGGTTCGTGCGGCTGAAGGTGTACGTAAGACAGCCACACACCATGGCTGTTTTTTGTCATTTTTCACTGTGGAACCTTGTGAGATGGCGCTTTGGGAATTGTCTGGATTTGGAACCCCCTTTCTGTTCTGTTAATTCTATATTGACACGCCGCTTATGGCCCTCACCACGCGTTGCAGGTCTCGTCCTTGGCCCCTGTTATTAGTAATCTGTGTATATAAAGTATAGAAGTTGACAAAAAGTACATAGCCAAGCTGATGCTTCAATGCTTGATGGGCATGTCCTGCTTCTGATGGGAATGTGCTGCTTCAATATATCATATTATAGTCAGTCTCATCATCCAAGGCACAGGCATAACCCTTAATATTGTTTCTTTTGGTGAAATAGAGAAAGGTGATGAGCCTGCAATTCTAAAGTTAACTTTGACCTAATCCATTATCCACCAGTTTTTCACTTTCTGATCAATGTCATGGTCCCAACTTTATTTGTCTAACCAACCACTATTACCTTTTCCTATTGGCTAAATTGTTCGTACGTGTTTCAAGTGTGGCTCTGCTTCCTCTGTTCTCTCTTTATATGTTTTGTATTTTTCTTGGTAATTGTCATCATTTGAAATGATTACAAGGATTATGTTTTTGAGTGCTCTTCTTCTAAATATACTTTAATATCTCCTAATCTTCAAGATGTGAAAGTTTGGAAGGTACCTTCATAATGCCAACTTCCGCGGGACTTGCCTTTTCTCCCCAGAAATATTTAGTTTCTTGTCTTGAGTTGTCAAGTGGGCATGCGTCCACTGGTCCATTCATTAATAATTTTTAATTTTTATCTCCAGCATGCTCTAGTGGACTTCATCCATGCTGCCCCGCCTCGACCACATTATCAAATCATTCGCAAATAGAGTCATCAGGACAGAGAGAAAGAAAGAGCTTAGGAGAGCATTGCAGTGTCCTGATTTCAGCATTTCTTTTTGGTGAGCTTAGGACAGCATTGCAGTGTCCTGATTTCAGCATTTCTTTTTGGTTTCTTTTGAACTTGCTTCGGTAGCATCAATACAGGTCATACTTATCCATTTGATCTTAGCAGTTGACTCTCCTTGTGAGGATACGCTCTTATGCAAATAGTTTCGAGTATTTACAGATTACACTAAGCCTCACCTTTCGAGATATTGAACTCTGTTTTCTATATTAATCTGCTGAGATTCAAAAGATTATGATGTATAAGATTGAAGATATGCTAGAATTGAATAAATAGGAAAAGATTGAATTTTTGAGTCCTAATTCTGCTGGGGTGCTCCAGTTATGTATTATAGTGTCAGGCATGACCATGGCCAAAAAAAAAAAAAAACAAGAAAAGAAGTCCCATTATTATTCACTAAAGTGATTTAGCTTTTGCCCTATAGCATTTGTAAACAGAAATCCACAAAAGGGCTGTTCAATGAGAAAAGCAGAGTTAGGAGAAAGAATTATAATTCAAAACTTTTATATTGTAAAAGATACTGAAAAGCTTACACAAGCTTCATAATGCCCTTTATTTGCAAAGCACATTTCCCAACCATGTCCACCATACAAGCAACTCCTCTGTCTTACAAATTTAATATCAAAAGTGATCTGATAACAGTATATTTGTTCACCAACTCCTAAGAAGCAGAAATGCTGGCTTCACACGTTATATCATAAATATTACAAGACAATTGGTTTAGGCTTCTTCGTGTAAAGTAAGATACTATACTACCTTACCAAGCTAATTACAATTTTAAGAACATATCAAGAATTTGCTTTATTATGTTCCTGCCCCACAGAAATAATGGGGAATCCAATTGCCCTTAACATCTGAAACAGAGAGCTTTCTGCAAATATATGTAACAATGAGTAGAAAACAAAAAGGATAAAGAGGCAATTGTCATAAATCACTACCGTCTGTTCTGACACCAACCACCACTACTACTCAAAAACACTTAGGTGCGATGCTCTTCCATGGGCCATAGGGCCCATTATTAGACTAGAGACTAGAGAGGGGAAGGGAAGGAGGACAGGTAAATGGGATTGGCTTGAGCACCAAGAAAAAGTCTCTTTTACATCTACAGAGGTGAGACAGAAGGAAAGAAAGACAGTTCAAGAGAGACAGGTCAAGGAAAGCAACCACAGCAAATATTCTTCTTATTTGAGTATGCATTGAAATCAGATCTACAGTTATCATTACAAGAGATTTTCAACTTCAATCAAAAGCCAAGTGAGCTCCATTTACAAAATACAGCCATCGTATTAACTCAATCTTCAAAAAGAAATCATGTGAATGTACATGTCATAATAGCTTCGCAGTACTTGAATTGACTGTGATATACTTCAGCCAGTTGGCCTTTATCCTCTGGTTTCATAACATGCAGGCCCAAATTTTCCTTCTAGGAAAACCAAAAAGAGAAGTATCCATTTGCAAGTTTGGTCTCATGTATCATGATTCTGTTCCTTTGCTCATTCCCTATTTGACAAAAGAACTTTTTTTTTTAACTCTGAGAAAGCAAATGTAGCCAAGATAGGCTGTCGTATTCACCAAAACTATTGGCTTGACTCTGCTATGGTAGAAAGGAGAAGAATACCCGAAAAGGCTCCTTTATTGGAAACATACTGTATCATACCAAAGCTGATACTGTTACTAACTGAGTATTTCTTTTTGCTATCTAAAAACTAAGAAGACAAACACAAGGATGAAGCATCTGTAACTTCTGCTATAAAATTCAAAACTTTAAAGCACATTCTCTGTGAAAATAGCCCCACGGTTGCTGACTGGGACCCCAAGTCAGAAGCACAGCTCACTCCCGTTTGTTTCTTCTTCTTCTCCGAAGGCTTTCAAACGGACACCTTGGATAATACATGTACGTATAAAGCTAGTACACAAAACACATTCACCTTTTACTCTTTATATAATGCACCCCCACTGAGCAACAACTTAGCCACCTCTCTCTTTCTTTCTTGTCATTTCTCTGTATTTGCATTCTCTTCCTCTGGGTTCTTTCCCGTTCAGGGTGAAACCATGCCTAGTATTCCAAGGAAAGAAATGGCATTGGGTTTAGTTGTGCTTCAGCTATGGTTTTTCCTGGTTGTTGAGTCCTGTCCTTGCCTAGTCGATATAATTGCTTGGTTACCTGGTCAACCTCCTGTCGGATTCCTGCAGTATTCTGGTTATGTGACCGTAGATGCAAAGAAGCAGAAAGCTCTGTTTTACTACTTGGTTGAAGCAGAAGTTGATCCAGCTTCCAAGCCTCTTGTTCTTTGGCTCAATGGAGGTTTCATATTCTAAGTCCTTGCTCATTGTTCTTGTAGATTTTCGATTCTTTTCCATTCACAGGCACGAAAAGATTCTGCATTATTTTTTGCGTAATTCATCATTACATACTGTTTTTTTTTTCAGGGCCAGGTTGTTCTTCTTTAGGAGTTGGGGCATTTTCTGAGAATGGACCCTTTAGACCGAGCGGACAGGTTCTAGTCAGGAACCAGTATAGCTGGAACAAGGGTAGGTCACTAGGTCTGTTTACTGGTTGAAGAATCTACAAAGCAATGATCTTTAGCATGTACTTCTCTCTTTTTGCATTGCAGAGGCCAATATATTGTATTTGGAGGCACCAATTGGAGTTGGTTTCTCTTATTCTGTTAACAACTCCGCTGCCGTAAATGACAAAGTCACTGGTAGGCTTGGACAGATTCTGATAACCTCATTGAAGTTTTATCAGCTTCTTTGATTTGCTTTAACGTTTAAGACATAGAAACGAATATCTTTCCGGGAAGGTATTCAAAATATTTTGAATTGCACAAGACAATTTCTTGTATATCAAAGATTCAAAGTCGATTTATTTTCCATTTCTTTTTATCTTTTCATTTGCCTTCTTCTTCTTTTCCCTTCATTCTCTCTCTCTCCCTGCAATTTCTTGAATTTGCTTTTGAATCTTTAGAGTTCACTGAACATAGATACTCGAAAAGAATGTTCTGCATTTTCCTACTTTACAGACGTGCTCTCTTCATTGCTTCATATGCTTGTTTCTATTGTTCTGTTTCTGAGTTGACAAAAGGTCATATCTTTCCATATGGAACTGTCTTGTCTTTGCTACATACAGCCACGGACAACCTGGAGTTCTTGCAAAACTGGTTTGTCAAATTTCCACAGTACAGGAACAGAAGTCTTTTCCTCACAGGAGAAAGTTACGCTGGTACTAGTCAAGCTGCTTAGAAACAACTTATCTTCTTTCCTTTCTTGGAAAAATAGATATAAGTTGGAAGGGAGTAACACTTTGGTTTGATTAAACTAGGTCATTATGTGCCTCAATTGGCAGACCTCATGCTTCAATTCAACAAGAAGGAAAACTTATTCAATCTAAAAGGAATTGCTGTAAGTCCAGCTAAAAGGAACCAGCCTTTCAAGACATTCATTTCTTGTCATAGTTAATTTGAATCCATGCAAGATTTATGCTTTTCTCCATTGGATTGCAGCTGGGAAATCCCGTTCTGCAGTTTGCTACAGACTTCAATTCAAGGGCTGAGTTTTTTTGGTCTCATGGACTGATATCAGATACAACTTACAAAATGTTCACTTCAGCTTGTAACTACTCACGATACGTAAGTGAATACTATAGAGGTTCAGTTTCTCCTGTCTGTTCAATGGTAATGGGACAAGTGGCTAAAGAAACCAGTAGGTTCGTGGACAAGTATGACGTCACTCTTGACGTTTGTATGTCATCAGTGCTTGCACAATCCAAAGTCATTTCTCCCGAAGTAAGTGGAAGTCTTCATCACAGGAAAATTTTATGTTTCCTTCGCTTTTCCGTTCTACATATGTGCTAAACTTAGTATGTTTACAGTTTACTTGATCTCTGTCTCTACAGCAAGTTGCAGACAACATAGATGTATGTGTGGAAGATGAGACTGTGAATTATCTAAACAGGCCAGATGTGCAGATGGCTCTTCATGCAAGGCTTGTAGGGGTCCGTCGGTGGGCAGTTTGCAACAAGTAATTATCTTACAAATATAGTAACTTATTTCAGAGTTTTCGTGCATGTGCATATTCTAACACAATGCTCTTCCTTTGTCTCTCTGTTTTGGCTGGGTTGTTTGATAATATATTTCATTGTTTATAACAGTGTCCTTGATTATGAGTTCCTTGACGTGGAGATACCAACAATTAACATAGTGGGGGAACTCATCAAGGCAGGAGTCCCAGTACTGGTCTATAGGTAATGCCTTTGACAATATTTTTCAGTTTTATGATCTCTTGCAAAATTTAAAAATTGACAGTAATAATGGAGGCTAATGGTATGCTACCTTCAACACAGTGGAGACCAAGATTCTGTTATACCATTGACTGGAAGCAGAACATTAGTTCATGGATTGGCCCAGGAACTGGGACTGAGAACCACTGTGCCTTACAGAGTTTGGTTTTCTGGGCAGCAGGTAAGCCCTCTTAAAAGACAAAATGTTGAGCATATAAACATGGAAAATTGGGTGTAAGGTTGGGATGAATATTGATTTCTCAACCTCAGGTTGGTGGCTGGACTCAAGGATACGGTGATATCCTATCTTTTGCGACTATTAGAGGAGCATCCCATGAAGCTCCATTTTCTCAGCCTGAAAGGTCGCTTGTGCTGTTCAAGGCATTTTTGGGAGGCCAGCCTCTACCTGAGACCTTCTGATCTTCTGATCAGTTCTTTATGGAAATACAGATTCAATTGTAAGTAAAGTTGGGTTGATATTAGAAGAGCAAGTTAATTATTAACTTTTTGGTCCCTCTGGAGTTTTCCTCGTTCCGGTGTGAAACTTCTGTAAAATTCTCTGAAGGTCTCAAGTAAAAGAAAGAATGCCATAAGCATGAATTTTGAACATTTGTCTCTCAAGGTTTCATTAACATCTATATCTGAAAACTCCATCAAAAAAATGACAGACAAAAGGAAATTTGATTGACTTATGCACCGTGAGAGAAAATTTTCAAGACTGAGTATTGAAAGTGGAAGAATTTGGAGTAGAAATAGTGGAACTTGTTAAAGTTTTTGCATTTCAAGTTACTAGCACATAACATTAAACAGCAGTGCAAACTTAAGAAAGTTGTGAAGATGTTCCTAGAGTGTTTTTACAGACGTGGGTAAGCACAACTGGGGCTTCCACCCGCATTTTTAGACCGGTGAATTCAAATGCTAGTAAAGGTTTTGATAACATCACAGATATGCTTCGAATCAGTCCATTATCTAGTTCATCTCTGGTGGACTCCTCAGTTAGGCAATTTTGGTGGCTGAAAGTCTCCTGTACTCCATCCTTTGCTTCCAAAGGAAGTCCTGAAACTTTCACCGGCCGCACAGTTCGCACCCTGAGACCATTTATCCCCAGAAAAACAAGATGACTATCTTATACACATCGTATTTGTTCCAGTTTATTTGGAGTTTTCTTTATCGAAACTTAAGCGGTATACCAAAATTCTTGCTTGAACATTGGACAACTGATGTTATAGACAGCATCAGGAAGCCGACAGTTATTTATGTGAATTGGATGTAGCATTATGGTTACTAACCACAGTTGCATTTACACAGAGAAAAGGGCCTCATTAATAGTCTTAACTGATACTTAAAAGTCAGTCCATTTGTAATCGAGGAATAGCTATGGCTACAATTCCAAGAGACAGCGTACCTGCACTCGATATGGCAAGAATACCTCAGAAAGTTGGGGATGTATTTCGTACCACCACTGCAATTTTACGGCGTAGGAACGTTAGGTTGCCTCATGAACGGTGACCATTTTAGCGCACAAAGAAGTTAGAATAGTACCTAAAACTTGGTAAAGACATCTTGACTGATGGCCCCATCCACTTGTTGGATTTCAGTCCTGGCATTGAGGTGCAAAAAAAACTCGAAATGCTGCTGTAACTAGATCAGATACAAATATTCTGGAACAGGGATAATCAACTTACCAACACTTTCAAGGTTAATATCACAAATGTCAGTCACAGAGGGACCATTAAGTTCAGTCACTCGAACGTCCGCACAATCATCTGCACTTGAGAGTGTACCTCCCAAGCCAATCATGTTCAGGAAGCCATTAAATGTACTCCCTTCTTGCCTTGGGATCGCTGTGACTCTCTGTTTCAAACAGAGCCTATTACGAATATGAAACTTGTAAAACATCCACTAAAATGACTGAATTGCTGATGAGTTTCCAGTGCCAATGGCTTATTGTAGCATTTGCTTGGTTCAGGTGCAGCCATTATTGTATGAAACAAAAATAAAGGCTGGCTACTTTAAGACAGGCTCTGCCTTATAAAGCAGCATAGAGAAGAAACAATTTAATGCTGGATAAGGCGTATGCTGTAGGCTGGCCGATTAATTGGATCCTTTGAATGGAGTCTGAACTTTTATACCCAAGTGGTAGTTCACTGGAATGGTTGAAAGTAACGAAAACAAGGATTACCTTGGAAAACTTGGCAACTTGACTTGGAAGACCTACATGCTGCGAGAAGTGAAAAAAGATCAGACTACTAGTTGCATTCAGAAATATTTAGTTTGGCTGCCAAGTGTGCTCATGAAGGAAATACCAAAGATAAATCATGAAAGTTTCATAAGTCACAGTTGAGGAGTATGTAAGCCTCAGATCTGTATACCCTGTACTAGGAAGTACCAAAGGAAAAAGAAAATCGGTTTCTACCTATCATCTGGGATAATAATTTCTATTTGGTTTAAGAAATCCACTTCTTTTAGTTGATTGTCGTCGAAGGAAGCTAGAAATTACAAGCTTAACAAGGATGTATATTGATGGAAAAACATGAAGATCAGTCGCAACTGGGAGAAAGACATGAGCCCAGAAACTTTAGAAAGCTGATAAAGCCTTGGTTCAAATTGAATAATCCAATTCTGTAAGACATCTCTATCCAAAATTTACACTTGTCTAGGGTGATATGCTAGCATTTGCTCAAACAATTCAGATGCCTACTCCTATACTTCACCATCTCACAATTTCAGCACTTAATGCAAGAGATTGATTTTGTGTGATCTCCCACCTTTCTTCCATGATTACAAGCATCATCGCTGCTCACAAGGACCCTGGCTGCCCACCTGTTGAGAGAAAGATTAAGAGCTTCTCAAAGAGTAAAACTAAGATGGAATTTAAGATAGAGAAGGAAAAAAGAAGAAGAAAGAATATAATAACACCTGTTGAGAGAACATCTAGGTCCACATGGTAGAAAACCAGTTGTCTCAATTTACAGGGCCTGTATTATTTATGCTGATCTTAAAAATATGAAAATCATTTTAGGTCCCTGTCTGAGTCACTTCAACATAAACAACTGCAACTTGACTAGTTGTGGGTGCAAGGCTACTTTAAAGAAATATAAAAGTTGCAAAACCAATGATTAGCGTTATAACAGTGGATTCTCTGTCAGTAAGTTTTTATCATCTCTCCCATGGACAGGAATTACAAAGTTGACTATCCCATCAAAGTCGAACGGTGAACTCTATTGAACAGAAACAGGAACCAGATAAAATTTTGCCAGCTGTGGAACTGGATTGTTATCAGAGATGACATTTTTATCTCGTAATTCGACTAAATTCATGATGTAGGATAAATACACGAAAGATGACACGTTTTCCCTCATATTTCGACTATTTTGAACTCATCATATAGGAAACATACGCAAAAGACGACATCATTTGTATCATAACAAGACTATTCTCAACTCGCTGTAAAGAAGACACAAGATTGAGGATAGGAAACATACGCACAAGATGTTGGGGGGTTCCACATAATCCCAGCAAGCACCACCAGCTACACACAAAAAGAACATAATACTAGTGACAACAGATCAACTAATCAAAATAATTGGGAAGTTAACTTCTGGTAACTGGAATTCCAATTCAGGTTTTAATGGAAGATTGTAAAAGTTATATCATTTTACATGTCATATGAAGCAGTGATCTTATACATGCTTTGAAGTGGAAGTGATCAAGCAATTTGCTTTCAATTCCCCCATCCTTGAACCAAAAACAGACCAATGTCACAGGATATTATAAACCCCTTAACATATGAATACTTTCCAGACAGCAGAATTGGTGAATAAGAGAAACCTCATCAAATGCCCCAGCTGGACTATCCTCATAGCTAGCAAGGAAAAACCCACCAAGTGTATATCTACAGGGTAGGAAACAAAAGTTGTTAGTGATAACACGGATTTCATGTAGTAATCAACTACTCCTATTCCCTTGAGAAAGTTCATTAGCAAACGTAAGGGAAATATATGCATACCCAAAAGCTTCAACTAATCTAAACTCTTTCGGAATGAATGATCGAGCAGTTTCTGCCTTCACGAGATGAAGCTGATACAAGGCCCTTAAAGAAAAGAATATACATGAGCTTTAAGAACTTCCCATGTAAAGCAATGATCACCTCGGAGGAGCAAACGAAAGTAGAAGTTAAAAGAGTTCATGCCTGCCTCTGAATCTCCAAGGTGGCTTGCCATAACCTGACGCGCGTTTTGGTTCTCCAACCTCCATAATCACAAGGAGGCTACGGCAAGTAAAGAAACAATTGATTGAGGCAAGAATTATTAGAACTCAATAGTAGAGAGCCTACTCAAACTTTATAGACAACATTTATGTTTTTTACTTGACATAGACAAAGTTCTAAAAACTGGCAAAACAACTACCCATCACAGACTGCATTGTCCTGTAGAAGTCTATAACAGGCACTCATATGCAAATTGTGTAAACTCGAAGCACAAGTGCAAAATGTATATAAATGTAAGTGCACAAAAAAAGAAACGGGGGGCCGGTTCTGGACTGAGACAAGGACAAAGATTAGAAGAAACGACCCTCAAAACGAGCAAAGCTCCATACTTGGAAAGTGTAGCTACAATTCAGCGTCCAAAGAGAGAGACTCTAAAAAGATGAGGGTGAGGTAAATGAGTGAGTACGTGTGTGAGAGAGATAGAGCGGACAGAGAGTTACATGGTGCCAAGTAATCAGAAGGCTGAGAAGTGGATAAGGGTTGGACTTGGATCTATTAATACCCAATCCATACATTTATGATTGAGAGGTTGTCATTGGCGCCAACTGAATTTGACGATACCAGGCACCAGTCACCAGGCACCCATTCAGAGGCTTTGATTAAAACCACTTTCTTTCAGTTTCTTGTTCTTTTTCGGATTTGTGTATATTACTTTACTGTTCCTTTGCTCTGAATCCCGGCAGTTGTTTCATTCGTCTCCCCCACCACACTGACGCAAACACATGAGCATGTGTTTCTTTAGCTTTATATTAATTCTTCCGCATCTTAGATAAACTTGAGCATCACTGTTTTAACCGGCTTTTCCTGTTAATGATGTTATAATTCCACTTGGTCTGGTATAAATGGAAAAACATTTTTCTTTTCATCTTTATTGCACTAAGAAGAAAAGAAAAACCGATATTGTTGCATACATATGCTTTCATTTCAGGTCCTGGAGAGTGTAACCAATGAGAACGATAAGGAAAATTTGGTTCTTTATAACCCGCATCTTTGGTAATTGTCAACAAGTCGGAAAGAATGTTGGGTTGTTCTTCTTCCTCTTCTAACAATAGTCATAACCTGCGACTGTTAACCATTACATGTCATGCAGCAATGTGGCACTGAAACAACATTGAAATTTATTTCCAGATGGCTACTGTGTAGTGTAGGGGCTGGCATGGACGCCCACAAAAAGCACAAAGCGCAAACAAAGTGATCACTCGCAATCATGCATAGACTAGGATATCCGTGAGATTCTTCTACCTTTAGTTGTCTTTTGATATATACCGTCGACGTGTCAGTTAACAAAGTCTCCAGTACACAAAAAGTCTCAACTTTATAGTACGTTTGTCTTATGTCCCACTGTCAGATATATAGGTTGAGGGGGATCTAAATCGTCCTTGCAAGTCCACCTGTCCGTTATACATGAACTTGAACACTGGCGTTCCACTATAGCAGTGGGGATTCAAGTGGTTATGGACCATATGTTCCAGCAGTGGAAAGCAATCGTAATATTCAACCGAGTACCAAAAGCTCTCATACATCATAATAATTATGACCCAATCATTCAGCAATTTAGCCAATGCTCTAGCCTCTCCATGATTCGGATTTCTTCTCAAGCCATGACAATTTCTTTTCCTCAGAAATGTTCCTCTGATGCAACAACCATGATACTGAATAAGGCCATCAGGAAGTAGCAGCGAAGTAAGTATCCAAGGATCACCAGTAGTCGTTACAAGAGCATTCTCCTGACTTGAAGTGATGGAATCTGAAAGAATCTCTAACGGAAATATCACGACCCGTCAAAAGGGACACCTGTTTAGCAAAATCATGGCAGTCTTTACACGCCCTGAGGTTCCTGAAAACCGTTATAGGAGCATTGCTCGGCGTGGATATGAGCCCAAATGCTATAGCAAGCCTCTCACTGTGGTCAAGAAGTTGAATTTTTCTCTCTGGCAAACTAGTTGAAAGGCCATTTTCATTTCGTCTAATACAATGACCCAATTCTTCCAACTTTGCATAGATATCTTCTGTCTGAGGATGGCTTTTATCACCCACCACAAAGCGGTGAACTTTACCCTTGACAATAATCCAGCTGCAGCTCAGCTCCTTCTTCAAATTTCTTTCCACCATAACTCTTCTAACATCAGCTGCTTCTAGCCACTTCCCATCCGCAGCAAACAGGTTGAACAATAAGATATAACCAGCAATGTCATCTGGGTCCAGCCGAAGGAGATTTTCAGCTGCGACCTTCCCTAGCTGGATGTTTCTATAGGTCCAACACCCGCCCAACAAACATTTCCAACTCGTTGCGTCGGGAACAAAAGGCATACTCGTTATCAGCTCATGTGCTTCAAATAGAAATCCAGCACGAGAGTATCCATCTATCATACAATTGTAGTGATCAATATTTGGAGTAACATTATACTTGCCTTCCATTGAATCCAAATACTGCCTGCCCTCTGTAACCATACCTGAATGGCTACAGGCGGTTAAAATTGCAATGAAAGTGATTGCATTAGGTCTTTCTCCGCAGTCCTGCATTCTCTTAAAAAGTTGCAAAGCTTCAGTAGCATAGCCCTGATATGCATAACCGGCAATAATAGCAGTCCAAGCCACGACATCAGGATCTTCTATTGACTCAAAAGCTTGCCTAGCATAATTTAGTTTGCCGCATCTTGAATACATTGTAATCATTGCACTGCCTCCATGTTGGAGAGCGACCACATTTCTCTTTATTGCATCTGCATGCACTTGGGTTCCTGTACTAAAGTCTGCAAGTGCGGAGCAAGATTGGAAAATGCTTGTATATGTGAATGAATTTAATTCCTCAGGTTTCCTTCTTATGGATTCATAAGTTTTAAGGGCTTCTTCAAATTTACCATTTTGGCAATAACCAGTAATCATAGCACTCCAGGTAACGTCATTTGGTTCAATAATCCTCTGAAATGCTTTAGAAGCAGATTCAAAACTTGAACATTTTATGTAGAAGTCCAGAAGAGGCGTTCCCACCGAGACTTCAGATTCCAACCCAACTTTAACTACACAACCATGAATTTGTCTTCCGAAATTCAAGTCCTGTAAAGCTGCACATGCCTTGACAACAATCGAGAAAGCATATTCATCCAATTCAACACCTTCGGTCACCATCCTGAAAAACAAAGTCAAAGCTTCCTTCTCTCTCCCAGCTTGACTGTACCCGACCATCAACCCTGTCCACGTCACAACATCTTTTTCACTCATTTGATCAAAAACGAGCTTAGCATCCTCCAAGGAACTGCATTTTGCATACATGTTGGAGATTCCCGTGTTAACAGAAACAGTTTTGCCCAGTCCACTCCGTATGGCATGAGAATGCATCTGTTCACCAAGACCCAAATGGGAAGGCTTTATCAAAGACTTTATGAGACTAGTATAGATAAATGAATTCGGTTTCACTCCCACCTCGAGCATATCTCTAAACAAACAAAAGGCTTTATGAAGCTGATCATACTTTACGTAAGCTGACATAATTGTACCCCAAGAAATCAAATTTCTCTCAAGCATTTCGTCGAAGACAATTTGTGCATCCACCAAGCTCCCACACTCACAATACATCCTGAGAATGGAATTTTCAAGAAAAACGGGCGGGCTCTTCGCTTCTTTACGAACTTGTTCGTGAATCAACCTTCCATCAGATAATGCTTGAAACTTCCCACATGTTTCAAACAGGCAATGATACGAGTCAGGTGTAACGGAAATACCGGCCTCGTCCATTTGTCTGAGAAATTCACAAGCTTCATTGAGTTTCCCTCTTTTGGATAAAGAAACTAAATGAACATTCTCAACTTGGCCTTGTTTAATCTCAGGAGTTTTGAATGAAGATGGAGTGCATTTAAGGGAGAACCATGAAGGCATTTTAGTGAAATTCGAGAATTTGAAAGCTGGAACTTGGTCAGAAGCAATTACTTGTGAAGGACTAGAGTGTGGCGCCGTAGAACAATTTAGGACAATCATTTCCTCACTTTTTAGAGCTTTCGATGAGTCACAAGCAAAGGTGCGATGATGAAAGTACCAGCGAAAAAACTTCGAAAAAGCTATGTAAAACTGTTCGCCGATCCGAGGCTTTAAACTTGTGGATGTAATGTAACTATGCGTATGATTATGATATTTTCGTAAATTAATTAATTTTTATAAATTAGAATAAATTAAATAATTTTTTAATAATTTTTAATGGGACTCCAAAACCAACATCATCCGGCAGCTTTGTCACATTCTGGTCTCCAGCATCTTGCATTCTCAATGCAGACAACCAACCTAGTGCAGGCCGACCTTCGGTCTGATCAGGCTGGACACACGGCGAAGAAAGTCAAAATCCGGGAGCGTGAGGAAGATCCGCCTCCCGCATTACCTTCTCCACAACAAGTTGTCCCCAGTTATCGGGAAGCAGTCACAGTCACAGGACATTTGACACCAGATTCTGTAAAGTTTACTTGTAGATATTATGTACCGTAGACATTCTGTAGTTTCTGTAAGTGTTACCGTAGATAATTAGTTTTTTTTGTACAAAACATTATTTAAGCTCTTTTACGAGCTTAGTTAGTGATAACACAAATTAATAGAGTGAGACACAGTGTTTTCTCTCTCAACCAACTACTCTATTATTCTTTATAATTAGGTTTAAGCTTCAATAGAGCTTTTTTTTTTCCTCTTCTTTTTCTCCTTAATGTTATACAACAATAGCATTGCATATAGAAGTTGCGTATGTAGATTATTTTTGTCAGCTCGTGTAATATAAAGAATTTATGTCCAAGGGCTTGCTATTTGCTGTGTCTGTGACTTGTATTCCTGCAATTGTTATGCACGAAACACATTTTGATCCGTTCGACCCGTAATCGATATTTTTCGAGAGCATACTAGATCATCGAATTCTGAACTCTGAATCTACTACTCTTGTGAATGCATTTAGTAGAGTTCTGGATTTGTAGGGATAGTGAAAGATATTGTGTATGCCATTTATGTCTGATCTCACGCCAGCTACTGTTAATGTTGTTAGATAACAGCCAAGGCTCGTGTCTATGTCCTGCCCAACTTTCTCAACAAATAGTCCGACATAAAAGAAAGAAACAGCCTGTGAACTCTGACAAACAAAACTACTTTATGGTTCACAGACTTAATGATTTCTTCTTTTTTGATCTTTAGAAGATTCCAATTTGGAAACTCGGTTGGTCAATATGGCCATTATCACTCCTAGATTGGGCCATTATCACTCCTAGATTGAGGTGTCTCATCCTAGTTATGAAAAAAAGATAGGGAATTGTGATCAGAATTAGTAGTTGATGATTAAATTCAGATTCTAGGTAAGTGAATGTCTCCATATTAGGTTCTATAGGTTTCTTACTTGTTCCAGGTTCCATATTTTACCATGCGGTAAAAGATTGTGAAAGCTTTTCTATTATTTGATTGAATCATGAGTATTTAAACTCATTTGAAGATTACAAAAGTAATAATCACAAGAGAGATTTCAGTAACTACTTACATACAAAAACAATAATCACGAGAGAGATACTTACATACAAAAACAATAATCACGAGAGAGATTTCAGTAACTACTCCTAAAGATTAGTGAGTATTTACTACAGGTAAATATCTACAATTACAACAGAGTTTGACTAAGTAAAGTGGAGCAAATCATGTACTTGTGAGTGCACTGTTAGAGGGTGCATTGTTATGTGGGACTACAAGGAGCGCAGATCACCTGTCTAAGACAATCCTGTCTTACTCTGTCCAAGACAAAAACGGCGTCGCTTTTAATCAAAACTTTGCAAATGCTTTCGGACAGAGGAGATGCGCTGTGAGACCCACCCACTAAAACGTTTTTGAAGCCAAAAGTGACTGAAGCTTCAGTCACTTTATTATTATAAATGTTAATAATGAACTTTATTATTCTAATTAAATTTAAATTCCTTAAAATGTTTAATTATTATTATTATTATTTTCTGACTTGATATATATACTTATTAATAAAAATCTTATGACTAATTTAAATTATATTTATTATTAATATTATTAAATTCCTTATTATGATTAAATGCATATATCCTAATTTCTACAATGATTATAAAATTGCTTATTATTAACTTGTATTTATTATTATCCATATTTATTATTATTAAGATTATTATTGTTATTATTATTATTATTATTCAAATTAATTATTTTTATTATATTATTATTATTATTGTTATTTGTATTTATTTGTATTCAAATTAATTATTACTATTTATTCAAATTGTAAATTATTATGTCTAAGTATCAGTATTATTATTATTGTTATTATTATTATTATTATTATTATTATTATTACAATATATTCAAATTTATTACTATTATGTCTTATTATTATTATTATTATTATTATTATTATTATTATGGTTAAAGCATGACATCTTGCATCTTTTATTTTTTGAATTATTGTCTCAATTATTTAATTACACTCCTTCAATATTATTTTTGTTATTTGTATATTCAACCATTATTACTCTTTTGCACTCTCAGCATGATATATGTTCATTCAGATGATTTAGATCATTATTTATGGACAAGTATGTATTATCTGTTCATCCCTCTTGATTATTTATGGAGAAAAATCTTTAAATTAGAAATAGTAGACTATATTACTATTTTTGACCCCTATCATTCTGACTTCGAAGAAGTAGACGAATATATGCTTTCAGATGAAGATTATTCGTTATCATTAGTAGACGACTATGTACCTTATGATTCGGATGAAGACAATTACTATTCGTTAGTTCTCAACGAATAATATGTCTTCTCCTATTTGTACAGATTTAGAAGAACAAATTATAACCGTACAAAATACAATAGCTAAATACTTAGATCATATACAATATAATGAAACACGTATCAATTATTTCAATTACCATAGGAAGAAGACCATATGAAGAACATTTAGCAGTAGTTAAACAACTACATCAACTCTATACAGAACAATTACAAACATTAGAAATTATCAGATTTAATCATCAATTTTATCATTCTCATTAATGACTAGTCTAGTCAAGAAAGAAAAGGATTCAACAATTTTAGATATAGACAATTTAGAACTTACAGAATCATTAGGAACTTTTCAAGTTTCTACTTTATTATCATAGGATAAACAAAAACAAATAGCAAAAGCTCAATTAGATTTAAAACCTGGACAAGATATACATAAATCAGTTCTTAAAAAATTATTCAATCGTCAAAATATTATTTATTTTGGAAAAATGATTTATGAAACCCCTGTCAGAATAGATCAATGTAATGGACATATTAGAATTAGTCTTATTGATCAAGAACAAATTTTAAAACAAATTCAACAATTACCCTATGGAAAAATCAAATTCAATGCACGATTAAAATTAGGTATTCCTTTATTAAAATCAGATTTACAAGACACTATTACCATTGCTTATAAATTCTATAAAGAAAATTTAATGACTCAAGGACAATACCCTTTTTCTATTACCTATCAAATTAGTTACGCTTTAACAAATTCACATCATAGTATAGAATTTAAAAATACAGATCAAATTTATATCGAACAACTTTTTCAAGATGTAGCCAAAGTAGGAACCAAATTTCACACAAAATTACAACCTCTACCAGCTATACAGTACCCTTTTACTCATTCGATTAATAGAAGACATTCATTATATGAATATAATTCTTTAGAACTACCAACTTCAGCAAGACCTTTACTCCATAGATCACAGTCTTTTCATATTGAACGACCAATTCGACTTCTTGAACCCATTTGAATTACTGAACCTAAAATTAATCAGAAACAAAAACAATTAGATACAATTCAACAACAAATTACAGACCTCTCCACTTATATTAAAACTACATTATGACTACATTAACACAACAAACTCTTGAACTTAGCAATCAACAGAAACAATTAGAAGACAAAATCGATTGTCTATTACAAATACAATCAGAGATATTAACACAAATTAAACTACAAATCGACCAAATCGAACAAAAAGAGCGCACTGGTAGCAAAGCTGGTAGCAAAGTGATATCAGAGCTAGTCATTACAAGAAAACCATGGAGAATTTAAACAACACTGATTGATATATTCAAAAAATAGGAGAAGGAATTTATTTAACCGATTTAAATTCTACCCAAAAATTAAATACCATGAAAAAAGTTCTGGATGAATATATTGACCTTTGTCACAAAGATATAGAAATCACACCTTTTCAAGCAGGAATAAAGGAATGTCATCGTAAAATAGATTTATATATTCTTATTATTAATAGAATTAACCAATGGATTTCTGAAAGTTCAGCATCACATGGAACTTCCTAATTGCAAGCATTGTGAATTATTAGTACAATATAAAAACGAAACTCAACAATTAGTAACTCATTATCATAACGAAACACAAAAATCCACTCAAAGAATGATCAATTATATCAACTCTAATACTCTTGATGCACTCGATATAGATAAAATACAGCAATTAACTCAACATTTACAAGCAGCACAAAATCTTTATGATTATGTTTTGTCTGAATATAAGGATGCAACTCAAATGTTTAATCTACATTTACTAACCCAACATGGAGAATAAATGGATATACTATCAGATCAAGAACCCTTAGAAGATGTAGAACGAAATATACAACACCAATTAGCTGAAATAACATCTTTAGTCCAAAAATTAAGCATAACTGATCAAATCTATACAACAATAGATAATAATAAACAAAAAGACAAACAAGAAATTAATGAAAAAGATGAAATTATATACGGATATGAATCCGATCAAGATCAAGAAGTTTTCATGGACGAAAAACCAGAAACTAGTACTGCTCGAGAAAAACAAGCACATACAAACATCGATTGAAATCTCAGGAATAATCCTAACTTTCTCAATCAACAAGGATATTATAATAAAGGATCTTCTAAAGGAACTAAATTTCAAAAATATCCAATGGAATATACACCAAAACATATTCCTTTAAAAACAGAAGGAATTTTAAATTTAGATTGTACCACAAACCCTGTAGATTTAATACATGAATGGACAACTAGAATCCAATTATTATTACAAATAGAAAAACCTTTTGGTGATGGACCACATAGTAAGGAATCAGTATGGAATTTTATTAATTACAAAACATCAGGAATAGTACATCATATGAATTAGCATTAAAAAATACTCCACATTATTTAGCAACAACTAATGATGTTGAAGCTTTTGAAATTATTGGCGAAGAAATATATAAAGAATTCATCGGAAAGGATATTCTTTTATATAAACATGAAAATACACAAGCTAACAGACAAAAGGCATTACATCATTTAAATAATATGCACATATGTGACGTTTGTTATATCGACAATTTTATTTGTGAATTTAGAACATATTACTACAAACTAACTAGGATGGAACAAGAAATGTATACACATATTTTTATTCAAAAACTTCCGTACCCCATGAATATGAAAGTACAACAAAGCTTTCAAGAACGAATAGATAAGCATACAATAGCTCATAATTTGGGTGGAGCTATATTAGTAACTAAAGAAATAATACAAGAACAATGTTTAGAATCACAATTACGAAAAACAATGAAACATCGTAATTTACAACCTTGTTGTGATCAAAATGCTGAAATACCCCAACAATATGAATGTGAAAATCCTCATAAACGATATAAAAGACATTGAAATTTTCGAACTAAGAGACGATATAAGAAAAATTACTATTGGACTCGTGGAGGGAAAAATTGTCACATTAACAACCTTTTTATTTTTTCAGTGTGGATTCGTGGATACAATTTATATTCAAGATTTAGGAATATTATCATAATTCCCCACAGGATTCATCAGTGCAGTACGACAATACAAGG
>JANKOE010000003.1:13902101-13918017 GCA_026284465.1 Erythroxylum citrifolium
AAAAGCTCATTGTTTCCAGGCTAACGATGATCATAAAGTATTTAAATCTCTGACAAAAGAAAATCTTTCTAAAGTTTGTTCTGCATGTGGCAACAGATTTTCGAGCTAAAAGTGTTTAAGGCATAGCACAACATAGAATCACATACACCCAAAATGCATAGTTTATGCTTGCAAAGTCTAGCAATACCAAAGGATCACCATTCAATGACAGGCATTGACATAAATATACATGTACATACTGATATAAGCTCCAGGACACCATCACATATCAGAAAAAAAACAAGATCCCTACAGTCATGAATCACTGTTGCAATGATCTTGCAGTTTCTTTGCTTGGATATAGAAACAAGAATAACCAAGTTCTGTGATCTTACCCAGTAGTTCTACCCGAAACTTACAAAAGGCCCAAAATCAGGCCTTTTTCCATCCTCAATGGAAACCAATCCCAACCAAAATTAAGACTTGAATTATTTTCAATTCGAGCTTGAGCATTAGTTGCACAGTTTTGATCAAATTAATAGATCGAGGGTCAAATGTGGTTTGATTGGACGATTTTTGAAATGCGCGTATTGGACATTCTTGCCTTCAATCTGAAGGTGGAGATCTAGTTTGCTGCTCTGGTTTGAAGGAAATTACTGCCGCTTCAAACTCCTATTTTTGGTGGTGTTTTCACCCCTCCCCTTCTCTTCTCTTAAGTTTTGTTGACAACTAATTACTTCCGGGGATGGAGTGTAAGGAGAATGGAGTTTCTCGATCGAGTAAAAGGATCCAACACGTAGATAGAATTGAACAAGAACGCGTATGAGATGAAAAATACAGTCGGTATTAAGCTTGTTAATACTCAAAGCGATCATAAAAGTCCATCATAGAGAATCCCTTGGAACAAACATGTTATTCATTCAAGAACCTTATGAGATACATTGCGAAGTGATTATTTACAGAAAGTTAAACTTAAGGTATGGAATGGAAGAGTCATGTTTCATGGGTGTACTTTCTGAATAAGCCGGTTTTACTGAGCTCCACGTTGATACTCTGGATGGCAGAATTCCCCTCCAAGATCGTCACAAGCTTCTTCCAAGAACACCCTGTCACAAAGTCACACGTCTGATCAATTGTATATCCACCATTTTCAATGAGTCGCAATCGAACCTTATATGGGATTGAGAGATCCTACGTCTTGGGGCCATCATACTCCAGATATTCTCTGTCGTATAGCTCTGAAGTTATGTCAGGCACAGTGGTTCTTGCCTCGGACTCGAGCTTAACTTCTGGATACATTTCGACGGCACAAGCGTCCCCTCCTATAGTCTCACAAGCCTCAGCCGGAAAAACACTGAGATGGGACATACAAAACGGAATATCATTTGATCTCGTATAGTATTTTGTAATCATATAGGATTTTTCAAAGCTGACAATTTTCAAGAGATCTTACGATGCCACGGAGCTGTAATCAACAGTAGAAGGGTCATATGATGCAGCTGCACTTGCCTTGATTGAGGAAATTTTGCAAGTCTGCAACTTTGGAATGGAACTCCTTGACAAAGCTAAGATATTTTTGGGTGCAAGAGTAGAGACGAACGGTGATGGAAGGTGCAAGACTGCCTGCATTGTGTGGTAATGGAGTAGAATCGACGTCTGAAGAGAGAAGTCAAATGAGATATGGTTGTATATTTTTGGTAAAGACCAAGAACAGATAAGGTTTCAAAGATATTTGTTTGAAACAAAGGATAAGGCTTTAGTTGCAGTCTGACTAAAGATGTGGTGGGAATGGTATCTGGGTATTTTGGCCCTTCTTTTAACAAAAAGAAATATATTATTTATTTTAAATAAATTATTTAATACTAAAAATTAGATAAACAATCAATAAAGTGTTCTTCTTTTTCTGAAGAAAGATCGATTCTGCTTTGTTTTCCTTTTTTTTTTATTAACATTAGATTGGATGTATAAACACTAAAGCATTATCATTTTCTAATAGTACCACAAGCAACGTTGAATCGTGAATTGAGCAACTGAGTACGGCCATTCTCTGCTTGAGTTTGGATAAAAAGCACAATGCTCGTCAAAATTCTGAGACAAACCATAAACGTTTTGGAAGATACTGCACAAACCAATTTGCTGATATCCAACTGAACTATGTGTTCAAGCTAAGTTGAGGGTAAGAAATACAGGAATTTGGACAATAAGACGCTACCAGGTGACATGAATACCAAAAAGAAGAAAAAAATGGTTTGGGCAGCCTCTTTGACCGAGACCAAAATGGGACTGGAAAGAGTTGTTAGCAGTGAGGTATAGTTGCAGGATCACAACTGTGAGGAGGAAATTGACAGTAAATCTATTGCTGGGATGTTTCCTTCTAGTTTTAACCCATCCAAATGGAGTCATATGATTCTTTTGGCCCCAAATGCATGACCTATTAGATCTCTCTAAACATCCGCACCACATGCTTTCTCCAGTCCAGACTTTTCATGGCCTGGTAGTATGTACATATCTTATCAGTAGACTCAGCTTATACGCACTCAACAGCAGGAGTATGGAGGAGACCTGCCAAGCCAAGCATTTTTCTGCAAGTAAAGACAAACAGGATTCTTATTAGCAGGGCCACTCTCCATTATCTCGAGCCCTGAAGTCACTCCTAAATGCGACAACCAACATAAAAAGGTAAAATGATTGCATCGAAGGAGAAAAAGATAAGGTAGAAAGACATTGAGAAAATTTAGATCCAGTCAACACTTTTTTTTGGCTCGTCTTGACTAGTTCTCGCCCAAGTAGACCAGGGGCCTTTGACATAAATATTTAGGGACATGTACCGAACTTGGTCCTGGTAGCCTATGACTGAATTGAAAAATAAGATGACAACCTAGTACAGTTAAGCAAAAGAGCAAACTCATCTCTTCAGAACCAAAAGGCAGAAGATGACACACAGCTAGTCTTGCTAGATTAATGCTGTTCTCTTGTGGAGCTTCTCTAGCTCTCAGACAAGGAACTTGGTTCTCATGTTCATCGTTGAATAAACAAGCAGGCAAAGGAACACTTAGTTTGCAACATAAAAAAGGTTTAACATGAAAGACAGTGACATGCCAACACGTTCTTGCAAGCATTTGACAGATATCCATTACTCTTTATCTACATTAAAGTGAGAAAGTTTGCAAGCCCATGCCAATGATAGCAGTTCTTAACCCTAGAGGATAAAAAAGAGAAGTGAAATGATTTTGAAAGACCTTTAATCCCAAAAAAGTTCTGTCCAAATAAAGACAGCCAACAAACCCCACTATAATTAATAGAGCATGCAATAATGCAGATGTCCCATGTACTGGTAAAACTGTTTATCATCTAAAGTTAGTGATTTCTTTTTTCTTTTTTTTTTTCTCAGTTACAACGGTCCTCATGTTTAGAACACCATCCAAATTCAGTAGGTGGTCACCAAACATGAAGCCAACTTCTACAGACACCACACCAGAGGACCTCTCACAATTTGTTAGATCTCAAAACCACGTGGAGTCTGCGACCAAATCAATAGGAAACATATCGAATTTACTTACATTTGTATCAAAAACTGTGCAATTGGGATAGCATGGGAACCAGCTCATCACTTGAAGGTCTATCAGCAGGCAGTTCTGATAGACAAACCACAGCAATTCTCACTGCCATAAGCATCTCATCTTCTTCACCTTCTTCACCAAGTATACTCTTGTCCAGTGCCTCCCGCGCCTCCCCAGCTTGCTGCAAATGACGAAGCCAACGACCTAAACTGCCACCACTAGCTGCCTCTCCAAAGAATGGATCAGTAGGGTCCCTTCCAGTTAACAGAACACCTAATATCATCCCGAAGCTGAAAATGTCACTCTTATCCGTGTACCTGTCGAAATTGAACCGTTTTGGTTTTGTAACAGCATATAAGCAATACTACTTGCCGACTTAATACTAACCACTACCAAATAAAGGAGTAAAGCATATCGCTTGAAGAAGCTTTTCCAGTTATAAGCTGACGGCAAATCAATCTTAACAGGGGGGGAAAAAAAGTGCCTGACTGTCTTTGAGATTCTTTTTATTCAACTATTAGCCAGATGAACTGGGATTTTTATTTTCAAAAAAGAAGGATCGGCACTTGAAAGGGATATAACGATGCACAAGGTATACGACTGAAGTCTCATGGGTCATTAAACAGTTGAAGCACATGCAATATCAACGAAATCAAAAGTTAATAAGAAAATACTGAATTCATCAGCAACATCAAGACTATGCACAGTAAACCTTGAATTACCCGCCATTTTGGAAACACTCAGGAGCGCTATAGCCAGCAGCAGCCCTATCCAAATTAGGCATGAGTTTAGCCAACCCGCAATCTGCCAATCTTGGTTCAAACTCAGCGTCCAACATAACATTTGTAGGCTTCAAATTATAATGCAAAATTTGAGACGTGCATTCAAAATGAAGATAACGAAGCCCCTTGATAATCCCAACTGCAATCCGAAGCCGCACTTCCCAACCAAGTTGCAACTGATTCTCTCTTACCCTGTTCATTGCATCATCAAGGCTCCCCGTTGGCATGTAATCATAAACCAAAGAGAACCTATCAGATTCCCTAACATATGCCCGTAAACTCATTAGATTCCGATGTCTCAAGCTTGCAAGCATTTCAAGCTCTTGCTGTATCCGTCTCTTTACAGACTTGCTCTGCGTCTCAGGATAACCAGTTTCAAAGGGTTCAAGCCTCTTCACAGCAATGGTGAGTCCATTGTCCAGAACTGTCCTGTAGTACTTACCATTGGTGCTAGATCCCAGCAACTGATTTTCAGTCAGAAGAGCTGATTGAAGAGTTTGGGGGTCGATTTTGGGAGAAAAGATTACAGGGCCTTTAAGGATTGGTGTTCGGTTCATGTATAGAACAAAGCTACGGATTAAACGGACGGCAATTGCAAAAAGAATGGAACCTGATAAACCGGTTAATACTCCTAAAATAACACTGAGAAGGATTCGTTTGAGTCCATTATTGAAACTGGGACGTGTAGAAGGAGAAGGTGAAGAAGGCAGTGTAGACAAGTGTCGTCTGATTCTATTTCTACTTCTTTGTTGACACTCTACCGTTTTGTGGAGAAAGCAAAGAATGAACAAAAGTAAAGCTATGGCTTTCCAGCTGATTACTGTGCCGTACCTTCTTTTCTCCATAGCAGTGTAATATTCCACAAGCCTGAAAATCTATCGCAAATCAACAAGGATGAGGCTCAAAGAATCATCATTGCTCACATCCTCAACTAGTAACAGAGGAGCTCTAAAAATCACAACTTTGTCTTATAGAATAGATGGGGAAGCTTCAAGCGCTTAATATCAAGAGCTGGTAAGACATTCAAAATCGAACTTCAACTCGAAATCTTCTCCAGAAAGACACAAAGAATCAATCATATAGTCACCATATCCCATCCTTCAACTAGCCCCTCTCTGTTCTAGATGACTCTGACACCCACAAAGTCGAATCTCCAAGCTTTCACACACAAAAAAGACTGCACTTGGTAAGTCACACTCTCACTCACCGAAACGACTATGACCCAAGGACTAAAATATATCAACCACATTCCTCTAAAAATCAAAGCTTTACTTTCTTCTTAACAACTTCTTCAAAGTCAGACAAGTGGGTCATGTTCTTAATCTAGTGCAAACTCAATCCCTTAACTGTTTCCCTTTCCTGAGTAAGAGAGAAGTAGTACAAATAAGTATATTAAAGATAGGAAGATCAGTCCTACAGCGACAACCATTTAATGCTTCAATACAAATACACATAAACTACATAGTATTCACTCCCCAAGCAGCTCGCTCTCTCTAAAAACTCAATCTTTGCGTGCTTTCTCCCTTGTCTCTCTCTCTCTCTCTCTTCAGACGGACCATTCTTGATTCTTCAACCTCCTCTCCTAAGTCCTATGATGTGGGGTAGGACAAGGACAAAACTGGGGTTCCCGCCTCTCAGAGGATGCCCCACAAAGACACAAGTGGGACCCATTACCACGTTGGCAGAAACCTTGCCGCTGCCCGCTAGTGTAACCATCACGAGACCGAAAGCGAAACATCGAACAGTGTGAGACAAGGAGGATCTTACCCAGCTTCGATCCTATCCGTTGGTTGTGAGATGATGCAATCTCAACCGTTTCAAAGAAAAGGGTACTTGAGCTTTTTGCTTAAACATAAAAAGCTCCGTTTTATGGTGGGGTATTACTGTATTAATAAAAGTTTAAAGCTCTTATCTTTATGCATTGCATAAGTATCATTCCAAAAGATGATAAGGTGAGAATAATAGCTTTCTTTCCTTCCGTCCCTTCCCTTAGCCTTCTGGTCCTGGTGGAGTAGTAGGACACATCATCAGCCAAAAATCATAATTATCATATATTTAATTTAATAAAAATAGCTTTATAATTGTGTGGTATCAATTTGTCTATGCCTTGGGAAGAGGGAAAGAGAAGAGAAGCACGTGCATAAGCCTTAGACTGTTTCTAAGGAATGTCTGGTATCATTACTTCAATTTACAGTTTTTAATTAATAATTAATTATATAATAATTGCAACTTGTCTTGACTTGAGTGGTCCCCACACTGATATTACCATGAAATGAGCGAGGTACAGTACTTCAGCAAGCAACTCCGTTCCAAGTGTGTGTTTCCAGAGAGAAACAGCAAAGCTTCACTGTAAAATATAATAAAATAAATACCAATTTACTTACAAATGCACAAATACCCTAAAACTAAAATTCCACAGCCACAAAAAAACAGCTATTAAAGCTGATTCAACATTATACATAACATTACAGGCTACACTCCAAGCTGTGTTCTGCTCTGAACTAGGGATTGAGAGGACACAACTGAGACACCAACTCTAATATCTGCCCAAAGGGCATGTATTCCAATGCTAGCCTATCACTCGCTTCTATTCTATTACATGTAATGTTTACTTTCTTCAATACGGATTTAAGCTTGCTTTTCAAATTACAAGCTGTACTTGCCAGAAAAACATGCCATAATGTATTTTCTTCAGTAATCTTCCCCTTCATGCAATTCATCCACTCGACTCAGACAATAAAGCAAGGACCTCGTTATCAACAAAATTGGAATCTATTGCAACCTCAAGAGGGATTTTGCCTTCCTCGTTGACAGCCCTTGGATTGGCTCCCCTGCAATTAAGAAAGGTTCTTTAGCAGGATTTCATGATATCCCAAAGCATTCCTAGTTAAATGGCTCATGAGGAGCAGTAAATTTTCCATTTTTGCTTTTTCTTGTTCATCCTGGTTTAGGGACAGGAGCACCAGCATTCAAGAAATTAAAGAAAACAGAGCAAGATGGATCAGTTCGTGTTACCTCATGAGAAGCAATTTTGCAAATGCAGATTTTCCTCCAAGAATACAGCGATGCAGTGGAGTCTGAGCTCTTGAATCAACTGCATTTATATTTGCACCATACTGCAAGAGGAGTTCAAGCATCCCTATGTCTGCGGTTTCACAAGCCAGGTGAAGCAAAGAACACCCTTCTAGATCCTCCACTGTCGGGCCTTCACTTTCACCCACCAGGTTTAATGAGCTAGTAGAGGACCTGTCCAACGAATTCCCTGCTGAGAAACTAGAACAATGGTCCAGGCCTGCTTGCTCTTGCAATAGCATCACTCTGGCAAGAGTTAGAGAAGTACAACAAGCTTGCTCATATACAACATTGACATCTGCATCATGACTAGTTATCAGCCGATAGACAGTCTTTTTGTCATTAGCACGAACGCCTTCCCACATCTGTTGTGAAACAGAATGAAGATATTGGTTGTCTCTTGGCTTGCGAACAAACAGCTTTTCCGCATACTGCACCATCAACAAAGAACATATTTGAATTGAGTGCCTCCCAGCAATTAGAAGACCAGTAAAGCAGTAGCAGCAAAAGAATACAAGTATCTGAAAGGGAGATTTTCCACAATTTTGATGGCTGAGAATGTATCTTATCGCTCTCGACCTTAATGGCAGTTTCAGCTGTTTGAACTACTTGTCTGTTTTTTCTAATTTGAACTATGCATGTTGGAGAATTTGTCTCTTAAGATTGAATTACAAATCATCAATAAAATGCCAATATGACTGGATAAGGATAAGTAACCTCACTTGGTATCTACTTCCCATTTACATAGGCATATATATATATAAACATCAAAAAAGCCGATAAAAACCAGGGAATAAGTAAAACCTTTGCATGAATAAACTTCTCCTTTACTGAAATAGAATCTCCAGGAGATGGTTTGCTGACAAAAAGTCGCTGTTGTCTATCAGATTTATATGAGCTTCAGCAGCGGAATATCCAGAAATGTTAGTAATGGGTAGTAAGAAATAGCAAGGAAATATAGTTGCTGCATGTAAGGAATCTTTATAAAATCATGATGAAGAATCCTTACCCTGCAGGAATGATATCAACCTGGAAGGCACTTCTTGATTGCAATAACTCCTCCCAGACGGAGTTAGCAAAAGCATTTCCCAGTGACTGGAACAAACTTATAACAGATGGCTCCCACACTTTGACATCAAGTGTAAGGGATCTTACCTGCATTAAGTCAGGACAGTATTAAAGCTGTACAGGAGCTAGTCAAGACAGTGTCATCTAAAATTAGCAAACACGTTAACTAGAAGCATATCAGGAGAGCATTTCCACTATGCTAGACGTACCAATATATCTTGAAGTTCTCAAATTTTGAGAATCTTCAAAATAAAACCCATCTTAGACCTTAGTCAACCTTTCTCAACTTCAAAAGAAACAGGAGCTTCAATGACAGTACCCCAGATGTTTTGCCATTGCATATGAAATAGAATGGTCGCATAATGCATTTCTTTGTAGGACAAATTCAGTCAGTCTATAGCTATGCACAGATATTAATCTTTTAAGCAACTTTCCCAATGGCCTTTGATAGCATCCTTATTCTTTTAGCATTTATACCATTAGTCATTCAAATGCCTGAAGAGATTCTTCACTAAGGTTCACTGGGAAGTATTATATATATATACATACGAAAGTACAAGTATGGACAATTTGCACTTACACCCTATGCTAAAGTATATGCATGTAATTTTAACAGATAAAAACACAGAAAACTACTGATCAAGTTCAAATCATTTACCTTAGAAATGTGTACACCAAGATTGCGGTGAACACCAGAACATTCAATGCAAACAAGAACTCCAAGATTCAGTGATGCCCAATCTGGTTCTGGAGCACCACAATCAGCACATTTCTCATTTCCACACACTCTTCGCAACACGCCAAGCTCAAGGAATCCAAAGTACCCCTATTCGGAAACTAATCACCAAACAAGAATACCCAAAAACTGAACAACCTCAAAATTTTAATCGCAAGAAGAAAACATGAAAATCACGCTCTAAAACCCACGAACTCTTCCTGAATTCGGCTACAAAATTCAAATCGACGATTTAGTTACCGAGTAGTCGAGAAGTCAAAAGAAGTAAAAGGAGACATGAATTAACCTGCTTGCGAAACATGGGAAAGTCATCGAGCTTAATGAAATGCATTTTATACACCTCGAATCTTCCACTTGTTTACTGCAAAATCTAACGACCATCACTTCACACAACAATGGTCGATTATTGAATTTTGGTTTTTGATGCGTGTTTGTTTAAAACAATAGACTTTTGGAAACCATATAAGAGGCAAGTCATTAAGGGGAAGAAAAGAATGGACAGGGGAAGCAAAATCAGATCGGCTCGGCTAAAGATAAGCTGAGACGCAGACGTTTATTTGAACCAACAAAAACGTCGACGTTTTATGCTGGGACAAAATAGGGCCAGAATTAGTGGGACAGAAGATCTGATCCCATTTTCTGTAGGTTGTAAATTAATGAAAGGAAACTTACCTATTTAAACATGATCCCTGCATCTAAATTTGGCTGGCACAATGGAAGGGAATAATAGTTGACCCGTGTAATATCTGCTGGAAGTCTTAATATTACATCTTTGACCTTTCTCATCTCTTTTTTCCTTCTAATAACGGGCAATCAACACATATTATCTAAATTTTCCTTTTAATAATGCACAATCCACATACAGCACCCAAAAAGGAAATGTTGTTTCTACTTTGATTTTTTATTTTAATTTAAATGTAATAAAAATGTTATTAAATTTATTTTATCTTTTTATTTCATTTCTTCCAATTTTCTTGACTTATGAAAATAATTCTTTGTTTCTATTTTAAATCTATTTTACGGTTAACTAAATAAATCAAATTACTTAATAAACATAATTTAAATTTAAAACAACTTCAAAACATATAATTTCAATTCTATTTACTTTAATAAAAAATATTATTTTATAAGTAAAAATGTAATTATAAATTTTTATTTTAATAAAATATAACATTTTATTAATATTTTATTTATTAATAAATATTATATTCAAGATTTTAATTAATTTACATATTTAATTAATTCAATAAAATTAATTTATTATTAAATTTTATCCAATATATAATTATTATTAATAATAAAAACACAATTAGACATTACATTAAAGTTCGAGTCTGGCTTGACTAGGGCGGAGTCGACAGAATCAGCCTTGTTTGACCAGGTTGGACTCAAAACTTATAGGCTCGCGTTTGAGCTGTTATGCTCCACCTATTCTATAGTCCAAAAATTTTAAAAATAAATTTTAGCCAAATAAAATAATTTAATAATTATTTAAATTTGGAAAAAAAAATTCAAACTCGAGCTCAAGTTTAGTTTTGAACTATGAGTCTTGAGCTCGTACACCTATTTTTTAAGTCATGCTTTGGCCACCCTAAATATAGCTACATTAATATTAATAATTAAATATGTGTTTAATTTTTTTAAAAAAACATAAATTTAAAATAAGAAATAAAAACTAAAAATCATTAGCTTGGACTTGAGAAACCTTAAATATATTTACATTGCAATCAACAAACAAATATACTTGTATTTTTATTTAAAAAATAAAAATACAATAATAAAAAAATAAAAAGGACTTAAATGATCCTTGAATGTTAAGATTCAAATAATTACCATATGCGAAATAAATTACTTTGACGAGAAAATTCAAAACTAAATAATAAATTGAATTTAAGTGATTTGTAGGGAGAAAATGAAACTTGATCTCTAACACTTGAAAAGTTCCTGGAGAATTTACACCACCTTTTATGAAGCAAATCTTTAACTTCATCATATCTAGGGATGGCAACGATTTTATATGAGCATCGTAATTTGTAATTAATATAACAGATCATACATTTTTTTTTCTAATAATAATGGGATAAACATGTTCCCCCCTCCTAAAGACTCTATTTAAATTCAAACATTTTTGTACAAATTTAACTTAAAATCAAACATTAAATATATATGTTTCAAAACATTCAAAATAAGGTGACAGGGTGTTAAATTAAAATTTAATATTTTACCATAATTCAATTTAAATCTATAATTGTAGGAACCAAAATGTTCAGAATTACAATTCCTCTTGTAGCAAAATGGGTTCTCTTACTACGATTTTTCTCCTCCTTCTCTCTACCCTTTCATAGGTCTTTCTCCTCCTCTGAACTTTCTTCTCTCACTCTCCCTTTGGCACCCACTATTTTTTTAATCTTCTGCTTGTTGTGCCTCAACCATATTCTTTGATAACCCACCCAAATTACCCAAAACTCAGGCTGCTTTTAAGTGGGAGCCACGTACAAACGCTTTACATCGACAAGTGGTGGGCAATCGAATCCAATCAATAAAGTAGGGTCCTGCATTTACTTTAAATAGAGAAAAGGAAAGAGAGAGAGCGACCCGTCATAAGCAATCGAATTAGTTTTAAGGTTGACATTTTACTATTTTGGTAAATGTCACTTAATTCCACCCCTCTGTTAAAGAGTGAGGAGTTTCCTCCTCTCTCAACATCTCAGCAAACACCTACCCAAAAACTTAATAAACCGACTAGGAGTCGAGTAGTGGGAGACCCAGACACTTTCAGTAAGCTTCACTATGTAGTTGCAAAGGACTAACATGTATCTCCTCCGGTAGACATTCTTCTCAAAGGAGTAAGTAAGTGGAAAACCTCGATTGTTGGGTATTTTGTTGAGAAAATAATTGCTTTCCTAGTAGTCCAAGATTGGGCAAACACCAATTAGAAGAAGTTGGGTCTTCAATCCACACTTATAACTGAGGTTGAGTATTCATCTTTCTGCTGTCCTCAGAGGAAACAGTTGGCAAGGTCCTGGACATTAGGTCCTGGCACATTTAAAGTAAGCCATTGTTTTTTAAGAAATGAGAATTGGGTTTCAAGCTAGACAGAAATGAAATTAAATCTATTCCAAGTTCAGTGGGGTGAACATGCATAAAACCTCTCTTGAATATTGGTCATCTAAGGGTTTGAGTTATTTGTCTAGTTATGTTGGAACTCCTTTTTTTATGGATGACAATACTACAAATACAAAAAGAGTCGAAAATGCTAGGGTGTGTATTAAAGTGGAGCACAGGCAAAATATGCCAGATAGTATTCGTATCATGAAGTTCAATTTGGGTGGAGAATTGGTGAAAGACAAAATTGTGTTGTCCTATCCATGGAAGTTGTATATATCCTATCCATGGAAGCCGTATATGAAACATGGTACCAAAATGTGGATTCGCAAGAGGAATGTTAATGAGGTAATCAATGAAAGCAAACTGCATTCAAGCACCCGAAATAAAGCAAGCAGATTGTGAAGTGAGAAATGCATAAATTTAACAAACGACTCATCCAATTAACTTAGGAAAGACAAAGAGTGGTCTTATGGAAGTATCTAAAGTAAAAAATGTTAATATTGTTGAGAATCAAGTTGTAACATCTAATGACAATCTTAGCTATGTAGAAGAGAATGGTAGTAAGCATAAGATATCATCTAAAACCTTCACTCAATGTGTTGATTTAGATGTAGAAAATCAGCAATAGGCTAGAATCCAATAGAATATTGCTGAAGAGATTATAAAAGAGGCTAAATAACGCGCACTGCGAAAGGATTGATGTTGATTTGATGATGTTTTCGATAGGTGTTTTTGTTTTGGTGTGTTTTCGACCTTGAGGAAATAAGAAGGATAGAAATTTCGAATTCAACAATCAAGAAAATAAGGATACGTAAGGTTTGATTTATACGACACCTCTTGAAAACTTGTTCCAGGCAATCCCTAAAACTAAGAGAAACGCACAATCGACATGCCACAATTGGGAAAACAATTAGGAAAACAATTGATAAGTGGAAGATTGTTTGAAAGGTAACAAGAACAAGAGAATAACGTTTCTCCCTATTGATGTCGACGGCACTCCAGCAATTCTGATCTAAAAGTTATGAAAATTTGACCTAAAGACACATATTTATACCTAGGTTAAATAATAAAAGGTTGGGCTAAAATACATGGAAGCACAAAATAAAACAAAGTCCAAAAACTAAATAAATAGGTCTGATGTGTTGTGCCACTACTGGATCCATATACTCTTGGGCTTAAGTGATGAAGCATTAAAATAGCCCAAGTCTTCTTTTCTTCAGGCTCCAAGTGTATCCAGTCCAAGGATTTGAGACAAATGGATCAATTTGGACTGTGATCTAACTAGCTCTCCTCCAATAGGCTTGGCTAGCTTCATCCTCTTCATAAGTTGGCCCATATGTGCATAGAGAGTGTCCTTGAATTTCTCGGTCCTAACTCTGGACATAGGTCCAACTGGAATGACAAGCTCGCCCTCGTCACGTATGCCATCTCTATAGTGATCTTTACTCCTGCTCACATCAGTCCCTCCCTCCTCAAGAAGATTCGTCCTTGAATCTGAATCCATATCAAAAAGAGAAAGATTAGTAATATTAAAAGTTGCAGAAACAGAATACTCACCTGGCAAGTCAATCTTGTAGGCATTGTCGTTTATCTTCTCCAACACCTGAAACGGACCATCACCCCTATGATCCAAAGCAAAAACACTAGGCAAAGCATTAAGAGAGTTAGTGTTAGAAACTAAACACTCTCTGTATCTCACCATTACTAGTGTTATTTTCTCTCCAGTTACTCTCCTCAAGTCTTTTCTCTTAACAAACAAGCTCACTTTTCTCTCTTTCTTTTCTCTCTTCTTTTCTCTTTCTAAGCTCTTCTCTCCTACACATCCCACTTTCTTTTCCTCACCTGTGCAGTCACTCACTATTGGGCCAAACTCATTTTTCTTTTGGGCCTCTTTTCTCTCTACACTTTTTTTGTTCTCACTACCAGAACCCTCCTCACTTTTACTTGATTTGATCTGGTCTAGGTACAATTCACAAGGTGATAAAGGTAGTAGAATGAAGTTCCTACCCTTAAATTTAATGGAGTATCTATTGGTATTGTAACACCCCATATTAGGAGTTAGGATATTAAGGAAATTCAGTACATTTTATACTCTGCATATGTGAATATTTGCTTATTTGTGCATAAGCATTTTGGATACATACAATAATTCTATATGCATTCATGAAATTTTTCGGGTATAATTGATTTATAAATGCGATTAAAAATGTAAATTGTGGATTATTTGCGTTAAAAATTTATTTGGAGAGTGTTATTATTATTTTGGAATTTTTGGTGAATTTTAGAAATTTTCAAAAAATTGGTATATTTTTTATATTTTGAAATTTTTGGCGAATTATTTTAGCTGAAAATTTTATTTGGAGACTATCAGTAATATTTTGGAATTTTTCTGAAAAAATTTAGGATATTTTTAGATTAAGGAAACAAATAAAATAATGGACCAATTACATTGTGACAAATGGTCCTCGTGCAAGGTGACATGTGGCAAGATCTCCTTAATCCGTGCAGTTATCTTGTTTGTAAGGGAAAAAAAAAACATTTCTGCAGTCCATTCTCGGTTGTTCTTCACTGCATGCATCAACACCAAACAGAAAAAAAAAACCCTTGCTTATACATCAGTTATTTCTGTTTGCTCCATCCACCGAAAGCTCTTACTGTTGGAGTTTTGCTGGAAACAAGTAAGTGCTGAAAAAATCGTGAGAATGTTATGTTTTTAGGTGTTCCATTTGATCTTGCATTTGAGGTGTTTTAGAGTTAGGGGACAAGAATGACATAATGAGGTTTGTTGCTGGATATTAAAAGACATGCAGAAGCATATATGCAGAAAAATTGATGAACAGCCGACGTGAGTGTGTTTTGAATGTTCAGGTTTTAATCTTGAATCTTATGTTGTCATTAAAGTAAGTGGACTTGGAATGGGAGTAGAAATGTAGAGAATATAAGTTAGAAATGATATAGAAGAAGTGGAAAAATGCAGCAGATGAATGAAAGATAGAAAAAAATGAAAACATGTTTGTGGGTTTGGCATTTGCATGAACAGTAATATGTGTTTTGGGATGATTATATTGAATCTTGATTTTTGATTGGTTTGAGTTGTGATGAACTTAAATGGAAGTAATAGAGTTGGGTTAAGTGGCTTATGTGTTAATTGAATAGGATAGAAGTGAGAAAATTTGAAAAAAAAATGGAAGAAGATGAAGATTGCATTTTTAGAGAGAGAAGAGAAGCGTTTTTAGAGAGAGACACTACAAAAAATACACACAATTTGTGACGTTTTGTTAATAAAACGTCGTAGATTGTGAACACTTTTTGTGACGTTTCAAAAACGTCACAAAAAGTCTTCACAATTTGCGGCGTTTACATAAACGTCGCAGATTTGTAATGTATTTTCCAACGTTTTTTCGTTAAAATGTCACGGAATAAAAGGCGCCACGTTTTGTACAACAAAACGTCGTTGATGGCCTTTGTAATAACTGTTAAATATTAAAATTAAATTATTAAATTAAAACGTCATTATTATTATTACTATTATTAGTTATTAATTAAATATATTTATATTATTATAATAACTGTTAAATATTAAAATTAAATTACTTATTATTATTGAATTT
>JANKOE010000003.1:13918117-13933701 GCA_026284465.1 Erythroxylum citrifolium
CCAAAAACTGAACAAGCTCAAAACTTTCATCGCAAGAAGAAAACATCAAAATCACGCTCTAAAACCCACGAACTCTTTCTGAATTCAGCTACAAAATTCAAATCGACGATGTAGTTGCCGAGTAATCGAGAAGTCAAAAGAAGTAAAAGGAGAGAGCAATTAACCTGCTTGCGAAACATGGGAGAGTCATCGAGCTTAGTGAAATGCATTTTAAACACCGCGAATCTTCCACTTGTTTACTGCAAAATCTAACGACCATCACATCACAACAATGCTCGATCTCGGCAATTACAACCGCTAATCTAATCTCATAGTCACCAATGAGATCCTCAATTCGTAGGCTCCTGTAGAATTTCTTTCCTTTTCTTATTGAATTTTGGTTTTTGAGGCGTGTTTGTTTAAAGCAGTAGACTTTTGGAAACCATGGAAGAGGCAAGAAAACATAAGATTGCTTTCAGCGAAAAAAGCTTTGGGAAATGAGAGGATTGATATATAATTAGGAAACTTTTGGTTTAAATTAAACCCTCGAAGAGCTGTTTTTCAAAAACTTTCTTACTACGGCACCGTTCCAGGGTATGGTGGCCCTCCTCACTGAGGCCACTGACACTGGTTTACCTTTTTCATGGTGACGAGAAACGAGGGAGACGGGTTTCTTTACCACGCGCTTTGTGTGGGAGTGTACTTAAACGCTGACCGGGAAAAGTGTGGTAAAAGAAAACCAATGGTTTTGGCGCGTGGGTTTTGCGCATCGATTCTGAGAGATGCTTCTGTCACGCACGCTCAGCTCTTGAAGTTAGTGGGGCCCAAATCCAGCACTCTACGATACCTTTGCTTTACCTGCCACGCTCCATAAAAGGAGAGTGACGAACAGAGGCTCAAATTTATTCATTAAAGTTATTAGTAAAAAAAAAAGAGATAAAAAAGATAATTACATTTTAAACTAAGAAATCGTAATTATCATCAATTTTGTAATCTCATATAAAAATTAAAAATTTGAAAGTTATTACAAAAATAATTTACAGTCAACTACTATAGTTAATTTTATTGACCTACATATGAGATTATATTAGAATTTTAATGACTTGAATAATAATAAAATTAAAATTTTAAAATTATTTCCAGCATTAATAAATAAATAAAATTTTATTTTAAATAAACTCAACCTTCAAACAATTTGTTAATAAGAGTTAATAAAATTATTATTAAAGTATAATTTACTAAAAAAGCAAATTAATTCAGGAACTTAATCCGAAGAGTGGGATGACACTGATATTCTTAAATCAATTGGTCCGTAAGATCCCATTCATTTCATTAATGTAAACAAAATTTTATTTAAACAACAACAACAACATTCGGTATGAATTCAGTCGATACGAGATCCTGAAAGAAAATTCAAATCTCCTGTCTAATATTATGGTACCTTATTCTGTTCTATAAATTTTAGCCATTTATTTATGTAGATCTCGTATAGGTTTCACATAAATGAACGCGGGACCTTCATAAATAAATGACTGAGACTCATAAGACAGAATAAAACGTCATAATATTAGACAAAGACTCTCTTCCCTTAAAAGGCCACTAATATACAACTTTATTCTTAAGCTAAAGAAAAAGTAAATATGAATAGTAATTGGGAAAGGAAGTGGCAGAGAAAAATGAGAATGAGATGAAGCGAGAAAGAGAGCTTTAATTTGATGATGATGATGACAACTATGGCCTATATGTTTCCATGCCTTTTTGACTCATCGCACGTTCCTTCCACCAAGTATACATTCTCAACAGCTTACTTCTTCTGATGTTTTATTTTAAGGTATGTGGCATACATTGAGAATGTAACACTGTCAATGTCTTGTTGTCCCGAATACTACTGCTACTGTCACTACTACAACCTTCAATTTCTTGAATGGAATAGAGCAAACAAACATATGTTTTTGTTAATTAAAATTTGTACTTACCTATTAGAATTTATACGTACAGGACAAGGTAATTACCTTAACTCTCTCAGAAGGTGTTATTGTCTAAAACACAATGATGTGACTGACTTTGTAAGAGCATACATTGCACCTTCGAAAATGCCATTCGAGACCCTAAACGTGGTAGACTCGAAAAGTGCAAGCCCACATTACACCCAAGAAGTCTTAAAGTAGAAACAAATGAAATAGAAACGAAAAAGAGACCTACAGTCACAGACAGTGACACCTCATACGAACAAAAGTAAGCAACTCGCGTTTGCTTTTTGGGTCTCTTCTAAACCCATAGATTAGAGACCAGCTTTGCTTTTCAACTTTCACCTTATTTCAAAGTAAAGTAACGAAAATTTACTGGACTGTTGTTCATTGAGATATTTATTGAAAAAGTAATAAATATATCAATTGGCTAGCGAATTATATCGGTCATTTTGATATAAGCGTAAAATATTTTACTACCTCATTCATTGAATGCTACCTTATCCTATTAGAAAATTTACCGAGAATCTGTTTCTCCGAACTAGTTATGTAATTGTTATGCTTGCTTCCCTTAAAATATATATATATAATGGACACCAAAAAAACTTAAACACAATATTAATATAATGGCAGCCTTTTTATGAATTATGAATAAAGTCCAAAGTTGATCGACTTGGAGGCGAATTGGGCCTCCAGTCCACTAAGAATTATGGATGAAGTCAAAATTGATCGACTTGGAGGAGAATTGGGCCTCCAGTCCACTAAGAGTTCTGGAACGAAGTCAAAAAGTTGATCGACTAGGAGGAGAATTAGGCCTCCAGTCCATAGTAAAAGACCCGAAGAAAGGCACAAATAAAGACGCGGTTCAAATGCTTCTGGATTTAGCTCGTCGCCTCGTTTAAAGTCTCCGGACCAAAATTCCATCCTTTTTACGTTTACCATCCATTAGCTTGTTCACCGTGAAATGGCATCGTCGTCTCCGGAAACCGCTGCCGATGGCAGCTTCAGGCTCCGAGTGGAAAAGGTTTTTGGATCCCTCACCTCCTCCTCTCCCCAGCCTTCGTCACTCCAATCAACCCTGTGGTCTCTGTCCGACGACGAGGTCCAGCGAAAACAGTGGAAGAGGGACACCACCTCTTCTGCCTCAGACAGAGACCACATGCCGTGCGCTTCCTCCTTCGACGAGCTCGCCAAGGATCGACGGAGGAGTTTTCGCCGGGAGATGAAGCACGATCGAGATGAACTTGACGATCGAGATGATGACGACGACGAAGAGTCGGGGAGCGATAGGCGTCGCGTTGAAGCTGCTTTAGACGAGTGGGAGATTAGATCCTCTATTGGATTGGATTCTACTCTCGATAATGAGGTATTGCGAGGTTTTTCCCCAAGTTTTTAATATCACTTTTTAAGCAAAATGTTGGTTTATGCTTGTGTAGTTAATGAGGTAATAATCATAATTAAAAATAGGATACAGAAATTGCTCTTTGTTTACTATTTCTTGTTGCCTTTTCTTTCTCTAGATATATACTATTGTGATTGATTATACTCGTGGAATTTGGTTGTTGTAGGAAGAGGAAGATGAGTATGATAAGGTTGCTACTGGGAAAGAAAATGCCGGGGAGCGGCTTTACATGAAGGATGTTGTTAGTGATCAAGGTTCTTGTTTGGGCATTCATGATTTGCCTCGCGGGCTATTGCATTGTAACAAAGACCCTCGAGCCAATCACCTGGCTGCAAGAGCTAGGCTGCAAGAAGATGAAGCCGAAGGAGAGGAGCTGAAATCTAATCTTGATTGTCACACAGAAGTTAATCAGCCTAATGTGAAGGCGGGCAATGAATATGGTGGTCCCTTAAGGTCTATTTTGAAAAGGAAAAACAGCAGTTTAGATGTGGGGGCAAAGAAGCGTGTGAGGTTTGATCCTAGTTGTAAAACTGTGTGCGAGGAAGAAGCACCGCAAAATGTTCAGGAGGATTCTTCTGGGGATGCAGCTACTATGGATGCTGCAGTTTCAACAGATGAATCTGTGTCAGGCTGGTGTGGTGTGCCTGATTATTTAAGGAATCCTTCTAAGTATACACGTTATAGTTTTGATTCGTATAGTGATTTGGATGACAAATCCAACACCCAAGCTTTCATGGATTTTCTTAAGCTGGTGAAGCATCGAGAGGCCGGATCAGAATTTGTAGCTTCAGCAGCTGGTCTTCCAAAGTCAGTGACCTTTATTCCAAAGCGGAAAGTGGGTGAAGTTACATCGGTGGATGATAGCAGGAAGGTTAGAAAAGAAGAGGATGATATTAATCAACCCCAGCAGCATGGAGGCATGCCTATTGGCATCGCAGCTAATGAATCCCAAGATTCTGAAGTCGACAAAGTGGAGGCAGATGAATCAGAACCAACTGTGGCAGCGAAAGTAATTAGTTCTGCAAAACCTAGTCGCAAGTATAGGAGAAAGTCAAGCTCGGATGACCTTGACGTGTGATTTCTTTTGAAGTTTCTTCAATTCATCACAAACACAAGCACGGACTTTTTATATATTTTCCCTCATGACACATTCAGGGTAGGCTGCTTTTGTTATTGTATACATTCTACGATCATGGAAAGCGCGGTTTAGAATCTAAAATTATGGTTTTGCTTTGTCTGCTGTTTGCCTTACAGAAACCCCCAATTTCAGGAGATATATATATTTCTATTAGCACCTCGATACAATTGTAGGTGAAAATATCGAATGGATTCCGAATTGTTCAGGTGCGTAAATTCTTAAAAGAGTTGAGCAACTTGGTCTAGCTATAAGCATGCAAGCATCTAACGTATCATACAAGGATGGTCTGCACAAATCTTCCCTGATAAGCTAGCAGGAATCTGGTAGCTACCTTTAATTTTATTGTATGTGTATGGACCTATAATGGCGTCAAGCCTCAAATGTCACAAAAGACGAAAGGAAATACAGAAATGGGGTTGTCAAGAACATGCTATGTAATCGAGAGATAATTACCAAAATCAATCTTACTAACATTCAACCTGAGCTATTATGGAACTAGGAAAGAAGCTTTTTGTTATGTACAGAGACAATGTGATTCTCTCTTTAGCTATAATTTATCAGCAATCTTCCCAAGAGCATCTGCAAGCTTGTTAAGAACAGCAAGCATGCCGTCTGCTTGATTCTTCCGCTGTTCCCTGTCCAACCGAATGTTGATATTCTGAGCTTCAAGCTGAGCATTAAGCATTCTACAATTCCTATCCACGACATCAATCAACCTATCGTGCAAACTAACTGGTTCTTCTTCGTCCTCAAACCGTTTCCTTTTCCGACCTTCATGAGAAGGAGAACCCATTTCAGGATCTGGACCACGCTGGTTGTCATCTGTTGTATCTGATACAGAACACACAGATGTTTGTAAGACATTCCTATTTCCTGAACAGGACGGAATTTCAAGTAACAACACAGGCACTTGGACCTTGAGAATTTTGTTAGTTGAGAAGAATGAGATACATCACCATTTACTATAGAATTGAAGACTGAAAAGTTTTGTTATGATACCTTATAAGACAAACTGAAAAAGTTTCAAACAGATGCATGAAGAGAGTTTTCTACTTTTTTTTATGTTCCCAAAAGTTTAAAATCCTTATTGGCCTCAGAATTTTTCTTATAATGAGAATTGCTTTATTTAAGAGAACTAACAAAATCATACCAAACTAACCATAACAGCATTACCTTGATGTTGAGAAAACCTGAAACCTTGTTGATACTGCCTCTCTGCACATAACAACAAAAGGAATGGTAACATGACCATTAAGGTTAAGTTGTGGATTGATTAGAGCTCAATTACGACATGTTTAGATAACAAGTTTGACTGCAACTGTAATTTTACGATAACATATCTGACAGCAATCGTAATTTTGCGATTGCAATTCAACTTAAAACCCTTGTTGATCATCTCTGAGAATTCCAATTATAAGATGCCAAAGCCAAACAATGAAATAAATTCAAATCAAGTTCAAAGCAAACGCAGAAAATTCTTCCATTTCGGGAAGCTTTTAACAAAAGAATAGGACTTTCAATTCGGGCACCTGAAATTGGTAATGGAGTCTCTGTGTCCACCGCAGCAACCGCCCTTATCGGCTTAACATCCTTTGCCGCCGTCTCCTTCTCCGAGCTCCCGCCGCCGTCCTCGTCGAAGTCGGAGAGCAGGACGCCGTCTTCCGCAGCCGCACTTCTCCCCCCGTCGAAAACCGCCTCCGTTTCATTTGCCTGAGCCAGGGCCGCCGCCGCCGAAACACCGCCGGTGCCGTCGAGTATATCGTAAACCTCTCTGTCGAAAAAGCCAGGCAACTTCCTTTCCCGCCTTAAGTCGTTTCTCATCACCCAGAATGATTCCGTCTCTTCTCTCATCTGCGACTCCCATTCTTTTATCTTCTTATAATCGCCCGCCAAATTGCTCCACCTTTTGCGGCACTGCACCGGCCCCCGATTAACCCCATGCCGTTTACAGTACGACGAAACCGTCGCCCACTTGGGCTCCACGTGGCCGGAGCTCAGTCCCATGCCGGCGGCTCGCCCTCGCCGAACTCTGTTCTCGGCCACTCTCTTGCCTTGTATGAGGACGAGGATCTCCTGTCGCGTCCAGCGAGGGAGTCTGGGAGCTTTCCTACCATCATCGCCGCCGTCCGCGGCGTTTAAGCGGGCGCCAACGCCGTTAGTTGAACCGCCGTCAACGGCGTTAGTGCTTAAGCTTAATTGTTGATTATCATGTTCCAAAGCCATAATTAATTGCAACACGCTAAAGCTCTTGGAAGCGCACGTGACTTAACGGCGTTTTTTAGGACAATCCCGTTACGCCGTTCATAAGTCCCCGTGAGCGAAGGTTTTGGGAGAGAATGGTAGGGGTTGGTGTCTAGTGTCTACTACTACTAAGAGGGAGCTAATGAGGAGAGGCTTTGGTGTTTTTGTGAGATTGGTGGGCTTGCGGTCTTTGTTGAGGGTTGAATTGATTTTACCAATTCTATACCGTATAGGTATTAACTACTCTTAATCTCTAATTAAATTTCATTAATTCTTTCTTAACCAAAGATTAGTAAGAGATAATAACCGTCCGATCCAGAGATTTTATTAAAATACGTATTGGTCTATTAATAATATTCTAAGTGGGTCATTTTCTTGGGCATGGAATATGTGAGTGAACGCGTTTTCATTAGGACCAATTTCACCAATCCCTTCCATCCATCTTTGCAAGTCAGTTGGGTATGTTTTGTTAATATTCATCTTGATTTTCATATATTCTTTGGTCAATGCTAAGTGTTATGTGTCAAAGGCTGGTTCCTTGATGGTGAGCCATTGGAAAAGAGAGGAGCAAATCTTATTAAGTATAGGCATGTCTTTTAAGTGCCACTTGAGGCCATTTTAGATGTGGACAAAAGGGTTTGATAAGGGCAGCCTACTGGCTCTACCCTACCACTAAGAAAATCCTGCCTTAATCATTTAACCTAATCTTCACTTAATGGCTAACCCACAAAATTGGTCCCATCCCAATTAAAAGCTACTTTTGTTCTACAGAAATTCATTTTGGAATAAGCAAAATAGTAGCAATTACCAAATACTAAACTCCCCCTTTGTGACTTTTTTCCTTTTCTTCTAGTAGATTATGATTATTTGTATGTATATGTATATATTCTTTTTGATTTGATACACAAACTTACCATCCATCCATATCCATGTATATACACAAAAGAAAGGTTTTTAGGGGCACGTGCCTCATGAGGGGGTGGGTTAGTAAGGGGTCATATTCTCCCTGTGACACACAGTGGGGACCAGATTGTTTCTTTATTTATTAATGACCTATTCATTTCAAGCTTACTCTTAAACGTCTATTAGTGGGTTTCTCTAATCAAACATTTCTCAACAATTCTAGTCATTTTGGCCTTTCTTTTCAAGTCCTTCTTAACAGTATGTATTTGGGAAGTGGCCACGTTTTTATGAGATCACAACAGACACCATGAGCATGAGATTCAACAAAAGCTTTACCAACAGCTGTAGCCTATAGGTGTTTTGTGGGAGGGTCGTGGGTCCAGAAAAGCTCCTTAATCACCAGAATTATCTCCCAATTATGGCGTTTGCCACTTGGTCTAGAAGCGATTAAGAAGTCAGTGAGTGATGTCTCCCACGCCCACTCTTCTTCTGCTTAAATCTTGATCATAGCTAAGAAAGAAATTACAAAAAGGGCCAAAAAAAAAAAAAAAAAAGAACTCAGTGGTGGTTCTAAATGTATGGTGTTCTGACATTTGCATGTTGATCATATGTATACGATCAAAATGTCACTTTCCGCATTAAGAATAAGAATCTACTCATCCCCGAGTTCCACAGTCTGTGGAACATCATATTCGCATTGGATTGCCTGTTCTACCCACTAGTTTTGTCATGACAATACCATACATATAACAGTGTTTCAATTTCTGGGTATTATGAATATTGAAATCCTAATTATGGGCATTACAAAATTGAAACGTTCCAACCTGCCAAAGGAGTTTTCGTGTATCGAGAGAAGTCTTAATCAGGAAAGGGGATGCTTAAACTAAGAGACCATACAAAATTAGCTAGTACCAACTTGATACTCCAAATGATTCATTTAATATCACAAAGTCAAGGTTGCAGGCAGTGTCGTTTGGTTTTCAACATCAGAGGTGCATGCAAGGCTCGATAAGGACATGGACTCCTTTGAATAAAAATAGGAACTTTTGGTAACAAGTCACCACTTACCTTAACATTAAGGTGCTCTGATGACCAAATTGGGTTAACCAAGTAATGGCGTCAGATGCGGGTATTAGGTAAGGAATAAGTAAGAGTGCAGAAACGTGTCACTTCTCGGGTTTGGGAACCAATCATTCTTCAGGACACGAAACGAAATTCCTATCTCATACGTTTTGCCTACGGTACGGATCTTTGATCTTTTAAATTAAACTGTAATAATGGGTGTCTTCAGATTGGAGTATTTCCAGAATCAGTAATGCAGAGTGTGGAGAAGAAAATGAAAAATTGGATTAGATGAATCATACGTTACTTTACAGGCATAGGACCTCAACATCAAGTGGAAGACAGAGAGCAATAAGCCTTGGAAAACGAGTTAAAAGCAATCTGATGTGTTTTAACTTTTAACCCATTTCAAAGCACTAACCAAAATAGTCAAGCCACTTTGTAGTTCAATGCTAACTTTTAGAAGGAAAAGAAAAGGACTAAACAAAATTAAGGTAGCTAGAACAAACGGCCCCTGCACTCGTTAGTACCACACTGGCAATCCATCTGTTTTATGTTTCCGTCAGGCCCAACGACACTATCAAGTGCATAACCATAGTCATATGTGAGTTCCTGTGAGTGTAAAAATTCAACATTCCTTCCCCAGTTAGTAGTTAAAAAGCATCCACACAACTTCATTTAGGATTTACAAAGTGGCATGTCATTTTATATCAAAATCTTTTATATGATCATGTTATTATTTAGTAATGGATAAAGCATATCTCAAACTCAAGTATAATTTTAACTATGACACCTACAATTGATTACTAAAATAGTCAAGACTTGAACATGATCAACGATTAGCGAACTAGCAAATGCATACAAGAAACTAGGATAAGTCCAGATATGGAGTCCAATCCGTGAAAAGAAGTCTAAAAGGATTAAATAATCAAAACCAAAAGAAAGTATGAAAGATGGGAAATTACCTGCATAGGAGGTATGTTATCTGCAGCAAATAGCATAATTCTAGCAAATCTAACATCATGGTGTGAGCTTAGGATGCACTGAACGAAAAGGTTAGGATCGCAGCTATGATTAATAAATCTGGCAACATTACCACAAGAACCTGCATCTATGCAGAACTCTGATTCACTATCTTCCCTTATCTCGTCTTCTTTCTCCACCACATTACTGGCAGATGTAGATTCATCACCTTGTCGCCTCTGAAAAGAATTTGCTTCAATAAGTTTCATTTGTTTAACATTGCAAGATAATCTGAAATTTCAGAGTAATAGAGAAGGCTCTCTATAGATTTAAGACCAAAAAGATGTATAAAGTTATAACCCTGAGAAAACTTTGGTTTTCATCTACGATGGAAATACACTAGCTGCCTATGACAAACCACATCTAATAAGAGTGTTAAGCAAAATACAACATGGCTTAGCGAAAAAAGATGGCATTTGAAGAATAAAGAAGCTTTCCTCATTTAATGGCTTGAAATAAGAAATATGGAAAATGCCAATTCTTATGTAATTTTGAACATGCCTCTCTTCCGCCTAAGCCATGCATTGTATGCCAGCAATCGATGTCGAATATGTAGTCGTTCTCAGAGACATTATCCAGCTCAGTGTTCCTCCTCAGAACTCCAGTGTACTCACAGACTGGAGCACCAGAAGGAATAAAATCCCAAGATCGAACTGCCCATCCTTTGTTCTTTGTACGATAAACCTGCTCCAGAAAACGTTTCTTAATAGAAGTGCTATGTACTACTTACTGAGAGGGAGTTGCTTATTAATTGAATGGAACACATACCTCAAGTCTGTACTTTAGTGCTTTCTGAGATATGCGATTAATGCATTTGGGTCCACAGCCACAACTTGGTCCACATTCATACACCACATCCTTTGGTTCAATCAATCTACAAAAGGAGACAAGTTTGTATCCAACTTTTAATAATTACTACCAACACATCACGGTGTCTCTAAGACACCAACTACAATATAATCACAAGTATGACACATATATGGATAGTGAATATCTCGTATATATATTTGATCAAAAGGGGAAATCTCTCGTAGACTTTAGCACATCAACTAACGTGGGTTGAACTGCAGGATGATGTCACATATGCATAACAAATCATTGTAGAACCACAAAACCCTAAATTAATCCAATTAGACTCCAGTAGTAGAGATTCTTTATTATTATTCAATCTCACCTGCCACCATTTTTGTACACATATGGGAAATCAGAGCCGTTAAGCCGAGCACAGGCGCAATAGCTTGGGTTCGTACAGTTCCCTTTGCATTTGCATCCAGAGGCACTTGGGGGAGCAATCACATCTGTTGCAATTTGAACGGATTTCATATATTTGAACCCTGCATTATTAAGTTAAATTTTTCATCAAAACAACAGATCTACAGGCACTTGATCAATCAATCACCTATGTTTAGCCTAGAAAGGCATCAATGTAAGCAATAAAAATAGATGTTAAAACAGAACCATAAGCATTGCCCTACAAGGGGAAAAAAAAAGAGAGAGAAATCCAGATTTTAGAAACTAGGAACAGAAATAGTTTCCAAAAACCTGAAATAGCCAGAAAACCAGATTTAGTAAAACAGTAACTATCAGAAACTCATATCAAGGCAAACATAATTTTTTCGGCCCTTGGTTGTAACATAAATAGCTTTTTCAGCTATCTGGTTGATACCTAAATCTTTCAGCTTCAATAGAATGCATCAGATATTGACAGTTTAGGGTAACAAGATCTTGCTTCAAGAGAACGTAGCCATAAAACTATAAGGAAGATGAATTACAACCAAAGTGTTAACACAAACATGACATGCAATGGAAGAATACCCTCACAAAAAAATTGATAGTTTTTCTTCATATGTGGCCACAAACTATATACTATTAAGGTTAAATTATGGATTGGACCAAATAGTATGACAAGAATGACTGGCATATGACGGCAAAGCTAAAATTAGTATGGAAAACTTGCCTGCAGGTGCGATAGGCGGAACATCAACAATATTGGTGACAAGAATAGGTAAATTTTCTTCACCAAAAGAGATGTCATCACAAACCAAGCTTGCAAAATAAGATAAATATCAGCTATCTAGTGCTATATAATTTCAATGTGTACGTTCTGGATATTCATATGAGATTGAAGAAAGCTATACCCAGGTGACTTGGAAGCCCCTTTAGTTCTTCTTTCTTCAAAATGAACCTAAAACAAAAGCAACAACTAATTCATCTTATACAGTGGCAAACAGGGTCTAACATTTTGGAATTAAATAAGGGAATCTGTCAGGGGAAACAATTGTCCATAAGGAAGTATACCCAAGCATATAGAAAAGGCATGAGATACATCACCACATAATTCCATGCTTTAGGATAAACAACCAATCAGACAGTCACAAAAAATGCAACACTATACCTAGTAAAATAAAGTCATACAACATGTAAAACTAGTTATACTCTTTGTCTTTATTCTTCCAAACAAGTCAAAGGTATGAAAGAAGACTAAACATGAAGGGAAACCAAAAACCTTAGTATAGGTCAGAGACTCGGAAATAAAGAAAAAGGAAAATCAGACAAAAGAACCACCTGATCCATAACCACTTTTGGCTGTCCTAGAAGTCGTTTCAAGCGATACTTAAAGACAGTGAATCCAGAAACTCCTTTCTCAGCCCGATGATCTATAACCTGCACATAAAGTGCAAAAATAATTGAGTGCATGCTTTCTTATTGAAGCTCAAGCAAATTTAAGTGTAGTGCATCAAGATAGATGATGGTATTGCTGCTCTTTGATCTCCAATCTGCAAATTTAGAAATGATCTTATTCAAAAAAGAAAAAAAGTGAATTAAAATTTTATTAATCTAAACTATGAAAATTGTCAATATTTCAGTTCCTGCCTGTATAACAGGCGCTTCAATCACCAAAGTCAAGTTTGATAATCATTCCTTAGAATGAACCTTAAACTAATTAATCAAATCAATTTTTTTCAAAATATTTTAATCTGCAACTAAAGTTAGTAGGCATAAGTTGTAAGCCTCCAGAGCATGCAGAGGGAGTAATCATTTATATGCCAAAATAAAACAGATGTCCACATTCAATAGAAAAGGGGAGAATTATCAACCTTGTACAAACCACAATATGTGTAAACTTTGCCGCTATAGCTATCCGAACATTTATGTCCACGGATGACTCTAACAGGTATAGACTGCTCCATATTATTCTGAGAAACAATTAATTGGAAACTCGATAAGATAGCATGCTACAAATACAAACTTTTATTGCATATATTCATCATCCAAAGTGCAAAAAGATTCAAAAACCTTTTGGCAGCATTTCAAACTAGATGTAAGCTGAATGTTTGACAACGCTCAACCTTAATGATTTTTCACCCATGAGAAGTAATCACAATTAGTATTTTCATTTTAAAGTAATTAAGTTTCTGATTTCAGGTGGCACACTTTATGAAGGGAGGTTTACAAGTTACATACTAGAAGAAGAATTCAAATTATATTCTTATCATATTTGGGCCACAACCACTTTGCAAGTAGGATGACTTTAATGCATAACTACCCAAGGTAATCTATGAATATGGGATAGATAAATATGAGCTCGTGGACGATGAAATACCACAATGATTTACTACTCCATGTCATCTGTTTGCATTCTACTTAAGGGGCACGAATTTCTACTTTGAACTCAATGAACAAAAGAAAAATGACTTTCTAATAGAATAATAATTGAAAGGATGTCAATTTAGATATTATACCTTAAGAGCCAAATTACCACGATTCATAATTTGATCTTTTATTTGATGCTTCCTGCCAAGTAAGTCATTTCCACCTTGACCTGTATAGACAACTTCATCTGAATTGTCAACATCATCTTCATATTGGCCTGACAAAACAATTGCAACAGCTAATGGATAGGTACTGCCGTTCTGCTTCTCCTGCAATACTCCAAGAGATAACTTGATACTCCGACTGAAATGCTAGCAATGGATATGGCATTGATAAATTCTAATGAAGTCAACATTAAAGGAGAAAGTAGCCAACCACAGAAAGTTAATATAAGCGGATTCACAGAGGAAATTTGTATCTATGTATTCTTTCATTTTATAATGGAGACCAATTTCAATACACTACCATTTTCCCAGAATGTTTCTTTATGTAATCAATGCCACTCAACCAATGGCCATGAAATCCTACAGCCACCATTTCAGCTCGAGATAAAAACCTGTGCCCAACAACAATACCTGCACCAATAAAGAGTAGAACCTTATGAAAGGCATTTGCATAACCAAAACTCATGGAAAACTTTAGTTTGCCACAGTAGGACTTATGTGAACGTACGTGTGTCTTAATGACATGTTTTCTTGTGGTTAGGGAAACTAATGACATACATATAGGATCCATATAATTCTTGAAAACATATATATCAAATTACCAAAGACTAATTTCATCTATAGATGCCCGTTAGCATCTTAATGATTGACCTACCAGGTAGATGACCAAATCTCTTGTCAGGATACAGAATCTCCTTCTTTTCCAACATCTGACATAAATCACCAAAGAATATATATATGAAATTGATGAAAATCAGAACAGTGATTTGGAAGAAATTATTTCCTAATCATAAAATAGGAAACAAGAGAATATCATGGATAATTAGTTTAGGAAATTGCTGTAAATAGGGGATATTGCTGTAAATAGGAAATATTTTAGCTACCTAAATTAAGCTAGGACTTGTGTATATATTCAAAGGCACTTGTTGTGCAAAATAAGAAAAAAGATTACTTCTTTCTTCATGGTATCTGTTAGGAACCTAACTCCAGAATACGGGAATTTGTACTATATTATTGTAGTATAATAGTGACATATATATGTCACTACAGTATAGGAATCTAGTATTCCTCCCTAACCAGAGCAGAATTGCTCCTTTCTCCCTACCAGAGCAGATTTGCTCTTAACCAGAGCTGAATAAGCTCCTCAGAAGGTGATAAGCCTTCTGATACTCTTCTTACAAAAATTCTCCCTCCCCTCCCTACTTCTATTCCCCCTTTTATAACCTCCCTAGGTACATACGGTTATAACTAATTTCCTTCTAGAATAATCCTCTCTCTTTCTCTCCTGAAGATCCTAACAGTATCAGAGCCCAGGACGCTGTAACTCCTGGCTTCTTCTTTTTTTGACACTTATTTGGCCTTCATTGCCAATAGTGCCTTCTGGAAACAGATGGCTGAATCTATCACCAGCAAAAACCCCAACGTGGAGGTCTCTACCTCCTCTAAAATCCCCTCTGTTGGTAATCCCAAAATGTACACCCCTACCCATATTGGTGAATTACAAAACTTGTTTCCATCTTACTAACTCAATGGTAAAAACTACCTCCACTGGTCACAAATGGTTAAAACTTTCCTTAAGGGCAAAGGAAAGCTTTCTCACCTGTTAGGACCTGCTCCTGCTGCTTCGGATCCCAAGTTTGAGGCTTGGGATGTAGAGGATTCCTTAATCATGTCATGGCTTTGGAACTCTATGGAACCAAACATTAGAGGCGCTTACATGTTCCTCTCATTTGCTAAGGAGATATGGGATGATGTTAATCTTATTTTAAGGTAAATGATGCCTCTTTAATTTATGAGATTAAGACCAGAATCTCATCTATCAAGCCAGGTATGCACTCTATCACTATATATTACAATCTGATGAAGAGTCTTTGGCTTGAGATAGACCATTATCAAAATTTTAAAATGCAATGCAGTGATGACAGTGTCAAATTACAAAAGTTTGTAAAAAGGGAAAGAATTTTTGAATTCTTGGCAGGTCTTAATGTTGAATTTGACCAACTTCGGGTTCAAATACTTGGTAAAGACCCTTTACCGTCTTTGAATGAGGC
>JANKOE010000003.1:13977730-13990335 GCA_026284465.1 Erythroxylum citrifolium
TATTTCCAATAAGTTTGCCCTGGTCACAAGCTCGACCAGATGAGCATTTTTACTTAGAAAAAACATCTTTCCTACCCGGTCTACTACAAGTATCATCAACGAACTCCTCCATGCTAAAGTCGAGCGACCTGTCTCTCGCAGGTTCTGATATATTTGTGCTGACAAGTCATGTGACAACCAAATTCTATATATTTGTGCTGACAAGTCCTGTGACAGCCAAATTCTTTATAAGCCCACAATTTTTACCACCACAGGTCCTCGTCAGGAACTACCCCTCGCTCTCTCTCGACTATTCCCCTTTTTTCTTCTAAGAAAAAAGCCGAGCTCGAGTGGACACAACGGCTCGGCATAGTCCGCGAGCAACAAACTCCGCAACCCTATCAACATGATCTCAGCCCTTAGCTTGTCCCTCGCGTTCTCCGATACCACAACCATTTCTACCTTTATCTCCAACGATCCAACTACTGGCAAGGCAATTTCGGATGGAGAGAGGGAAAAAGGACACGCCTGGTTGATGATTGAAACCTGGAGTTGGGACAATAGTGGAAGATGCATTCTGACAACAGGGGACGAAGAGACGAAAAGACAGAGGACAGAGGTTCAGAAGAACCATACAGAATAGAGAAAAACTGTCCAGAATTTATATTATCAGCCATACCAATCCGAGTTGACCACGTGAAAAAATCTAAGCGGTTGAAGCGGCGCGGCAAACGAAGGGACACGCGTGACAGCGCGCGACAGCTGTGCGGCGGTCAAAGAGATGCGACGTTCCAAATTTCAATGGCGCCTAGAGGATGCAAACCGTCAATAATAATTACACCAAGCGTTTTGGATTCCAGCACCCTCGATTGGCCCAACCACTATGTTCGCCCGATCAACCTACCCTAGTGGAATAACCGAGCGAGCGGTCTCTATGGTGGCAATCGATCGGCCTACCGAGCTATTGTACGTGACCGGTCGACCCAAATGCAATAACTAACCAATTGGGCCTGGCACGAGCTATCATAAAGACAAATTATACGGTCCCCATATACTCCTTCGATCCTTCTCTTCGATCAGACTCGAGAAGTAGGGGGCTTATGGTTAGGTCGGTAGGGCCAGCCTTACCAGGCCCAGTCCCAGGCCTAGATGTTGACGGCCCGGATAAAGGAGATAATCTCCCATGCAAACACAATGATTCACGTAAAGACCTAAACCTAGTGGTAACCCCAGGTATATAAGGTACTATTCCTACCGGATTCAGGTATGAGACTACAACCCTACTTTTCTCTGTTTTCAGCAACCAAAACCTACACCAAAAGACTGACTTGAGCGTCGGAGGGGCCTCCCGGGAATCAACTCTCGGCCTGCCGTTATTTGTTTTGTAGGTATTCCATAGCCAGAGTAGCACAGATCATGGATCCCAACAACGACGTTCAACCCCAACAAGATCAGGCTGAACCAATCATTATTAAAAAAAAGTAGTTGAATGGTCATGCCCAACGACTTGCTTGAAATGGATAAAATTACTACAAATAGCTATTTGTCATGTTCGTCTATGGATATTAACCATTTACACCAACTTCAGAATCCGTTTTAGGATATATCACTTCCATGAATTTGATCCGAAACTAGAAATTTATACGATCTTCAAAGAAAGAATCAACAGGGTATTGAAGGTTTCTCGCTCTCGAGTTGAAGGCCCGAAGGTTGCCAGCCGTAGCTGTATGATAATTTATGCTTTAGTTCATGTTCTTAAATGACTGGGCATAAAATTTAATTATAAATCATAGCTATTACTCCCTCCCATTTAAAATAAAAGTCGTTTTAGAGGGAAGTATATTTATTAAGAAAGTTAATGAAATGTTTGATATACCCTTATTAATTGCACGTTGAAATGCCTTGAAAATATAATCAGTGTAATCTATGTAATTAAGATGTGAAAGAAATTAAAGGGTAATTTTGGAAGTAAAATCATAAACATGCATGAAAAGTCACGAACGACACTTATTTTGAATAATTAAAATTTCTCTAAAACGACATTTATTTTAGATAGGAGGGAGTGCTATTTTAAAAATTGTAATATTAAAAAACCTTTTATTAAAAATTTTCAAATAATTATATGATAAACATGTAAAAGGAATTTATATGATTGTTATTACTTGATTTAATTGTGATTTTTGTTAAAGAAATCTTATAAAATTTAAATTTTGATTTTTATATTATAAAGTAATTTTTAATTAAACGGCGAGAAAGTGATGAAATAATAAAATAGTTCCAAGTCTAAAAAACACAAGACTGCACGTAACCTAAACTGTGTCTGAGACTGAGACCGCACCAAAACGGTTGTCCAAGGCTTGACGCCGTTAAAACACTTTAACGATTTTGAGATTCTCGTCTCAAGCTCGTGACTACCACCAGTCGTTTTCAGTTCTTTTTTGAGAAAACAACACAATATCTCTGGCGAGAACTTCCAATCTCGCCGGAGATTCTGTTCCCCGCCGGAAAATTCACAGTTTCCGGCGAGAGAAACCACTTAGAGGGAAGGAGGGAGAGTTTAGAAGCAAGAACAATGGACGTGTGGAGAAAGAAAAAGAAGAATTTTTTTAGAGGGAGAGGAGAGAGGAAGTTAACGTGCAATGCAGGGAAAAGGGAATCAAAGCAAGTTTTGGAGGAAATTACACGGCACATATGCCAAGAAGATCGATGATACCTTCTTCATTCAATTTTCCATGCCTTATGGCGTAATTTATTCGATTTCTAGCTCTCTCTCTCTCTTCCATCAAGCTCTGTTTAAAATCTCTCTTTAGCTGTGTCCCTCCTCTCGTCTGTCTGAATTCAGCTTCCCTCTTATTTTTCTCATAAAGGTTTGTTCTTTACGCTTGTTTCCACTTCTCATGCTTTGCCCTTTTGTCTCTGATCTCTTCTCTTCTATCTTCTAAGATGCCAACATTTCCTCGTCCCTTTTCTCTCGAGCTTGTTCAAGTTTGAAGCTCTTTTTAAATGTTTTTTTCTTGTTAATGCAATGGAGATTTGATCTTGGTTGTTGGGTTATGATTCTAATTCACCTTTTCGGGATCTCTCTGTCACGAAAATTGCAATTAATGTGGTGAGGAGTAGTTGGCAATTGTGTCTTTATGATTGTAATTTATGTGGTATTTGAGCTAATAAACGGTATTGGTGTAGCTCCCAATCTTTTATAATAAATGCTCGTCATTTTTGCTCTAAACATGTTAACACATACTTTTCATGCGTAATAGATTCTAAGCTAGAAATAACTTTGGAGATTTTCTTGAGCGTCTTTTAGTAAGAATTAGTGATACGGATAATTCTAGTCTTCTTTAAGGCTGTTGCGTCGGAGTTGAGTTGGATTGTGTCACTTTCCTAATTTTCTTTCAGAGTTTTCCTCTTTAGGATTGTCTTGCAATGGTTTGAATCACTTGCCTAATTCTCTTTCAGAGTTTGGGAATCAGTTCTTTTCTTGTTTATTTGTGTGAGAGTATATAGAGGATAATTCTATTATTTTAAGGCTTCTGTGAGTTGACTCGTTTGAATCACCTACCAAAGTTACTTGCAGAGTTGTCCTGTTTTGGAAGAACTTGTGGAGCTATATAGAGAGGCTTTGCATGCAGCATTTGAGCACAGCATATCTTCAAGGGTTCATGAAATTTTAGATTTTAGGGTTCATCGTCATGCCTTCTAAAGTTATGGACTTCAATGGTACTTTTTCCTCATCATCCTTCTTCTCTGAGGATGTACCCTTTTCCACCAAGGTACTGCTTGCCTTAAGTTCCCTTCCATTGCTTTAGAATAGCTCTCTCTCTCTCTCTCTCTGTCCTCCCCTACCCCTCGCCCGTCTTTTCTATTTTCTGATAGGTTTTCAGGTGTTGCTGCTATGGAGTTCATCTATGATTATGTTTTTGAACGAGAAAGAGAATTAAGATATATTAGATGCTTTTCTGAATCTTACTCATACCTTCTTGTTTTTTGCACTCTGACTGAACAGGTGGGATTTTGGAATTCTGATACGGTGCCTGATCATCGTGGTGAGTATATGTGATATTGTCAAACGGGGTTTGTTTATTTTGGTTATATCTAGATTTTATTCTCTTGCTCCATCTTAAGCTTTCCGTTGCATGGTTTTGTTTAGATGTCTGTATATGATCTTTAAACTGTTAAGTGCTATCTTAATTGCTTTCGAGGGTTTTTCCAGCCTTTACACCCCAAGATGCAATTAAGATTATGTCCATCTAGATTTATGCAGCCTGGACCATTTTGTTGAACTCCTTAGGTCGATTAAGTTGGATGAATTTAGCTTTTATTTATTCACCGAAGATTTTTTTTAAAATTTTCCAATTGTAATGAAGATGTTTTTAAAATTTTCTATCCAATTGTAATAAATGAACTTACCTGTGAGCTGTTAAATAACCACAGATCTTAAATCTTGGATCTATAGATGACTGCTATGGTATTAATTGAGGTACGAAAGATGTTAAACGTGTATGTCAGTTAATAAATATGGATTTATTATCCCATCATTATTAAGTATGGTAAAGATATCTTTAATTGTGATTATCATTCTTCCTTTGGATCTTACTGAATATAACTTACTGCGGCTAGATGAAAATGCAGTTATTTATGTCTTATATGGCAATATTTTTAATAGTTTAAGTGGTGAAAAGGAGAGAAGGAAGAAACGACAAAACTGCAAGATCTGTGATTCTTTTTAATAATTTTTGATGCATTTTAGAAACACTTTTCTGCATAAAGTCTAACATTCCTTCGATCTGCTATCCGTGCCTATCATTGCTGCTGAATCGATAATATGTGATTGGTCAACGTCTTTTCAATACCTTGTTATCGATCTCAGCCATTTATGCAGTACTGAAAAGTGAAATTTTTACTGGCAATAAATGTTGATGCCAATTGGTATTTTTATATAACCAGTATTTTATAGAAACTAAAGTTTGCTTTTCTGGATGATTAACAATTCATATGCTTTTGAGCAGCCATTATTAAACCTGTTGCTTCATCATCCTTGGAGAAACTTGTAACAGTGGATTGTGATTTGGGGAAGTCGATTGAACATTCTCAACCAATTGTTGCATTTGACCAAAAAACGAACCGTCCTGAAATGGGAGCAAAGACATCAATGGGCCAGTCGACGTTGATAAGACCCATGGATCATGACTCTTTGGACTTGCAAGCGACATCTTATTTTTCAGGAAGTGGCAAAGTGAACATAATGGCAACCGAGAACGAGAATAGTCTTTTTTCAAGTTCACTATCAGAATTATTTAACAGAAAGTGTATGCCTCGTCCCCTAGTGTTCCATGGATTATTTATGAGTTTGTGTGTGTAGGCATAAGCTAAATATGATTGTCTTTCTGTATTTATATGCATGTTGTTCTTGTTGCAGTGACGATATCTTCAAATGCTGCTCCATATGGTCATTCTGTTAGAACTGTTGCCTCCACCTTTGTTGAAGAAGTCTCTTTTGAATCCCTCGAGGAAATTGAAGCTCAAACCGTTGGAAACCTTCTCCCCACTGATGAGGAATTGTTTGCTGATGTGAATGATGGTCTAGGTTTCAACCAACCTAGTGTAGGAGGAGATGATGTTGAGGATTTGGACTTTTTTAGCAGTGTTGGAGGACTGGATCTAGGAGATGATGGTTCTGCCTCTCAGAATGATTCTGATTTTTCTCAAGTTACTCATGGTCAGCTGAGGAGTAACACTCTGATAAGTGAACAGCATCCATTTGGTGAACACCCTTCAAGGACACTATTTGTAAGAAACATACATAGTCATGTTGAAGATTCCGAGTTAAGGAACCTGTTTGAGGTGTTTGTTTCTCCATCTGATGTTTTAGCTTGATTTTGTATTTATTTCTTCATTTTTGTCTTAGATGAACATTTTACCCACCACATCATTTCATGCATTGAACATGCAGCAATATGGAGACATTCGCAGGCTTCATACAGCTTGCAAGAGTCGAGGTTTTGTGATAATTCACTATTATGATATACGAGCTGCCAGGAAAGCAATGAAAGAACTCCAGAACAGACCATTGAGGCATAAAAACCTTGATGTCCATTACTCAATCCCAGAGGTGAGCTTATGTAGCCCTTGATTGTGCATGATTCTGTTTTCATTAGTTTGTCCTCTTATTAATTGCTATCCTGGTGGCAGCACAGATGTAGAATTAGGCTTCCGTTGCTTTTGGAAGTTCTAAGTTAGAATTGCTATTCTTTTATGTATTTTTATTGATGAAAATGCAGAAATCTTGATCCATGACTCCTCCATCTCTGGTAATTTTTTCAGGACAACCCCTCAGAGAAAGATATCAATCAGGGCACTCTTGTTATATTCAGCCTGGATTCTACAATCTCGAATGATAGACTTCGTAAGATTTTTGGCGTCTTTGGAGAGATCATGGAGGTAAGGTTGTTCGTTGAAAATAAACTGAACTAAAATATTTCATGAGTAAAGCGTGAAACTATGTTGTCCTTGTCTGTGCAGATTCGTGAAGCTCCAAACAGAAATGATGACAAGTTAATTGAATTTTATGATAGTAGAGCTGCAGAAGCTGCTCTGCATTCATTGAATGGGAGTGAGCTTGATGGAAAGCATATTAAGCTTGAGCCATACTGGATGAGAGGTTCAAAACGCAGGTAACCATCCTAATGCACTTACTATAGATTTCACATCCATTTCTTCCTCATTTTACTATTTTCACTCATTATATATGTACTATTTGCATATCCTTTCCTCCTTTAGACAATGTGCTTGGCAGGATGAAGTATCAGAAACCACTAACTTTTCTGGCAGAAAAGACCTATCCTTCTTTTCCTAGTCACATTGCTTTTCCATAGAGCACATTTCCCTTTGCTTGGCAAGATCCAAGACAGGACATATGTTCACATATTTTACCACTCTTAACTTGAGTTCTTTGCAGCTAATCTTCTTTGTGATCAATATTTGACTATGTGCTAATTTCTACTATTGAATTCTTTGTTTGTAGTTTGATGCAACAGATGCCTCTTAAATTGGAACAGGATGATTATGGCACCTATATGCTTGAGACTAGCCCCTCTAATAACCCAGCGATGAGATTCTCTGGTATGATCTTTATGTAGCTGTTGAGATAGTTCTGCTGTTAAATGTCAAATTCGTTGAAAGACTGTTAATAGGACGGCTAAATGTATCCAATAGCATGTGTAATGGAACAATTTTGGGTGCAACCTCTGTAATGCAAACTCAATATTTGGAACCTGCTTTTCATCATGGGATCTCTTCTAGTGTTCCTAACAGTTTCTCATCTCTTTTGGGAATTGAATCAGCTGGTAATTGTACTGGATTTGCCGAGGCTAGTCACTCAAATGGTCAATTCAACTTTGATGTTCGGTGCACACGAAAGTTCCATCCTCATTCTGTTCCAGAATATCATGACAATTTAAATAGGGGTGCTGGTTGTGATTCTCATGGAGCCATGCCTGCAAGCATCAATTTCAGTCCGCATGAAAGAATCAGTAACAGACAGTCATTCAGAGTTGGTAAACATGGGCAGTTGGTTGAATTTAATGACAGAGGTAAACTTATTTATCATTATACGAGACCATTATGTTTTCTGTGTTTTCCACCTCTCCTTTTCTAGGGACGCTGCATGTCCTACCAAGGATACCTTAAAATGTTATAGTGTTGATCCATGAAAATAGGACAATGAAAGTTAGCTCATGAAAGTCAACTTTTTGAACTGCATCATCTACCCTGTTCGTAGATGTACTGATTTTGCTCCTATGACAGGATTGATAGGCTTGATTTCGGTTTGTAGAATTCTTTCCTACCTTGTTAACACTTGTGGAAGTTCTAATATATCACAGCGTCTGTAATCTTCTTATGTGGCATGATAAGGAAATGAATTAACTATATCCTAATTTTGCCTAGATCTCTATTGAATGTAAGCTAACTTTGGTGGCTTTTGATCAGTATGATGAAAGTTTGATCTTATGAAGCTAGCAATCTGAACTGTTTTACTCAGTCCTAAGGAACTTAGCTTGTATCAAGTTTCATTTTCGTAATATTTATTGATTGCCTGGCATTTGAACCTTTCCATCAGTGTTTGGATCTCCTGGTAATGACACCTCTGTTCTGGGACGTCACTATACATGGGGCAACTCCTATCACTCCCAATCTTCAAGCATGATGTGGCCGAATTCACCATCATTCGTCAATGGCATTTCCATGGCTCATGCTACTCCAACGCTGCATGGACCACCTAGAGGGCCACCGCCTATGATGAACCCAGTTCTGCCTTTAAATAACCATTACATAGGCTCAGCACCAACAGTCACTTCTATTTGGGATAGACAATATGCATATGTGGGGGAATCTCCAGAGAATTCTGGTTTCCATCCAGGTTCCTTTGAGAGCATGAGAATCCCAAGTAACTCACTGTTGGCCCATAAGATTATTAGACCTCAACTGCATCCTCAAAGGTCATTGGTGTTTCCTGCACGGGTTCAAATGATTCCCATGGTCAATTCGTTTGATTCTACTATTGAGCGCCCTAGAAGTCGTCGAAATGAAGGCAATATTAATCAGGCTGACAAGAAGCAGTATGAACTTGATATTGATCGCATAACGAGAGGGGAAGACAACCGGACTACCCTTATGATAAAGAACATTCCTAACAAGTATGTGGTGCCTTGCTTCCCATTAGCTTGTCATTTTTGTTGTGGCTGTTTGGCATTGTAATCATCTGTGAAGATATCTTCTGAAATTCTAATTCCTCATCCATGAGTTTGATAATTCTTGGAACAGCTCTATATTCTCATGAGATTTTAGTTTATGATAATATACATGGGTTAACATGGTGGTGATCACAGGTATACTTCCAAAATGCTTTTGGCTGCAATTGATGAAGGACATAAAGGAACTTACAACTTCATTTACCTGCCCATTGATTTTAAGGCAAGAGCGGTTATCTTTGCACCAGCTTCCTAGGAAATTTGAGAACTCTGTTTATTTGTAGGGAGAGCAATCCCCTTTTTTACTGCACTTCTTAATCATATTCGTTGACTTAGCTTCTCATTTTTCAGAATAAGTGTAATGTGGGATATGCCTTCATCAACATGATTTATCCCAGCCACATAATACCATTTTATCAGGTTAGTTTTTGTGTAAAGCTTCAGATTAATTAGAACACATAAAAGTCTAAAGCCATAAATTAATAAACTTAAGCCAAATTAGATAATTCCACAAGCTCTAAGATTCTAGATTATAGACAAAACTGAAGCTGAAAGCAAAAACCCAAAATCAACTCTTTGGCAGGCATTTAATGGAAAGAAATGGGAGAAATTCAACAGTGAGAAGGTTGCATCACTTGCTTATGCTCGTATACAAGGAAAAGCGGCTCTGGTTGCACATTTCCAGAATTCTAGTTTGATGAATGAAGACAAGCGATGCAGACCCATTCTCTTCAATACAGATGGCCCCAATGCTGGTGACCAGGTAAAATATCAGAACATAATGATTTTGCCTCGTTCTCTGCAAAACACATAAAACAGAAGCTGAACATGTCTAAACATTCTAGTCCACCCAAAGAGGAAATATTTATGATTCACATATCAATAGGGTAGAGGAGTTGAAAAAGATTAACATAAGGAGCTTTTTTCTTTCTGCAGGTTCCATTCCCAGTTGGAGTTAATGTTCGAAGTAGACCTGGGAAACCTCGATCAAGTACCTGTGATACTAACCAGCAAGAAAGTTCACCAAACTTTGGCAACATGGTGGATACTCCAGTTGAGGACAACTCTTTTTCAAGTTTTGAAAAGGAATCTGACTAAGACTAAGCGTTTCACTTGTTTCGTGGACACTAACCTCGTAGGACTGCGTACTTACAGATGATGTATCTTGAGCTTGTTAATTGAAAAGGAACCTTTGTTCTACTTTTGAGAACCCTCAGAAAAACTTTAGATAGGATAAACTAATGCTAGATATCAAGGTTTTTTTTTTCTCCTGGTCCCTTGGATTTTTCATATTAATCTTCTGAAGAAAATAGTGGGAGAAGCATTTAGGCTTCAAATTTTTGGATGTTCACGAGTGTTGCAAATACTAAAGGGGGTGTCTTTTATTGTCATTCCTCAGGCATATGCCAATATACATGATTCTGTACTTAATTATTCCTGGGATTCCTTGTTCTGAAGATTGGGCTCATCTATATGAACAGATAAATATGCTTTTTCTCTGTGAGTGGTTCATAATTCATGATCTGACAACTAGGTGAATGAAGGTAGAGAGGAATAGTGATGAATGATAGGATTTTGGTTGGTATAACTTGAATCTCTATAAGACATTAAAAAAAAATGATACTGTTGAGCAGACATTAGCAAGCATTCCAACTCTAGAGGCAGGATAAGGGGCGGACAACCTTAAGGCGTACGTGAGTTGGTGTTGGGGCTTTCCTGGCTTAAGTGAGGTCGTGGGTTCGAATCCTCCTTATGTATGCAGCCGTTTAAAACTTGGAGCTAGAGCTTCGCCTCTCGCAAGGGACCTACCTGGCTCGAGCGGGGATTAATCTGGGTGTGACTGACTTAAAGGTGCCTTCTCATAATTAAGACCCGCCTAAGACAGCTCGTGGGAACTAAAAAAACAAAAAAAGAGGATAAGGGGCGGACTGGTATGATCGGCAAATCATTGTTTGCATGCCTTTGTCTTGTGCTTGTCTACCCTTTGCTGGCAGTGTTTCTTTATGCTACACGATGGTAATTACGTTACCAAGAACTTGGTAGAATGTAGACCAAATTAATGGTCACATTATATATATATTATATTTCTTATTTAATAGTTTAATAAACCTGTTTATTCTGATTAATTAAAAGTTATATATATATAAATTAGTCATCTTTCCATTATTTAAGGTAATAAATTATTTTTTATTAATTTTCTGTAACCGCAAAAGAGTCGAGAGAGAAATCAATTTTAACAAAAAATGCGATAAAGTTTCTCGATCTTTTTTTAATAATGACATCTTTTTCATCAGGTATTCAATATTATACTCTTATGATTTGTAACAATTGTTTATTTAAGATCCTAAATTTATGAATGTCATTTTTTATAATGTTATAAAAATCATATTTTTATATGTAATATCAGAGCATGTGTTTTTAATAAATAATTTATTCATCTATTTTACTATAATTATTTGATGATAATTGTCAAATATTTTGATGTTGGAAGAGTTTTGTGATTATTTACTATTAATGGTTTCTTTTTAATTAAAAAAATAATACGCTAGAAATACCACTTTTGCTTTTCTCAGTTGTTGAATTCTACAAGAAGTATGACTCTAAAATTGTACTACAAGTATGACTTCAGATAATGTTAGATAAATATAAGGAAGAAAATAAGCATAACGACCTTATTGGGATCGAACTTAGGTCTCCACCACAGGATGACAACAGATTATCATTGTAGATTTCACAGTAATGATTACCAGCATTCAAAATTCATGTTAGTTTCATGCATATTATTATTGAAATTTAAAATTATATGTCATATGTTAAATTTATGCATGGCATATAAAAGGATAACTTGTTAGTCACTAAAGTGATCAAATTAATTAAGTGAATTTTGTCGTGTATAAATAGTCATTTATTCATAAAATATCAATGCCTATAATTGAATTAATTATATACATACATGATGTTTATTACTTGATATAATTTAGAATTTTAACAAAGGTAAATTAATATTCTATGACTAATAAACATAAATTAGGAAAATCAACATTCACTTGTCAAACATGTTGTACATCCAAATATGTTGATTGTATTTGATAAATTTATGTTTAATTACTTGATAAAGTTAGTATGACATTAAACTTAGGATTTATATTGTTGAGTTTGTCCAACCAAAACCTGCAGTATAATCTAAATGTTTAATTATTTGAATTCAATAATTTATTGAACATTTATGTATTTGCAATTATTTGACTTCATTAGCATGCTTCTTCTGTTATCGTGTTAATAGTTTGAACTTCTCTTAATGGTGCGAACGAGTCAAATTTTTTTTAATTGTTTTGGATCTTGATTTAGCATTGTTTGAAGAAAAGCCATTGTCATTACGGATACGAGAAATGAGGATGAGAAGATAAACTATAAAGCATGGGAAAGATTTGTTAGAGTAGTGCTTTAAAGGCAATCACCTTTAACACTTTTGTACAAACTTTATTTTGATTAATAAAGCGAAAGACAATTTTTCATTAATTTGATGTTCATTTATTTATGAATTGATGTCGATCTTAAATCGAATTAATGAAGTTCATGATACAAAACATAGTATGAAGGAAATCATGATGAGATCATAATAATGAAATTCTTATAATGGGCAATTATGTTAGTATCTGAATTATCCCTAATCATAGGATTAATAAGACGGGACATTATTAATCCGGATAGACTAACACATTTTATACTCCTTGATTTGATCAAACAGTGGATCTCACAAACTGTAAGCACGAGATGTTTAGAGTTAACATGTGGATGTTTACTAAGAGTAGTAAGTACATCGAATGACCCGCTATGAGATTATCATATGGATGATCTATCAAATGTCAATGATTA
>JANKOE010000003.1:14008359-14027391 GCA_026284465.1 Erythroxylum citrifolium
TGTGATGTTTGGTTTTGTTTGTTCTGTCTTGGGTGGCATCCATGTATCCTCCCAGGGGGTATTTGGGTGTTACACTTTGACTTTGTTTATTTGTATCGGTGAAAAGTGATTTTGATGTATGTTGCAACCTAAGTCTTGCTGGCCCAAGTTAACGGATTGTGTGCACTTAATCTTATGAAGGATGAATTGATAAAGTGTAGTGGTTAGGTATATTTGCTCAAGGGCGAGCAAATGTTTGGTGTGGGGGAATTTGTTGAGTTGTCATTTTGTGCTCATTTTGTATATAAATCTCTTTAATGTATTGAAATTATTATTCAAAATTAATGGATTTGTTTCTTAATTATTCTCAGATGATTTTCGACACTTGAGAGATAAAATTGAAAAAAAAAAGATGCAAGGAAAGTAAAGATAATCTGAATTCCCAAACTGGCAAAAAAATAATTGGCTAAGCATGGGCTTGTGCAAGGATAAAGAATGCCTGCAGAATCTGTTTTGAATTTAGATTTGATTCACCTAAGATTTTCATGATCATGAGAATCAAATTGTTACCTTACTGATGGGGATCTGCAACCTAAATATGAAAGGAATATCTGCTGAAGATAAGGAAAAAGGAAGAGAGAGGAAGAGATCGAAGAGCATAAAAGAGGAGATTATCACTGTTCACAGGAGGCAAGATTATAGTAGTTTATGTTTTTGCAGTATTTTTCTAGGGATTTTTGTATTTTTTGGGAAAAGACTAGGAATAGAGACTTTGTATTTTTCTATTTAATTGTTTTTTTTACTTTTGTTAAGAGTAGCTAAATCTTTCTTCTTGGTTGAAGGGAACTGTGTTATCATTTAGTATGTGTGAGATTTCTAAATAAAGTTTTTTTCATTAATGAATATTAAGTGTCTTCCGAATTGCTTTTTATGATTGAATTAGTTAATTTATAGGATACACAATTAGGAATTGATTTGTTTAATAGCTAGATTAGTTAGATATGACGTTCAGTTTTGCTAATCAAAATTAGCAATTAGGATTGCCATCTTTATGTTAGAGTTAGAAATTCTAAAAAGATTCTTAACTTGATTAAATGCATGTCGTACATGTGTTGTCTTGTTCATTGATTTCTTAGTTCTTAAAGCTATTAACTGATTAAACTTAAGATCGTATCTAAGTTGTTGATTAATAAGAATGTTTAGAATACATGTTTGTATTCATTTAATCTTAAGAGAAAAACATCACCCAATGAATGTTTGTTAATGAACTGAATTTTATATCAAGGATCCATAATAATGTGATAACGTCGATGACCCGAAACCAAGGTTTGTTTACTGAATTTCCAAATCTGAATATTTTCATTTAATTTTAGTTTTTGTCATTTATAATTTCTTTAAATTTCGTTAATCCAACCCCCTAATTTGTTTTAGTCTTTAATTCGTATAACATTTACCGTTAAAAATTTCTCATGAGAACGTTCCCTACTTTCCACTACTATATTAATTTGTATTACAGGAAGTTGGTTTCTTTTTAAATTTGATAACAGGCAACAGCAGTACCATTATGTGTCATGAAGAGAGTTTTCAATAACACATAGAATAATGAGATCCTAAGAAAAGAACTAACATCACTTGGACTAGAAGTGATATAGTCAGTCTAGTGGGAGTTGACACATGACCATTCTCCGAACCAAGTAGGGTATAGAATGGTGAAGGGACGAATTGCACGATAATTGACTATGAAAAGATTCATAGGTCGGATAATTAACTATCGAAGAGTTCGTGTGTTAATCCACTTATATTTAGGTAAATTTACATCATGAAACCCTTTATAATTTGCTTGAATTAAGAGTTAATTCAAGTGCCCAAAATAACCTGAAACCTAAGGGTCACATCCTTAAAAGATCAGATGAAAAGAAAAGTGTGTATAGTTGTTTTTAAATAGGCCAAGATCATGGCTCATAGGACATGATCATGACCGAAGGCGAGACTGTCAATTAAGCAGGCCACGATCGTGATCGAAGGCTTGACAGTTGATACATAAGAGAGTTCTTCACTTTTGTACAATGAAGCTAACCAGTTCTTACACACTCAAGTGAGAGAATAAGGTGTCTAAAAGTGTTCTATAGTGAGAGAGAAGTGTCTTGAGTATTTTTCATGCAATTTTATGCAATTGTTGCATGAATCAAATTACATGCAACATAGTCTTGATTTTTCTCTCCATTTGAGCATCTACTTGAACTCATCTAGTTTGGTGCTCATACCACCCTTACGCATTGCTGCTTCTTCATCTTTACATGTTCTTCGGCGATCAAGGAAGGGTTTGGCTTTGCAATAACCTAAATAAGGAGAAGAATCAAGAAAGGAGGAGAATTACAAGGCACGTGTACTGAAATTTCATGTTCATATATTGTGAGTATGCGTGCATCTAAGTTTCTGGAATTTGGGTATATCATGTGGTCGAAATTAAATTTCGACACTTCTACTACCTTGTTATGCATGTGATTCATAATGAATCCATGTCTCCCCCCAATATTAATAGTGGTATCATAGCCAAGTCATGCATGTATTAGATGATGTATTGAACATGTGCAAAGTGTTTGCTAGGTTGTGACTGACATGCATGTTGATTTGAAAAAAATTGTATAAATTCTAGAAAAAGTATTTTTATGATTTTCTTTCACATAAATGTTTATAAGATGTTGTATCATGTTTATATCAAAGGAAATTTCAATTTAATGTCATTTGCAATTTTATTTCGAATTTATATCTATTATGTTCTTATGATGGTTTCTGGGAATTTCTAGAAAACTGAATGCATATGTTGATTTTTGAAATTTTGTAATAACTCTAGAATTTTTTTTTATTTTCTTTCACAGAAATGTTTATGAGGTGTTATGTTATGTTTTTCTAGAAGGAAATTGCAATTAAATGTCTTTTGCTATTTTATTACGAATTTAGTTTCATCCTGGTGCATGTATGAAATTCTGGAAATCTGATGAACATGCATGCTTGTAAGTTCCATATTAAACTTTATAAAAATTGTTTTTATGAATTTTCTACATGGACATGCAAAATAAGATGTTGCCACATGTATGAGATGCATGATTTAATACTTCTCCTAAGTTGTTTCTCAACTTCATTTCTAATTTTTTTGAACCTTTCAAAGGCTTTAGACTTGTATCTCTTAAGATACACATACCCATAACGAGAATGATCATCGATAAAGGTAATGAAGTATATGAAACCACCTTTGGCATGTATGGGCATTGGACCACATACATCAGTATGTATTAGGTCTAAAAGTCATTAGATGCCTTCTTCTGCTTCAAGAACTCCAGATAGGCCTTACAGTTTCTCTTCTAGTGGTTATCTTTGTCACAGTGGAAGCAAGTTCCCTTTGAGGCAGTCTTCTTTGCTTTCTTGACACCTCCCTTAGTTCTTGCGAACTTCTTCTTCTTCTGGCTCTTTTCCTTCAAACCAGAAGAGTCCACTAGCATCACAACCTTGTTCTTAAGGACAGATGGCTCAACTGCCTTGAGCATATTGACTAACTCGAGAATTGTGCTGGATATATTGTTCATCCGATAGTTAAGCACAAATTGTGAGTAACTATCAGTTAAACTCGTCAGAATTAAGTGAATACTTAATTCACGATCCAAAACAAAACCCAAGGAGGCCAACCACTTGATATAGTCATTCATCTTTAATGCGTACTGCACTGGAGATGTCCCTTCAACCATCTTGGAGCATAAGAGCAATCGCGAAGTCTCAAACATTTCAAACCTTGCTTGCTCATCAAAGAGCTCCCTAAGATGATAGACTATAATATGAACATCCATAACCTTGTGCTGCTTTTTTAGCTCCCGTAATATAGTGGCTAGCATAATACAATTAGCCATCTCGCTATTATCGAGATGCTTCCTATATGCTCTTCGATCATCATTAGAAGTATCAGCAGTAGGGGGATCAGGAATTGGTTCTTTCAAGACATAATCAAGCTTCTCGGACTTGAGAACTATTCCCAAGTTCCTGATCCAGTCAAGGAAGTTTGGTCCAGTCAACTTGTTAACTTCCATCAATGATCTTATCACACTAGTACTCATGGTGTTGACTCGGGCAATAGTAACCTTTTGTCAAAGAGAGAAAAATTAGAATGTACTTAAAAACATGTCTATAAGGACTTTTAAGCATTATGGCTCCCATTATTTTCACTAATTCATAACCCTAAATATAAATATGAGAGAACTCGTAGAGAAATTCTGCTAGTGGGTCGATATCCAATATCCCTTAGAATGACCTTGGGTTTGCCCAACAAGCTACCTTAGTTAAACCGATAGTATCGAATCATACTAATTGCATCTCCAATGCAACTATCGAATCTAGTTCTATCAACTGTTGATGTGTGTACATTCATTGGGCTATTAACTCTTGATACTTGTACTTCTAATGTACAATACCCAACTTTGCTTCTGTTCACATTGATCTTGGGTTTGCCTAACAAACCAAAGCTTCTAGTTAAAATCGACCCATTAACCCGAAAATCATATTTCTATGGTTCAAACATATCCTTGTAAAGCGGGCTTGGGTTTGCCCAATAACCCTAACTTTAAAAGGACTCTGGTTCTCGTCATATTAAAGGAAGGCGTTAGTTTTAATATTCTAAGTGAGGGGTTTGACTAGGGTCTCATCTAACTTAGATGGTCTTATACATATAACTATATATATATATACAAACCAATGCTTCTAGTTAAAACCGAACCATTAATCCGATCCAAAAATCATATTTCTATGGTTCAAACATATCCGTGTAAAGTGGGCTTGGGTTTGCCCAATAATCCTAACTTTAAATGGACTCTGGTTCTCGTCATATTAAAGGAAGACGTTATTTTTAATATTCTAAGCGAGGGATTTGACTATATATATATACATATATGTATCTAAGTTCTATATATATATATATATATATATATATATATAGAACTTAGATACATATAGTTACTATAACTACATGGCATGATATGGACTACGCAATCAAATTGGGCTTAAGCTGATAATCATCCATCATGCAAGCCCAAACATTCTCCTAACCATGCATTCTCTAATGCCTATATGTAAATACATCATTTTGGTTGTGACATCTTATGGATCCTAACATGAAAGGCCCTATCCAACGCTTGGATTTACTATCTTCCTTTTACTAACTTGGCTAAAATTACTATTGTATGTTATTTCATTTGGAATTAATATTAATATAATTAACATGAATTCCTAATTCCAGAAATTAATTCATAATTAATTTACCTTAAAATAATTATTTGATGTCTACAATTAAAAAACTTCAATTTTGTCATACATGGCAATTTTTCTAGTTTTACTAAAAAATCTATTGCTATACTAAAATTAATTTCTATAATTTAACAAAATTTCCAAAACATCAAATCATCATTCCAAGCATCTCTAGGTCGTTTCATGATGATCAAAATAATTTAGGAATCACACAAAAATTATTATGATCACCAAAAACGACAAATATGACTTCTAAAATTTTTCTGAAAATCGAATTTCAAGTAAAATCATTTAAGCATGCTTCAAACATCAAATTAATACATTTTTCACATAAAAATATTTTTATATTTCAAAACCGAAATATAAACATACAAAGATCCTACAATTTCTGGAGAACTGTCCAGAGCTAGAAAATTGTTTGATAAAATTATTAAAATATTTTTAATAATTCTTCAAAAATTAAAAAGGAATAAACACATCCCAAATATGTTCACATAATTTTTTAGAATCAAATTTCACGAAAATAATGTGTAACCTCATCAGTTTAGCTAATAGACATCACATGTCTAGCAGAAAGATAGATTTCATGCAAGTTCTTATAAATTCGAAATTAAATATGTTATTCATATTAAAATTATTTTCAATCACACAAAATCATTCACATAATCTTATGAACAAATTGGTGAAAGAAAATCATGAAAACCATTTTTTATAATTAATTTCAAACAAAACATTACAGGACCCTAAGCTGTCAGAACCATGAAAACAATTTTCACATGTCATGTATGCTACGTCTAACAAGGCACAAGATGGCTCTGATACCATTGTAAGGTTCCGATCATGAATCTCTTACATAATATATATCAAATATATGCAACAGAAAATAAAACGAAACCTCAAAACAGATCTACTCATGCATATAGATATAGAAAACAAAAACATGAAATATAAGATGTTTACATACCTTTCCGACAATCTTCTTCGTTCTTTAATCTTCTTTGCATTGGGTTGTCGTAAACCACAATGATCAACGTAGACCGTCTTTAATGAAAGTCCACACGAAGTATAAGGATGATACCTTACTAGGGGATGGCTAGAATTCTCTCTTTGTGCTAGCAAAGACAAGAACTCTTGTGAGAGTTAGAGAGAAAAAAGTGTGTATGTAAGAAAGAACCTTTTCTTTCTCACTTGTGTCTCACATAAGATGCACGAAAATGATGATTATTTTCTGTCCTCTTTGGCCTCCCATAACCCCCATCACTAATGAGAAGTTATAAGAAGTTAATGGTTATGAATAATATGCATTAATGGAAGTTATGGGAAGTTAATGACTATGAATAACATGCATTAATGAAAGTTTTGAGAAGTTAATGATCAAATTGGCATCCAACAACACTTTTTTCTAACCATTCCATACAATATTTTCTACCATGATCACATCACGATATAATTCTAAAACACTCTCTCATATCTTGAATCACCATTCAAAACCATTTTACTCATCTTTCGGATCTTCTGTGTGGTGACCCATTAGGTTCCCGATTATGTTGGCCACTTGAATTAACACTTAATTCAAGTAAGTCAAGAGCGGTATCTAGCAACATGCTATGACCCCCAATTGACTGGAAAGTCAGTGGTTTGACTACGAACCCTTCCATACGCAATGTTGCTATGCAATTCGTCCTTTCATCATCTATATCTCACTTGGTTCAGAGTATGGTCAAAGTGTCAACTCCTACTAGACTGACTACGTCACATCTAGTCTAAGTGATATTAGATCTTGTCCTGAGGATCTCATTGCTCTATGTATCATTAAAGACTCTCTTCATGACATGTATTTGCTCTGTCCAGAGACTCCCGAGTAATGACCCCGGCAAGAGGCCGTGGGTATTATCTCCTTCTATCAGGAGTGGTGAATCTTTTATTGGCTACTCAATTATCTCCGAATACCTCAAGCTATACCCAATCACCACCTTATGAGTAACCCCTAAAAGGTACCAATGAATAGAGTCAAAGCCCAGGATCAGTATTCGAGATATCCTTGAGTACCTCAAGTCAAAGGATACTTGCACCATTGCTATGATGAGACTATCATTGACACTGGAATAGAATATCCATATTATTGTCTCATACTAGGTCGATCTAATGTAATTACTACCCTTGTAAGCATCCACATGTTAACTCTAAATAACTAATGTCTACAGTTTATGAAATCTATTGCTTGATCCAATCTAGCAGAATAACATGTGCTAGTCTATCCAGATTAATGATATCCTATCTTATTAATCCTATGACTAGGAAAAGTTTAGATACTAACATAATTACACATGCTAGTAATCTTATTATCATGATCTTATTATGATTTCCTCCATGTTATGTTTTGTATCAAGGACTTTCATTAAATCAATTTAAGATCAACATCAAATCCATAAACGTATGAACATCAAAATAATGAAAAAAGTCTTTATTAATCATAACATGATTTGTACAATAAGTGCTAAAGGTGATTGCCTTTAGAGCTCTTCTCTAACAACTTGGAGTGGTTCTGAGCATTGTAGACCTGATATTGCTATACTATGACAACAATGGGGCTATTGCACAAGCTAAGGAACCAAGGTCTCATCAGAAGTCCAAGCACGTACTCAAGAGATATCACCTAATTAGGGAGATTATTGATAGAGGTGATGTGAAGATAGAGAGAGTGCTCACAGATTATAACATCTTCGATCATTTTACTAATTCACTTCCTCCAATGAAATTTGATTCCAGTGTACTCGCTTATGGTATTAGATACAAAGACGATTGACTTTATTGCAAGTGGGAGATTGTTAGAGTAGTGCTCTAAAGGCAATCACCTTTAGCACTTTTGTACAAACTTTATTTTGATTAATAAAGTGAAAGGCATTTTTGCATTAATTTGATGTTCATTTATTTATGAATTGATGTTGATCTTAATTTGAATTAATGAAGTCCATGATACAAAACATATTATGAAGGAAATCATGATGAGATTATGATAATGAGATTCCTATCATGTGCAATTATGTTAGTATCTAAATTATCCCTAGTCATAAGATTAATAAGATAGGACATTATTAATCCAAATAGACTAGCACATATTATACTCCTTGATTTGATCAAGTAATGGATCTCATAAAATGTAAGCATGAGATGTTTAGAGTTAACATGTGGATGCTTACTAAGAGTAGTAAGTACATCGAATGACCCACTATGAGATTATCATATGGATGATCTATCAAATGTCAGTGATTAATCTCATCATAGCAATGGTGCAAATATCCTTAGACTTGAGGTACTCAAGGATATCTTGGATACTGATCTTGTACTTTGACATCATTCCACGTTGCATCAAGATGAGGTCGCTCATAAGATGGTGATTGGGTACAACTATCAGTATTCGAAGGCAATTGGGTAGCTAATAAAGAATTCACCACTCCTGACAGAAGGAGATGATACTCACGGCCTCTGGTCGGGGTCATTACTCAGGAGTCTCTGGCCAGAGCTGTTATGTGTCATGAAGAGAGTCTTCAATGACATATAGAGTAATGAGATCCTAGGACAAGAACTAACATCACTTGGACTAGATATGATGTAGTCAGTCTAGTGAGAGTTGACACATGGCCATACTCCGAACCAAGTAGGGTGTAGACTGGTGAAGGGATGAATTACACAGTAATTAACTATGAAAAGGTTCATAGGTCGGATAATTAACTATCTAAGAGTTCGTGTGTTAATCCACTTATATTTCGGTAAATTGGCGTCATGACCCTTCATGATTTGCTTGAATTAAGAGTTAATTCAAGTATCCAAAATAATCGAAAACCTAAGGTTCACAAGCATAAAAGGTCGGATGAAAAAAAATGCGTATGACTGTTTTTAATTAGGCCATGATCGTGATCGACGGCGAGGCTGTTAATTAAGTAGGCCACGATCATAGCTCATAGGCCACAATCTTGATCAAAGGCTCAATAGTTGATACATAAGTGAGTTCTTCACTTACTCACTTATGTACAATGAAGCTAACCAGTTCTTATACACTCAAGTGAGAGGAAAAGGTGTCTAGAAGTGTTCTAGAGTGACAGAAGTGTCTTGAGTCTTGTTCATGCAACTTTATATGCATTTTTTGCATGAATCAAATTACATGCAACATAGTCTTGATTTTTCTCTCTATTTGAGCATCTACTTGAACTCATCTAGTTTGGTGCTCAAACCACCCTTACACATTATTTCTTCTTCATCTTTGCGTGTTCTTGGGTGATTAAGGAAGGGTTTGGTGTTTGCAACAACCCAAAATAGGAGGAGAAACAAGAAAGGAGGAGAATTAAAAGGTACCTACACTGAAATTTCATGTTCATATATTGTGAGTATGTATGCATCTAAGTTTCTGGAATTTGGGGATGTCATGTGGTCGAAATTAAATTCTGACACTTTCGCTGCCTTATTGTGCATATGATGCATGATGAATCCATCTCTCCCCTAACAATAACAAGATCTAATATGTCTTAGTTTCATGTGAATAACTATTGCCAACAATATTAAGACCATTATTCCATAAATTGAAAGTGCTAAAGAACACCTTACATTTGTGGAAGAATGTTTCCGTTATGCAAATAACTCTGTTGTCAGTACTCTAATGACTGAACTCACGACCGTGAAGTTTGGTGGGTTGTAGAGCTTGCAGTAACATATCTTAGAGATGAAAACATTGCAGCAAAATTAAAGACCTTGGGTATGACTGTTGATGAGTCCTTCTTAGTGAAATTCATTATAAACTGGTTACCTCCTGAGTACGGACATTTTCAAATTAACAACAACACTATAAAGGATAAGTGGAATATTAATGAATTATCCAATAGGCTCATACAGGAGGAAACCAAGCTAAAGAATCAAGGAGTTTATTCTATTAACCTTATGGGTCAAAGAGCTAACAAGATTCACAAGCCAAAGGCTAAGAAATTTAAGAAGAAAGTACCGATAAAAGTGACACAAATTACTACTAATATTGACAAGAAGGAATAAAAGACATATAAGTGTCATTTCTGTAAGAAAGAGGGACACTATCAGAAAGATTGTTTTAAGCATAGGCTTGGTTTAAAAAGAAAGGTACATATAACCTTTTTCTATGTTTCGACTAAACTTAAGTAAAGTTTCTTCTAATACTTGATGACTTGATTCTGGTGGTATTACTAATGTTTCTAATGTTATGTAGATATTTCTTACAATCCAAACCATAAACCCAATTGAGAACTGTCTACTGGTGAGAAACCGTAAGAAGGTTTCAATTGAAGGCGTAGGGACTTATAGTCAAATATTAGATACGAGTTATCACCTGGATCTAATACAAACTCTCTATATATCTTCAATTTCTAGAAACTTAATTTCTATTTCTAAACTTGTGAAAGTGGGTTTACTTTGAAGATTGGTGATGGTTATTTTAGTTTATCTAAACATAATTCCATTATTGGTTATGTAATTCTCATAGATGATTTATAGAAATTGAACCTTGATGTTAATTTTTTTGAATCCCTAATTTTTGTTTATCATACCATTGGAACTAAGTGTAACATAATGACTAATAATTCAACTTACTTGTGGCATGAACTTTTCAGTCATATATCCAAAGAAAGATCGGTAAAGAATAAAATTCTTTCAAATTAAGATTTTTTAGATCTTGATGAATGTGTAGATTGTATCGCAGGAAAGAAAACTAAACATAGTAAGAAAGGAGCCACAAGAAGTAATCAACTCCTTAAAATTATACACAGATATATATGGACTTTTTAACACTCCCCATTTTGTGGAGAAAAATATTTTTATACCTTTATGGTTGATTTTTCACGTTACATATATGTCTATTTGTTAAATAAAAAATCTTAAGCTATAAATGCCCTTGAGGTGATTTTAAAGGAGGTTGAAACTTAATTAAATAAAAAAGTAAAAATTATAAGATCTGATAGAGGTGGTGAATATTATAGAAAACATGATCGATCAGGATAATGTCCAAGTCCATTTGTAAAGTTTCTCGAGAAACATGACATATTGCACAGTATACTATGTCAGACACACCTTAACAAAATGATGTGGCAAAGAGGTGTAATAGTACATTAATAGATATAGTTAGAAGTATGATGAATAATTATCATTACCTAAAACCTTATGGATTCACGCACTTAAAACTATTGTGTATTTGCTAAATAAGATTCCTAGTAAAGTAATACCTAAAACTCCTTTTGAGTTATGGATTGCAAGGAAACCTAATATGAGGCACCTGTGTGTTTAGGGTTTTCCAACAGAAGCATGAGTTTATAATTCACAAGAAAAGAAATTATATTATCAAACAATCAGTGGTTACTTTATTGGTTACCTAGAGAAAGCAAAAGGATATAGGTTTTACTGTCCAAACTATAATCTAAGAATTATTGAAACAACTAATACCAAGTTCACTGAAAATGTCGAAGTTACTGGGAATGTTAAAAACGTTTTATAGATATCAATGGAAGAAGGGTTGATTTTCTATTACCCATAAATGTTTCAGTATCCACATCTATATCAAATATTGTCTTAGTGTTGGAAGAATATAATAATTTTGACAAGATTTGTATAAACAACACCTCATGAAAAGCCAATTAATTTAAATGAACTACGTGGAATAACTTTGAATAAAACCTGTAAGAATAAAGAGCTAAGCTATTCTTGATGAATATGTGGTTTATTTGTAAGAGTCAGAATTTGATTATGGTGTTAATGATGATTATATTTCATTTTCACAAGCCATAAAAAGTGATAATTATGATAAATAGATTGATGTTATGAAAGATGAGTTAAATTCAATGGAACATGAAAATTTCCAAAGGAGTGTAGTAGTTTCACAAAAATTTTGGTTCAATCGTAATTGTTTCTAACACAAGCGAAAATAGAAAAATTAAACGTAAAATAATAAATCAACACCAAAATTTGTTAGTGCAGTTCGACACACCTTGCCTACGTCTACGGGCCCTTACTCAGATTAATTACTTTCACCTGTGATACAACAATAGTTTAACTCAAGGAATTATAGAGTTGACTCACCCAACCCTTGTCACTATCTCTCTTCGTCACAACCAGTGAAAGTAAATCACACCCAATAGTATGACTGTTTCGTACCAACCTCAACAGAAAATTTTCTCAACAGTATTTGATAATAAAGGATGAAAATAAAATTACTCAAGTGGTTGAAATAATAAAGAACACAAACAAAGACACTTGAGAAAGAAAACAACTTCCCTAACAATATAGCTTCATCAATGAAAGAATGAGAAGTTGTCAATCAAAAGAATCTATGGTGAAGTTCAATATCGTCATTGGAACATCCCACGCACAATAGCCACTAAAATTAACAAACGAACAAACGTTTCATCATCGAAGCTTCAAAATCGATAATGACTATTGGAATTTTTCGCAAACAACCACCACTATCGACAACCACCAAAACTCATACGATCAATAACCGATCAGCCCAACAAAAGCCACACCATCGACTATACGTAACAGCTGCAGAAAATCACGAAAACTTATGAAGTTTTTGCACATAATAACTCACAACCAACAACCCCAAAATTACCACTTCATTAACAATAAAAACATCTACCAAAAGAACACGCAAATACCAGAAAAACCAGCTGTCGACAACCAAGACAACCCTCATTATTCATTCAAAATCTGTAGAGAACGTAGCTGCAAAAATCACACACCATCAGCAATTTGACAACCCGCCAAAAGTCACACACAAAAAATAGAAACACAACAGTAAGATGAATAATTATCAACTGAAAATTGAATGTTTCACCACCGAAACATCTAAACAAAAACTGCTGCACACACACATGATTTCTGCACACTTTTTCCTACAACTACAACAAATCAACTGTCCAAAAAATTCACACACTAGAAGAGAAACGCTGCTCACATGGATAACTCTAATCGTCATGAAATCTGCTGCAAAAAAATCATCCAAAATAACCCAAAAATCTAGTTGTCAAGTCACCATAACCCCATTAGTTTTTCCACAAAAACAGCAACAAAATCAATCCAAATAAATCACGCAATCAACAGAAAACACAGCAACAATGACTTCGCCCCCAAACACCTATGATTAAGCCAAGTTACTTAAACACCAATAGAAAACAACCACAACTATATAGACTCCCAATCAACAATGAAGAATTTTGAAAAGGCAACTGCAAGGATTTTTCTTACACTCTCGAATTTACCTAGCTAAACCACACAAAGACCAAAACAAGAATACAACTACACTAAAACTCTACTAACAACCACCAACCAAAGAAGACACACAGTAGAAGACCTATTCAGCCCAAGGTCACATGATTCACTAAAAAGATTTCACCATATAGAGTTATATCCGCATACAATTAGCTAATTCTTAGGCCACAGTCTAACTACAATCAACCAACCAAATCTCCAAGGAATATGCTATTCCATCTTAACTAGAATTTGAAACTAATCAACGTTATATTGAAAGAGTCCCACTTAAGTCCAATTTTAAATAATGTCAAAATTAAATAATAAGATATCAACATATATCTTAACAGAACAAAACAATGTCTAGGACCTCGTTGATTTTCCCAAAAGATCTAAGCGAGTCGGATGTAATAGGTCTATAAGACCAAACGTGAGTCGAATGGCAATATTGAACGGAGTGAAGCTAAACTTGTTGCCAAAGGTTATATTAAAAAAGATGACATTGATTTTAAATAGGTTTTTTCAGCTATCTCAAAGAAAGATTCAATGAGAATAATCATGACATTAGTGGCTCAATTTGATTTAACGTTACATCAAATGGATGTGAAAGCTGTCTTTCTGAAGGTTTTGCCATAGAAAGAAAGGGTCACATATATGTAAACTTAAGAAATCAATATATAAACTTAAACAAGCTTCCTAATAATGGTATTTTAAGTTTAATGAGACCATAACATCTTTTGGTTTTCAAGAAAATATTGTTGATCGTTGTATCTATCGAAAGATCGAAAGATTAATTGGAGTAAGCTTAGTTTTCTAGTTTTACATGTTGGTGATATTTTACTTTATGCTAATGATTTAGACATATTGTATTAAACTAAGATTTTCTCTCTGAGAATTTTGAAATGAAGGATATAGAAGAGGCATCCTATGTAATAGGAATTTCAATATTCTGAAGTAGATCACAATGATTGGTAAGGTTGTCTCAAAAAGATTATATCGAAAGAATTCATGAGAGATTTCATATGAAAAAATGTTCAAAAGGACTATGTGCTTATTTATAGAAGATCAAATCCATTATAAGCAATTGGATATTCGAATTTAGATTTTGTCGAAATCGTTGACAGTAGAAAGTCAACATTTGGCTATTTGTTTCTACTATTAGAAGAAACAATTTCATGGAAATGTCCTAAACAATCTACCATTGCTTCATCCACTATGAAAGCAAAATGTATAGTTTATTTTGAGGCTATAAATCATGCCTTATAGCTGCAAAATATTATTTTAGGGCATAAGGTTATTGACATCATTATCAAGTCGGAGAAAATTTATTGTAATAATTCTACAACAGTTTTCATCTCTAATAATGACATGAACTCTAGAGGTGTTAAACATATGGAGTTGAAATATTTGTCAAAAAGGAGGAAATTAAAAGCAAAGAGTGTATTGAACATATTAAGACGGAAAATAAAATTGTCTATAAAACATCAATGTAAATCTTTGATATTTAAGGAACATGTTCAAAAAATATTCCTTGGATATATCAATAATTATTTTTGATAATTTCAAAAAAAAATTATTTTTGATGACTTTTTGACACACATAAGCTCAATAAAGTTTCTGATTTACATTTTTCTTATTTATTATAAATGTGCACATGTAACTGTTATTAAATAAGAAATAAAATTGTCTATAAAACATCAATGCAGATCTTTGTGATATTTATATCACATATATGACCTGACTTATAAATTACTAGTATTCCGGCATATGAAAGGAAGTATATGATACTGAAGTGTATGACCCACATTATGTGATTTATTGTATTGAGATAAATTATGAAGATATTAAGAAATTTATTTATGCACCCCTAATGTTATATATATATAAACTTTTCTATTATACTAATAGTTATATATATATATAACTATTATAACTATAAATTCACTGTTAAATAGGAAATATAGACTAAATAAAACTCTTCTATTTTATATATTTCTTATTTAACAGTGAATTTATTATGATCATTTGATGAACGTCCCAAATTAAAAGTCATAAATATATAAATTAGTTACCTTTTTACTAATTAAGGTAACATATTGTTTTCCATCAAATTTCTATTTAATTTTAACCAAAAATGCAGTAAAATTTCTCAATCTCTTTTCAATAATGATATCTTCCTCATCCAGTGCATGACATTACACTTTTATGAATGTCCAACTTCAATTTATATCATAAAATCCTATTTTTAGACTTGTGTGAAAGATCATAATCTAGTAGGGGGGGAAAACGTCATTGACAGGGGAGATTCAACCAGAGGGTTAGCGACATAAAAAGGTTTTACATTTCGTGAACATTTGCTTAAGAAAATTAGACATATTTTCTGGACTTTCTTCAACATGGCTACAACACGAGGGAGCTTGTAAGCCTCATCACCTGCTAAAGCGCAGGTACAACGTCCCAGTAAGCCACGTATAATCCAAATTTTGCCATGAGCTATGCAGCTATAAGTATCAAAGTGTTGTTAACGGAAACAAATATGCAAGCCTTTTGTGCGTTTTGCAATTCATTAATGCAAGGATGGTTAAAGACCAGGTAAGTACATGCTTAATCAAGAACTGAAAACAATTTAGTTCCCAAATTCTGAGGTAATCTAAGCATTTATATCCCCCTTTACACAGGTTCAGGACTGCCATTAACGTTCCTTACGAGCTACATCAAAAATGTTAAGCTTGTGCCTCTGATATACAACACCTGGATCCCAGAAACCGTATAGACTTGCGTTGGAAACCCCCTTCTTCAACGAGGACAACCTTAACAATCTGCCATATATATATATAACCAGATAAATCAAAAAATAAAACACCAGACTACCATTCAGAAAGGATCCATGGCACAATGTCTAAAAGACCACTGTGATGCTCTAAAAGATACTTGCAGTTGTGTGAAAACAGGGAATACACACCCAGCAACACAAGCGCACACAATCAATTTTGAAACCAGTTTAAGACAAGACTAGCTTACCGAATGTGACAAGGCATCACTTCGGGTAGAGTATATCATAGTGACCAGGACGATAAAGCAAGGTTATAAATGGATTAACAGTCTCAGAACTACCATCAGCAGCATTTGGAAGATTGCCAGTAGCGGGGATGAAATCATGATGATTCACACTGATACCACCTGTATCACAAGAACTCCGATCAAGGTATACTACACGAATTGGCACACCTAATGCATCTGAAAGGGCAGTTATTTGCACATGGTCGCTCTCTTCACCCATTGGCTCCACTGCCGATTTGCAAAACTATGCCGAAATATGCCAAAGCAGATATTAAGCATGAGAGCAAGGGGAAGATAGAGCGTGGCACACATTTGTTCTCAGAACTCAAAATATTAAACAAACCTGTTCTACTGTTGCATTTGTCAAACCAAGAATGAATGGCTCATAAAACTCGGAGCGTTTCTGTATTTCACCAGACGTAACAAACCTGAAAAACATGACAACTAACCAAAACAAATTTGTCAGAAAATAATATGATGGAGCTGGAAACATCATCATTCTCCAAACTTGCTCACCATAATCTGATACTGACTGATCGCGACTTCTATTTAAGAGCTCATCGTAACTGCAATAAATAAAAAGAAAATGAGGACTTATTATGCTATCATGAAAATGCTGCTCATTAGGATTATGATAAATAGTTACTTTTCTAGCATAACTTCAAGTCCTTATAAGATTATGATTACAAACAAACATGTTGAGGTAAAAGAGAATGGACAAAACCTATGTCTATAGTAATTGATAGCGATATCGCAGTAAAGAAAGAGAATGGCACCTTATTGAAGATTCATTTCCCTCAATAACACAGTCTAGCTGCTCAAGGAATAACTGCATTTCATTTGACATGGAATTGGAGTCACATATAACATGCTTCAAAAGGTTCAGTAAAGGAGCAGTATTTCCCAACTTAATCAGTAATATTTTCCAAAATCAATTTGGAAGATAAATATAATATCCATCTCAACTAGGTACGGCAACTGGGCTTGGGCCAGACCCAGTTTGATCAGGCATTAAAACGTCATTCTAGGGGTCAGACCAGTCTGGGTCGTCGACGGGCCTGGCCTGGCCTGGCCATTTCCATGCCTAAAGACTCTCATCATCCCAACATCAATTGAAAACATATTCAATCTCACAGTTTGCCGTTGAATGTGAGGCCATTTTCCTTGCTTCTAAAGATCTTTATCAATTGTTCTCATATTCCTTCAAGTCTTTGAATACAAATTGAACATTCTTTTCTTGCCCCAGTGCTAAATCAGTAAACAGAAGGCAATCCAATAACACTTAGCATCATCGCCTCTATTTCCCAGGAAATTCGTCTTATATTTAGAATACCCAAAAATCCATAAAAGCATAAGATTCTCAAAGTAACAAATTCAGAGCCCTCACAGGGAAGGAAACCCAGAAGTTTGAGTAATGAACCTATTGCTCCTTCATCAAGGTAGTAGAAACCAAAGCCTTCTCAAGTTCAGAGCTATTTGGAGTAGTAAATAACTACAATTATAGCTATCTGTATGGTGTTACCCTAATTAAATATTTCTTAGTAAACCTCCACTACAAATCTTCATACAATCAGTAACGTTAAACATGGTACAGCAGCTAAACTAAGCTCACGGTACAAATAGAAAAGCAAAAAAGAAAGCAGCACCTGGACTAATAGGAAGCATAATTGCGTTCAATATGCTTACCGCAAAGAAGTCCTCAAAAGTAAATTCAACATAACCCAAACTCTGAAGCATTTTCCTACAATCTTCAACGTTGTTTTTAACACGATCAACTTCTAACCGGTCCTGTGTTAGCAAAATATGCTCCTATTCATGCAAACAAGAACCACAGTGAGAATAGAGAAACTAGAAACTAAATGATTTAGTTTGATCTTGAGAGACTAAGACTTGCAAGATATGAAAACATAAACCCCCGGAAGAAGCAGTTGCCATCTCCACGCGTTCGTCTGATGGCAGCATACTGGTCGGAAAGAATCTACATAAGACACAACGAATAGCATTAGAATGTAATGCAAAACGAAGAAAAAGATAAAGACCACGAAGAATTAAAGAAAAAGGGAACCTTTATTTTTTCAATCAAAATTGGGCTGCCAGATTGATATTCAGCTGCCAAAGCAGAAAGAGGCTCCTGCAGTTCAATCAACAAATTCAGAAATCCATTGAAAGAAACGATTTTGTCGACAAATTATGTTTGTTAGTCATTATCCACAATTCTGTATGCTACTAAAACGAATTTCCACATAAAAAACGTAAAAAAGATCAAATCTTTGCATCTGGGTTTGGGGCGAAATTTTCAAGAATGCGAATTGTAAAATAAATAAAGAGACCTTGTCGCCGACGAAGGGAACATTTTGTTGGAGGGACGAAATTGCTAATTCTTCTTCATGTTGCTGTTGTTGAGTAAGATCAGCACCAACCCCATCGCTGTGAAGAAGAGAATTA
>JANKOE010000003.1:14034592-14050553 GCA_026284465.1 Erythroxylum citrifolium
GTTATGGTCACAAAGGAATAACTTTACCTATTACTCCAAAACTTACCGTCTTAAATAAATATGAATGCTAAACTAAATTCCATTTTCATGAATTACTGTGGACTTAGTGCCTGTATGGATAGGCTTATACCAGTAGAGCTTTTGTCAGTAGAGCTTTTCTGAGAAGAATTTTTCTGAAAAGCCAGTTGACTGTTTGACTGTCATTTAAAAAGAGCTTTTTAAAAAGAGTTTCATATAGTAGACTATTTGGCAACATAAAAATAAAAAACACTTTTAATTTTTACTATATTTTATTTTGTAACAAAAATTATTTATGCATATAAAAATTATTTAAAGTATATTAAACAGCATGCAAAGCAAAATATATTACTTATTATATAATTTTAAACCATATGACACATAAATGAAAATATATCTAACCAAATTTTTTATATGGATTATAACATAAATAAAACTAATATAAAAATAAATATTAAAACATATAAAAAAAGTCAAATAATATTATATAATTATCAAAATAAACGTGAAGAAGAGTTTATGGATATTGTGGGAATTATGTGTAAAATATAAGGGTAAAAGAGACTAAAAATAGACTCATTAATTGATCTGAAAAATTTACTGAAAAAGCGTCTTTTTAGAAAAGCTCCAAATTTAAGCTTCTTAAAAAGTTGTATTTTAGCTGCCAAAAAGTTATATCTACTAAAAAAAAGTGATTTTTCATTTTATAGCTAAACAATCATTTTGCTTTAAAAAAGCTTTTGCAGTAAAAAGAAGTATTTATTCACCCTCTAAAAGCTAAACCAAATGAGTATTTAACGAAGTTCGGTAATCTTTCACCCATATAAACGTGTATCTAATGTGTACGTCTCTTATAGTTGAGGGTCAAATGACTGTCACATTCTCAAACTATGCCAACCCTACTTTAATCTCTCCAATACGAAAGTATTGGAGGCCACTTCCAATTATAGGTTGATTTCACGACCAAAGATACATGAAAAGCAGCACGGCAACCTAATCTGATTTTGAATTTGATGTTCAAATAAGTGGCTTTAAGGGGACTAAATTGTTCCAACCTGTCATTAACTATACGGTATAAAGGATTTTTTTATAGTTTCAATATATCAAAAATCAAATTCTAATGTTAAGTCCATCGTTTGACAATGAGTATGTAATTGCTATGAATGATTTATCATGATTTTATAAATAGAAATAGTTTTGCCCCTTTAGATGGTCGGCTATGTTCTCTCCCATTATTCCAATTCAAATGCCATGCTTAACGTTGAATATCATTTTATGCAGGTCCACGAATGACGTACCAAGTGATGTAAAGTAAAGATGGTCCATTATAGTATCTTCTGACTTAGTAGAATAGGACACACATCACTTCTGTGATTACTGTTATGTTTCAATTAAGCGAGTTTAGATTTTCTGTATAATATTATGGTATCTTATTGTGTCCAATAAATCTTAACCATTTATTTATGTGAATCCCGCATGGAACTCGCATAGGTTTCGCAAAATAATTAACTGAAATTTCACGAGACAGAATAATATTGAAAAGAAGATCTGGACTCTAAATAAGCACTTTCAATTGTTCAGATGAAGCTTCACGATACATATGGAATTGATTCACTAGGAGCGCTTTTTGGACTTTCTAGTGGAAGGGAAATCAACCACAAGCCCGAAAACGATTCACAATGTCCAATATTGTTGCTAATTTGACAAGTCTTTGTTATATATTACCATCAACATGTTGCGGGATCTTCTTCGTTTTTCACACAAAATAAATGTCATTTTTTACTAGGAAAAGTGAACTCAACGCGAAAAATGTGTCAATAACTTAGGGGTATATTAAGTGTTTCGATTGAATCCATTGAAGGTTTCGTATTAACTATGTAATTAAGCCCCTAAAAATGATTTGATACAAGTAGTTTGTTAAACACTAGCTCAAAACCAATCAGAGAAATTTGTAATCCCAACTCTGAAGAGCAATGTTCTATATAAAGTGGACCAAATCAAAACCTAGCTATCTCTTTCCATAAGCTTAATGTGTTAAAATCTATTGATGAAGTTTATAAGCTGCCACGTTTTGTACCATAGCTTGGAATGGGAAAGGTTGCACCAAAGGAAGGTACACTACACGCATTATGTGATGCAAATAAAGACGATATATATCAAAATGACTGATGAACCACTCCTCATCAATATAAATACATTTGTGTCAAACCCTTGTATTTCCCTCTTCTAGACCTGCTCTAGTGCTCCCTCTTTCTTATCTCTACTTTGTCACTGCTTGCCCATTATTCGCAAGTCCAAAGACAGTTGATTCTGATTCTTAGTTAGTGTCCCAGTCTTAAAACTCCCAGAAATAACTCTTAGTCTAGCTTCCAAATCTACTACAAAGATCGTCTTTTTATGTGCCAACACGGTACTACTTAACATAGGAGCTCTTAGAACCTAAGATCTGCATTTTCAAAAGTGGATCGAAGGCATGGAAAGAGGCCACTTCCACCCGAAACATCGGAGGAGAAAAGCAAAGAACATGCTTCTCATGATGAGGACTTCTCTTCTTATTCATCTTCTTGGTCTGAAACAGACATGTCTGCTATGGTTTCATCTTTATCTCAATTCGTTAGTACTAGTACAGACGATGATAGGTCACCGACGGTGCACTCATCGACCCCTTTAAGTGGAGTTGGAAAAGAGCTTGACCAGCAGTCCCAACCTGCACAGGAACAAGGTAATTAATTCGCTGACTATGACTCATCTTGCTTCTCTTGAGTTTAGTTTCCATTCGTGGACCCTTGAACAGTATACTTACTAGGCTAGGTTTGCTCGGAAATGTGGCAAATCACTTCCAAATCTGGGTCGTCCTTTGGTTTCTTGTCTTGACACGATTCGTCAAAGTTGTCTGGGATCTGTATCTTTTGTTGGTTTCTGTATCTGAAGAACTATACAAACGCTTTATTATGGATTACATCCTCCTAAAATAGGATCTTGCCTACACTATCTTCCTCTTTTGAGATCTTTTTCACACTAGTTCGTCTTTTTTTTATATTTGTCGGGTTCTTTGGACTTAGCTAGATATATATTTATCAACAACTTTCTTCAACTACGTACGCTACTGAGTGACTTGTTAGGGTTTTTGCCAAGTTCATTGTACCTAAATGTTACTTTCCGTGAACAACTCTCTTTCTCTTTCTTAAAAGGTGAAAAGAGCTGGTCTTGCATGCTTATCAGAGAATCTTCTACTATATCTTACTCTTTTTGCGCCCTTTACTAATCGTGTTCCATGTGGGTAATTTGGAGTTGGGTAGAGAATGTAGGATTCTATTCTATCAATTAACTTCTGGGGGGTACTTGTTATCATCATCATTATCATCACATACATATATATGTGCATTCATTCCGAGTACAACTGTTGTGGTCTCTTCCGTGAATCACGAGCTTTCCTTTTCTTTAAGCTTTAGGACTATATAATTGGACCTGACCCCTCTTACTGACCATACATGTATATCTTCTGATGGCGATATCCAATTGTTTTTAGTTCCTAATCAGTTCATTCCTTTTCCCAATTCAAGAAAGCGATGGCTTCATTTCCTTGGTAAATGCATAGCCTTGAGATAGCTATAGCTTCTTTCCACCTAATTACTCAAGCTAGCTAAAGACTGTAGTATCACTTTGCTTGCCATTGCTTGATTACTTAGACCTACATAAATTTACTAAAGAATGTATACATATTGGTGAGTTACCAAAATCATACAATTATGTTCGTATAACTAATTCGTTTTCCATGTATCTTTAAGCACTCATTTCTTTTGTTACATATTATTGACTAATTGATGTTGCAAACGATTAATGCATTCATTCTATTTCAAATGAATTTAGACCAGCGAAACCCTGATATGTTTCATTAATCTGCATATATAAAAGTTAGGAAGTATTACTCTTTTACCAATCCTCCAAACTTGGTATCCTTCATTTGCACCTCCTTAGTGTTAATTCAAGCTTCTAGAGCCACTTGATTTTCTTTTGCTATGCCATGCATTTGCGGTATGTATAATACATATTCTTTTTCTCATATTTATATCAAATTAACCTAGTTCTTATGAACAAGACTTACGTTTGCTACTTAACATTGTTTTGATGAAGAAACTACAAGAAGACGACATTACAGAGGAGTAAGACAAAGACCGTGGGGTAAATGGGCAGCCGAAATACGAGACCCTAAGAAAGCAGCTCGTGTTTGGCTGGGTACTTTTGACACTGCTGAGGATGCTGCCATAGCATATGACAAAGCAGCTCTTAAGTTCAAAGGCACCAAAGCTAAACTCAACTTTCCTGAGCGAGTTCAGGGAAAAACCGAGGTCACCTACCTCCCTGGTGATTCAAGCAACTTCTGGTCTGAACATAATCCAAGCTTAGCAATGCCTCCTCCTCCTCCTCTTCATCCACCTCCTCCTTCTCAGGCAGTCTCTGCGCAGCCAACTTCATACCCTCCCGACGCTTACCCTCATCTCCTTCAATATGCACAAATTCTTTCCAGTGATGACGCCAATTTCCCATACTATACTTCCAATCTCTTCAATCAAGACCCTTCTGCTCAGCAATTTTCATCAACATTACCTCCATCGTCTGGTTTCTTATCATCTCATCGTCATCAACAACAACAACAGCATCAACAAGATTTGATGAGATTTTCGTCCAGACATGATGGCTCTTTCAGTTCAGACTATCAGGAACATGGAAAAGACTCTCAACAGTGACCCTAGTGAGTGATAACCAAGATGGTAACTATCGTTGCGATAATATTGGATTAGCGTCATCATTTGGGAGTGGTGATTGAATAAGAGTTTCCAAGTATTTTTACGGTGTTTTGGGAGCTCGTTGCCTTCAATTAGCTTAGTACTACTCGACATATGCATGCATGGTGATCACGAGCACACAAATTCAATGCTGGTCACCCCAAGATTTACATATTCCAATTAGTGTATGCATGATATGTAAGCCTGCAAGAGAGTACTGCAAAGGGATCGTGGTGGTGGTTCATATTATGTAGGCCACACCCGTAATCACTATGCTGATCGAAGAAGTCGCCACCTTTATCCAATTTATGAATATTTTTTTCAAGTATTTGCATATGGTCAATCTTTTGGAACCGACTTTTGATTTTTTTAAGCTAAGTAATGATGTTGGACGTGGACATTGTGAATCCACTAGAAGTTCCAATAAATTAAATGTAATTGGTTTATTGATTCATGAGACATCATTTTGCATCAATTTTTATTCTACTCTCCAGATTAAACTAGTATTTTATTTCTTTTGGGTTGGTCCATTTAGTGAAATAATTAAAAAGATTTTTCATAAAACTAAGGCGATGATACCCCCAAAGCATAAATCTAATTGTAATTTACGCTCCAAATTTTAGATGATTTAATCCAACTTTTTTAAGTGACATAGTCACATAGAGGATATTCCGATCGAGAAAGAGCACAAGTTAACTTCCCTATTTGGCGTATAGAAATTGACAAAGTCACCCATTAATGTCAACTTCATGAGCCGAAGTGGTGGGTCTTCTTCTATGATCTATCACGTTCACTGGTAGGCTGCCTGACCATTACTAGATAAGGCACGACTAACATTTCGTCCAAGCAAAAGAAACTACCTCTGGATCCATACCTAATTTAATAAATGATGTAATCGCATAAAATTCAGTTATCTTACAATGTTAGTGTACAGTATGAAGTGGTTTAATCTTACCAGGGCTTGTTTTAAAATCTGTTGCTAGGAGTACTATGAAAGTTTTTGCAAATAAGAATAGTTAAAATTTTGGTAATTATACTGAAAAGGCTATAGAAATTATATTTTATATAATTTTTATATACATAATTGTTTGATATATAATGATTAAAATTACAAAAAGTATGAAAAAATAAAATTGATACAAATAACAAAATAGTTAATATGTTTCCTTTAGTAGTAAGGACTTGGTCCAACTCACCAGACAAAGGCTATAGAGGCAAGAAGCGGGTCCGTTGGAAGTGCAACCAAGATCTTCTGTCCAGTTTTTATGGTGTGTTATTGTGTCTAGTGAATCTCAGCCATTCATTTATGTGGATCCCACATAAATAAACGTGGGACCCGCATAAATAAATGACTGAGATTCACTGGACATAATAAGACACCATAAAATTGGACAGAAGAATTAGACTCTGCTCATCCTCCTAGGATTGGTTCCGTTAAAGTACTATGTATAAAAAATGAAGAGAAAATGGAATTGGAAACATGGACTGGATAGAGACATGCTTTGTTTGAGATAAACACATCGGATCAGATCATCTGTTTCTAATAAACAGATTTCATTTCTGTCTTTATTAGTATGAGTACTTCTTTTCCTTTGATTCTACCTATAATATATTGATGGTATTGTCAATGATAAGAAAGCAGTCGGAATAAAGTGAGAAGAGATTATTAATAACAAACGACCTGTTCCTGATGCATTAATTTACAAAAAGAATCGTCTTTTTGAAATTCCTGTACAAGTCACCACATTCTACGTTCACTTCATTTATTAAACAGCCTTAAATCATTTTGTAAATGGCTGGTCTAATTTCCTCCCGCAGATGAGATCAACAGCTTGTTACCTAGGAGTGACCAAAGGCGCCGTTTCAAAGCACTCCCAAAAACCAAAAGTGTTGTCACTTCAGAAGTTAAGCCTTGAAAATATGTGAGCCATTTTTGGCTTCTTGTGAACTTTTAACCAACCAGTCGACATCGGCAACATGCGTGAGACACTTTCTCTTTAGTATTCTACAATGAATATCTTTCAAAGTATTAAATCAAAACGGGCTTGCCTTATAGTCAACCTTATATTCATTTCTTAGTAATTGCTGCTATGACTGGCCGAAACTTGATAGTGAGACCTGCAAACGCTCCGCATTCAAATCTTTTGTCCAATATTATGGTATTTTATTATGTCCAATAAATTTCAGACATTTATTTATAAAAGTTCTGCATAAATTCTGCGTGAATTCTGTAAAATAAATGACTAAAATTTTATAAAACAGTATTAAACAGAAGATCTGAATTCTTATCGGAGCATATCTCTTGTTTAATAAAAAGAGATTTGTGTACACAGGGAACCTCCTTTGTGTACCCACGTGAATATAAAAATATAGATGCTATTGCTGTCTGCCTAAGTTTAATAGCTACCATTCCTTTTGTCATAGTCGAAAACGTACAATTGGTTTTTTCATCATGAAGGGTTCATCAGTCCGGACATTGGCAACCAAATAATTATAATGACGGACTTGACAAGGAGCAATCACATTAAATCGATGTGGACCGATTAATAGAGTTTACATCTTCTGTTTAATATTATGGTATTTTATTATGTCTAATAAATTTCAATCATTTATTTATAGAGATCCTGCATTGGACACGCGTAGGTCCTGTAAAATAAATGACTGAGATTTTATGAGACAGAATAAAACAGAATAATATTGAATAAAAGATCTGGATAAGATAAAACCGTTTGGTTTCTTGCAGTAATATAAACGACAAAAACAAAATCTTCAACCACAACCGTGCATGGCTCCACTTGTAAACCCTTTTATGTTTGAAATCATTATATATTATCATCTCGCAGGGTAAATAATCAAAAAAAGAACAGATATTTTTATAAATATAATGTAAACATATATTCAAGAGTCCTTTTGATTCGTCGTTAAATCCATTGACACAGAGACACAAAGCAGGTGTTGTTTGATTGATTTCCAAACGATGACCCGTGATAGAACTTGAACGGCCAAAAATTCAAGGCCTGAAGAGTTATCATTAAACTACTTGCCATGGTCCTTCCAGGATTAGGATATCACAGAGACAGGAGCGGCTACTTTTGCAAAAGGCAAAGCAGCTCAAGCTACCTGAGTATTAAAGTAGAAGCTTTCGACTGTTACGCATGCACGGGCTTTGCCCACTTGTTTCGGCAGGAACAAGGTGACCCACTTTTGATCTCTGAAAAGCTCAAAGATTATCGGTGCGTGCTCTTCTTGAACTTAGATTATCAATGGAGTTAGGAAACCTTTTTGAAGTGAAAGCCTACATGCATGCATGCAAGACGACAAAGAGTAGACAGAGAAAAGAAGGGAAAGTTGTTCTTCTTGTAGGGTTACCACCGTTACAGATTAGCATTATGATCCTCCCAAACCTTATTACGTAGCCCGCGTGAAAGCTGACGTTGTTGGAAACTTTTATTATTATTGTTATTGTCATCAGTTTGATTAGGACAAGTTGCTGTTCAACGTTTGTTTGCTTGTGTTGCGTTGTGGATCTGCTTTCGGCTTCAACGTCAAATTTTGCGGCTACCTCGTCATAGATTCAGTGTTCCGCGCTTATACTAGTGAGCAGTAGAACAATGATGATAGGTGGGTTCAAACTTCAAAAAGCTGCCGATTGCATTTGTCCTAGTGAGTGGACCCTATGTATTGTGTATAATAGGCCAAATTTATGAACCGGACTGGCCGATTGAATTGTGAACAAGCCAAATCTATGAACCGGACTGGCCGATTGAATTGTGAACATGCATCTTAGAAGGAAACGGAGTAGCGCGTACCTTTTTTTTAACGAAGAAGACCCTACGTTTTAAGTTAAATTATTTAATAAACTAAGTAATAACTTTAATCAAAGAAATCGGAAAAATCCCAGTGCAGGACAAACCTACTTTTTAAAAGTCAAACGCAACGTGCATAATTCTTCTAATTTTGCAAAAAATCGGAGAGAATCATGATATATAAGCATCATTTTTTAAAAATATTTTTTATAAAGAAACCAGTGACTTTATAGTTATAAAGTAACAATTTTACTAGTTACTTTGAGACTTATCCTCACAAACTTACTTTCTACTAATTAGAAAAACTTGTCAACATAATATACTCTGAATACAAAACGTTCTTCGTACTTGAATATCCTGAGAACCTACCACTGCAAAAAAGTGGGAATTAGCGACAAAAAAATTGTTATGAAAAATTTTGTTTAACTACAGTAGCAATATCTGTCGCTAAATACTCAGGGAAATTAATTTGGTCGCTATCAAACTGGTTGGTAAATAAGGCGAGAACTATTGGCGAAATAATAAATTTTTTGGTTTGCCGACGGAACATTTCCGTCAGTAAAGTCTGTCGGTAAATTTTCAAGCTATACATTGTCGTCTACTTTGGCTTGAACGTTTTTAAGTTAAAGAAAACGATGTCGTTTAATTTAAAACCAAACAACGTCGTTTTGTTTTGTTTAAGTTAAAACTCACACCTGAAGCCCCTTCCCCCCTCTCGGCAACCGAACCTCTCCCACCTGCATCGTCTCCTTCTTTCTCCACATCTGCTGCGTCTCCGGCATCCTCTCCTCTTCGGCCAATCTGTCGTTAGCGTTGTGGAGCTACTGCATCTTTTGGTTGTTGTCTTCTCTGACCATTATCGTATTTTTGTGGATGTATTTTCATATAGTGGATGATAGTTATACTTGGGTATTTGATTTTTTTGCGTTTGTTTGTATATTTTGTGATCGGAAAAGAACTTTAAGGTAGAAATGTTAATGATAAAAGGGATAAGACGTTATTTTGGTTGTGATATTGGGATGAATTTCTGATGCATATAAGGTATTTGATGAAATGTCTGTTCTTTGAAAAATGTATTTGTGTGACTATTTGAGTTTTATCTGTTTTGTTGAATTAGAGAATGAATAATGTCCCTCTTTTTATAATAGAAAAGCAAGTTTTAAGTGTAGAACATACGGCATATTATATAAATTCTTACAAGATTATCATATGTTGTAAAGATGATTATTGGACTATTGCCAATCCTAAATTGAATATAGTGACTAGAAACCCTATTTCCAATGGTGGGTGGAATAATACCTGAATCTCATTCCGTTCTTATTCTATATCCGGTTGTTGAACGAGCCAAAGCACAAACTAAAATTTGAAAGGTACATTACGTTTCCATACACTCATGCAAATTAAACTTTCTGTCACAACTTCAAGAATCCACAGCATAAAGAATGGGGTAGACCCATCAAGCTTTCTTTACCACTACATTAAACAATAGAATAAATCTTTCTTTTTCAATGCACAGCATGATATAAATAGAGAACCTAGATTTCCAAGTTCAAAGCATACTCGACCTTTTTTTTTTCCCTTGTAATTAACAGTGAAAGAAATAAGAGTAAGGCCTTCTGTATCGTTTCGAAGCTGTTGACGTATAAGAAACAGAAAGATGATAGGCTGGGAAGATATTTACAAGGTGGTGGTGGCTATGGTACCACTTTATGTAGCATTGATGCTAGGGTATGGCTCTGTTAGGTGGTGGAAAATATTCACACCTGAACAGTGTGGTGCTATCAACCGATTAGTTTGCTACTTCACTCTCCCACTTTTCACCTTCGAGTTCGCTGCCCATGTCGATCCTTTCAACATGAACTATCGATTTATAGGCGGTGATACCATATCCAAGGTCATCATTGTGATAGTGTTGGCCTTGTGGGCTAAGTGTAGTAGCAAAGGAAGCTATTGTTGGTCAATTACAAGCTTCTCTTTGTCCACTTTAACCAATTCTCTTGTTGTTGGTGTACCTCTAATAAAAGCCATGTACGGTCAAATGGCCGTTGATCTTGTAGTTCAAGCTTCGGTCATTCAAGCTATAATATGGCTAACTCTTTTGCTGTTCGTACTCGAATTTCGACAAGCAGGACTTGACATATCTTCCACTGATTCAAAAACTGAGCCTTCAGGGAAGGACTTAGAGGGAAGCCTAAATGATATGGCAAGCACTACGCCTTTCTGGCCCTTGATGAAGGTTGTGTGGTTCAAACTGGCAATGAATCCTAATTCATATGCTTGTATTATTGGCCTTGTCTGGGCTTTTATATCAAAAAGGCATGTGATCACCAAATGGAATTTTATTTTTAGATTTCTCCTGTAATTTTTGCTATAAACTGCAGATCCTATATAACTTCTTATCGAACCTAACATTTGTCTTTTGCTTTCTTCGTAATAACTTTCAGGTGTCACATTGAAATGCCGAGTATTATGGAGGGTTCAATATTGATTATGTCAAGAGCTGGTACAGGAACTGCCATGTTCAGCATGGGTGAGTTTCATTCCATCTCTTATTTCTGGTTATCTTCCTGCTTTCATTACAATGCTTATTATTCTGTCACAACAAAATCAAAATGGTATACGCACAATTATTGTATTTAGTTGAAAAAATATACTAGATATTTATTTCTTTCATTCATAATTTAATTGAAAAAGAAAGATAAAATAGAGTTTATTAAGAATGATATATTTTCTAAATTTGTAAAAAATAAAAAAAAATATAAACATAAATTTTAATTAGATTAAATTAAAAATGAGATAAAATCATAATATAAATAATAACATTTGATTAAAAATAAAATAAATGCAATCTCAATTGCAAACCATCTATATAATATGTATCACTACTGTTGTCATTTTGAATAGTTGTGTGTGAGTGATGATAAATTACAAAAATGATATAGCAACAACAACAACAATCGTTCAGTAAAAGTTCCGCTCAAACGTAAGGTCTGGAGAGGTCCTATAATACGCAACCTTATTTATACATGATAGAGAGGTTGTTTATGATAGACCCTATATATATGTGTGTGTGTGTGTGTGTTACAATAAAATTATTCAAATATATTATATTCAATTATATTATGTAGAAGGGATAAAATTTTGCAAAATTTTGATTCTCAATCAAATAACAAATTTTAATTTAAGCGAACTATTAAAAAATTTTGGACTATAAACAAGTATCTATAACATATAAATATTCACTGAAAATTATTACTCTTATTAGTTTGTAGTACTTCTCTTAAATTTAATGATTGTTATAGTTTAACATATTATTCATATGTTTTTTTGGAATTATATTATCTATTTGTTAAAGTAACCTAATTATGTCTTCGCTTAAAAATATTTTTGTCTATTTTTATATCAATTATATGAATTTCAAAAAATTACCCATTAAAGGTATAATAGTATTTTAACTATAAATATAACTTATATTATAATTATGTAAGTTGAATTTAAAGATATAATAGAGTTTAGAGTTTAAAATATAATTATTTAAATTGAATTTTGGAGATGTAAACTTAAATTTTGATATTTTAAAGTTCACATAGTAATAGAAATTTCAAATTAAGAATTCATTTTAATTAATATATCTAACAATCAATTATTTTTAGGAGGAGAATCCAAAATCATATTTTTAGCATTAAATACTAATTTTAATTGGTAATTAAATCTTAAAGGGATTTCTTGTTAATTAGAAAATCTTAAGCCTAGCTAAGATATTTAAGTGAATATGCATTTATCATTCATAATAATTATGTAAAAATTAAAATAACAAACTATAAAATTAAAATAAATCTTACAATAAGGGCCTTTAAAAGGATTATATTTTTAATGGTGTATTTAAATTTGTAATTAATTTAACTAATATGAAGAAATTGGTTACTATGTAATTAATGGATTTTAGAAAAAAGCAAAACAAGAGTGTTTATATATTCACTCTGAAAATATATTACTAAAAAGTTAATTAGTAATGTTAATGTCGTGCAGGGATCTTCATGGCTCTGCAGGAGAAGGTGTTTGCCTGCGGCGCAAGCTTGACAGTGATAGGGATGGTGTTAAGGTTCATTGCCGGGCCGGCAGCCATGGCTATTGGTTCTATTGCGGTGGGTTTGCATGGTGACGTTTTACGAGTTGCCATTATTCAGGTCAATTACCAAACTAAGATCATTTAAATATTTACTTATTACAAGCAATTGTGTTTGTATCGATTAGAACCCAACCATGACTAACTTCATTTTTCAGGCTGCTTTGCCACAATCCATAACCTCCTTCATTTACGCTAAAGAATATGGATTGCATGCAGAGGTGCTAAGCACAGCGTAAGTTTATATGGCATCCAGAAACCCATACCCTACATAATAATTTGCCTTGATGTTCGGTTCAATTCGGACACGCGAAAACTAAACTCTTTTCTTTTGTTTTTGTTTGTTCTTTGTAGTGTTATATTCGGTATGCTGGTGTCGCTTCCAATATTAACAGGTTACTATGCAGTTCTAGAGTTCATACCTCTTTAAGAAGCAATTTCAGAAAAGGGCAGTGATGGGAGTCGTTGTTTTGAACACATCTGTTTTTTTCTTTCTTTCTTTGAGACATTATTGTAACTCTGTTACTTTTACTACTGGTTCTGCCTGATTCTGGCCGAACTGAACGTTGTCGTTTGGATCCATAGATTGAATACTTTCTGTAGTACTTTTGACGTTGAGATCCCTGCAAAACAAAGAAGGCACGTCGGGGGTTGAGATCCGATTAGCCCATCCGACGCTCAATTCAGATATTTGGTGAAGGTGAAGTAGCCGAATACAGAGAAAACTAGGTTATGATTGTGTACCTTTATCACAATGAAATCATACCTTATATATGAGTTGGATACTAGGGTTAGGTTTTCACGTAGACTCCTACTTCTGTATGGAAGATTTTCACCTGCTAATGGGCTACGGAGGATATGGATCGGACTTGGGCATGACATCCTTAATGAATGGACCGATCGGCCCACGGGTCGCTGTGATTGGTTCTAGGCCCAACACGACCGACCCGACCATAAGCCCCCTACTCCTCGAGCCTGAGCGAAGAGAAGGGTCGGAGGAGTATGTAGAGGTTTATGTAGCTCGTACATAAGATGACTCGTAACTGGGACGATTGGTCGAGCATTGGGACAGTCCATGAGGTGATTGGTTGGTCGATCATTGACGTTGCAACACGTATGCGGGACGGCTCGGGGTAGGCCTGGTCGATCAGATTTTAACGGGTAGTGCGCCACTGCTCGTATTGGGACCGTTTGGCGGAGTATCCCAATTGGTCGGCATTGGAGATTTTTGCATAACAGCTCGCGCCAAAGCAGGTCGGGGAGTCATCATTAGCGAGCGCGTAGCGGTACTTGAAGCAATTATTATTTGACGGCGCGTGCCCTCTGACAGCTTGTCCAGATTCTGAAACGTATCGTCCTTGTAACCGTTGTGCAGCTGTCCCGCATGTCCTCTCAACTGCCGCATCGCTTCGATTTTTGAACAGAACTAATTTCTGTGGCCCGGATTGTGCCGTGTGTCCAAGCATATCTCGGATCCTCTACACGTGTTGCACATCAATTGGATAACTCGTCCAAGCGTTCCCTCCTGAATGCTCAGGATCAATAAATTGTTTGGTTTTCTTTGCATTGCTTTCGTTCTTGCTTACGCTCTGCTTTCATTTGCTCTTTCGAGCTCTCGGTTCCAGAAAATTTCCTTCAACCGTCGTGCGATTTCCCCTCCTCCATTTACTAACTAGGTACGTCCTTCCTCCTCTAAATTTTCTCCTTTAGTTCTCTTCTTGGTAAGCATGTCGACAGCAAGTTCCAGAAGTATGGTGGAAGGTGTGGAAGAAATATCGACAAAAGAGAGAAAAGATGGGTTGGTTGTGGAGGCACCGCCAAGGGATGAATCGACGATGACCGCTAGGGAATTGAATCGGTCGATAATAAAATATGAAATCCCCTTGTCCTGGGGACCCAGATTAGCCTTGAAGAACGAGCGAATCTTCAGTAATTTGAGTGGGTATTTTGCCGTCTCCGATAGCTTTTTCTCGGTCGGCGGCATGAGGCTGCCGTACGCCCCGGTTGTCGACGAGATGTGCGCTGTCTATCAACTAGTGCCGAGCCAAATTACTCCGAATAGCTGGAGGTTTGTGAATGGTTTGGCGTTGTCATGCCATCAATTTGGCCATTCGCCTACCGTTGGCATTCTGCGTCACTTCCTAAGGATGGGCCAGAGTCCGAGCTCTAACGCCGGGATTCCCTTTCTGCAATATAAAGATGCTCGGTATCGCCCGGCCGGGACAGCTTCGAAAGTCTCTTCTTGGCGAACTAAGTATTTCTTTGTGAAGCCCCTAGGGGCCTCCCTTGAATCTCGGCCATGGAGGTATCCTTTGGCCGAGCAGTGGAACGACACATCGACCATATCCCTTGGCAGAGAAGAGTGGGAGGTGATTGGGCAGATAAAGGAGCTCGGTCGATATGACTTCGCTCGGCTCATCCAGGGTTATTTCGGGGGGGGGCCTCGGCCAACTCCTTCTTACTCGACCCCCCACCGCAAATCAATGGGCTAGGAGAGGAAGTCGTCCAGCTTGGTTGACCCCTCGCGGTTAAATTATGTGCAATTTCTTCGATTATTGGCTTCTCTTGTTAACTTGCTTTATTGTTGTGCAGCCATGGTGAGGGCACAGGATTACGTTGGGTTTGTCGTTCCCCCCAAATCCAAAAAGCAGGCCGCTGGGAAGAAGAAAAGAGCTGAGACAGGGGTTGGTGAAAGCTCAGCTCCTCTGATGGGATTAGGCCCTTCTACAATATTGCCGGCCCCTCCACCTACTGAAGACCGTCCTGCCGCGACGACATTATTGCCAATCTCACCAGCGGATGCGGGCCGAGCAGATGAAGGAGAGGAGGAGAGAGAGGAGGTGGTACCACCTCTTAAAAGGAGAAAACTCGTTCGGCTTGGTGACCTCCCGTCCAGCCCATCGGGTCAGGCGGAGAAAGATAAAAGGAAAAAAGGCAAGGGGAAGAAAGGCAAAGAGAAAACAGTGACGGAGAGTGCCGACCAGTGGGAATCCACCATTAGGCTGGCAAAAACCGCATCGATCGCTGATGTCGATATGTCCCTTCGCGTTGCTGAGAAGGTTATTACTCCCACGGACGAGGAGTTTATGGAGTCATTCAGCGATATGGAGCTTGTGCCCCGTCTTGTCCGTGCCTGCATGAGAGGTTTAACAATGGGTTTCGATGCCTACCGATGTATAGAACGGCTCGACGCGATCAATCGGTCGCAAAGCCAGGAAATCCTG
>JANKOE010000003.1:14100380-14113655 GCA_026284465.1 Erythroxylum citrifolium
TGATGAGATAATTTGGTTTGGATTAGTAGTTGGATGATTGAAGAAGTGGAAGATTGAAGTGGTTTTATGCAGGTTTGTAGTTTGGATGAATAGAATTGAAGAATTTGGCTAGTTGCATTTTTAGGGGAGGTGCTGTCCAAATTTTCCTAGATTTGGGCAGCGACTTCGCTTAGGATTTAGACCTCCTAAACGGTTGTTTTGGAGTTCGAGGTCTTCTGGAAGTTGGTAGAGAACGTTAAGATCTTTAAAACGGGATAAAATGGGTCGTTTTTCGACTTAAGATGAAAAAGTTATGAATGTTTAAAGTTTGCTGCCCACTATGCATTTTTACTATTCTGGGATTACTATTCATATGGCATTTTGGGCTGAACCTTCGGAAGGGTTTTTCGCCCCTTTAGAGCGGGAATCGAATTTTCCATCCTTCATGAGAAATGTAGAGGGTCTTTTTATCTTTCCATGGAGGTATGATAGGTCCTATTCGGAGTTAGGAGTAAAAAGTTATGAGGGTCGGAAGTTGGCATTTTACTATTCATTTGGTCAATCACTATTCATTTGGTCATTTTTGCATTTTCTCTTATAACTTTCTCGTTTGGCCTCCGATTTGCACGAAATTTGAACCATTGCTTTTCTCAACAAGTCTTCTACCCTCTCTCACAAAAAATGTAACATTTTCAGATTAATTGAATTTTATCGAAAATTTGCCCTCAAGTCCGTTTGAACCCTTGTTTGCTTTGAATTGGTTGCATTGTGTTTCGATTTGTTCGTTTTGCTTCCGCTTTCATCTTGTTTCCATACTTTGTTATCCGATCTAATTCGTTTTGGTTCGTGCTCTGATTCTTTCAGTTCCGGTTCGTTTCGCTTTCAATTCCGAGCCTTCAATTTGCCTCTATTTTTGTTCTTTCGTTTCGTCTTCCGGTTGAGACCCGAATCAAGTATAAGGATGAGGGTTTCGGATTAAGTAGTTGGGTTCCGGATTCGGGATCCAACAGGAAATGCTCTGGTGTAGTTTGGTTTTTCGTAAGAGGTTGGATATCTAGTAATGGGTTCCAACAACTTTTGTTACCAACTTTAATTGCAGAGATCTTCTTATTACCTTTTGTACTCTTGATGGAAGAAGAACCACACACACGAAAACATACACTTAGATGTATATACATATAACGTTTCGTTCTTCATATAACTACCTTTTGTAGTTATTTCAAGAGCATTGACTATTATACCCTTCATGGGTGTATATGAGTCATTACATAGTCAGTCTAAATTCACATTCAAGGAGCACTTCAAATATCACAGTCCCAATCACATTTTTCATCGGACCTTTAATGTCCGGAATCAACACAATCTAATTTACAATCATTAACAATTCAGAACATAATTTAGACAACAAAATAATTAAGTGAGACTGTCTAGGTTACTCACAAATCGCTCTAGTAAGCTATTGCCTTAAAGTCTCAGCAATGTCTGGATGATGGCACTCTAAATGCTCCTCTATATCATGCAAAACACATTTACATGTATCACAATTTTGCACAATTGTATAAGTATTCATTTATGCACATCTATGTATATGAAATATGTACAATGCATGTGCAATGACAATCCCGGGTATCTTATCATTATTCTTATCACAATATCATTCATATATCAGAACTCACATAAGTTAATTTGTACCAAGGGTTTGGACCACAATTAAAAAAATTTGAAACTAATTTCATAACCCAATGGATCATTCCAGATTAAAAAAAATACTTTCGGGTCCACTTTACATGATCATTCTAACAAGGAAAATGGAGTAATTTGGTAACACTTCCTACTAGAAAATTGTTCTCTTATGTCTTAAGTTTCTAATGACACTAAGATCATACAATTTGGTTCATTATTCTATGATTTATGCTCAAAATACTACAGACTAAGTACATTTGAAATTTTGGCTAGTGCATGATCATGCACTCAAGGTTGTACAACTCATGTCTCTCAATTCCAATATCCAAAAATTACAAACATTATACCAATTTAAAGCTAAAAGAATAAGCTACAACTTTTGTGAAGATAACTTGGTTTGATTCAGCTTACATAAATACAGTTTATTCGATAACAGTAGGACATGATTTCTGTCACAGGTAATGCTATAGCTTAAGCCAAGACTCAATTTCAAGTCAAATTTCAAGACCCTTAAGGACAGAATTCAAATTCAATTTCTACTTAAAAATTTTATCCAAATGTGTCTAGTTCAATTTAAATTAAGAATCATCTCATTTGGAAATCTACAGATCAAAATATAGCAAAAATTTCGAAGCATGTTCAGTAAAAACATTACGGTTATCAAATTTCAGCACACCTCAACATTTTCATCCTAATCTCATCAATCAATCTCTTCCAAATTGATTCATATGGCTATAAATTTTGATGGAGATAAAGAACAACGTGTTATGAGTTTTTTGGTTCAAATCTCATGTCATTTTGGGGTCGGGAGAAGAAGTTATAACAAAATGAATGAAGGATGTTCAAAACAGTCTCCCTTCAGTAAGCCTTCGGTGTAACTCCTATTCTCTTCTCCAAATTAACAAAATGCAGGTTTATCTTCTACCTTTTACAACTAACACATCTTATGCATAAATCATCTATTCTACTTCCATTTCAGCTCCAAACATTCACAAACATATCCAAAATCTCATATTAAAACCCAACATCAAAACAGATCACCATTCACACATTTCACCATTTTTCTGCATTTTCATTTTCTGTACATTCTCCATTTTCTACATCTTTATCACACTTTCAGCAGACTTTCTAAGCCACTAATTATCACTGAAATTTCTCCTTCCTACCCCACTCATGCATGAATCCATTTCCAAACACTCAAACATCATCAAAAGTCATTCATGATATTATAAAGCTTAAAGCTTCCTTACTTGGTTCAGCTAAATTTTCAACAGTGAGAGTGGGAAAAGAAGTGGTGGATGAAGAAAAATGAGATTAAACAGAAACCAAACACCCTATGGATTGAAATTCTTACTTTGATGTAAGAGTTTTTAGGCAATTACACAAACATAAGCAACTAGTTGATTCGATGATAGATGAACAATGAACAAAGAAAGAGTTTTGTGCTTTCGGTGAAGAACAAGAGCTGCAGAAATTTTCTTACAAAAAATGTGACTACATGTATTCAATAATTCACAGCCACATGTCACCAATGCATGTAAGCCATTTATCACCCATTTGAGGCTTCCACGAGTCACACAACAATTGGTTTCTTATTTTTACATTTTTCCTAGTTCAAAATACTCCAAATTTCCAAAATTGCTAAATTAATTTTAATACACACTAATTTAATTTTCAAGACTAATAAAATCCACAATTCACATTTATAAATCAATTATACCCTGAAAAATGTCAATAAATGCATGTACAGTCATTTTAGTGTGCAAAACTCAATATTCGCGTATATGTGTACGCCATATTTTGCATAATCATGAAATACACTTTCTAAATTTTCAGTAATTTCTCATATACACTATTCTAGCCTTAACTTGAGTAACGGGATGTTACAGTTAAACATGAACTATTCGAGAGAAAGCCGTAGGATCTTCCAAAGGGAAAAACCTATCAAGAGAGTTTATACAATGAATTAAAGCATTATTAGGTTATCTAAATTCGAAAGAGATTTTGGTTGATTAACCTCTAAATAGAGATTATATGTTACAAGAGAAAATATGATCCAAGTTAGGAACTTTTATTGGTCCAAAAAGTTAGAATAATTCTTTAGTCAAAGGCGAAATTGAATGTAAGAAAGTCATAGGGGAATATAATTGAGTTCCTACCACATATTTTGTAGTAATTTAGCAAATTCAGTGAAAATTTTGTCTTCTTTTTCAGATGTATGTTTAGGTCATATCGTGAATAAAGAGAGTTAAACATGAACTATTCGAGAGAGAGCCGCAGGATCTTCCAAAGTTAGGGAAAAACCTATCAGGAGAGTTTATAAAATGAGTTAAAGCATTATTAGGTTATCTAAATTCGAAAGAGATTTTGGTTGATTAACCTCTAAATATAGATTATACGTTTCAAGAGAAAATATGATCCGAGTTAGAAACTTTTATTGGTCCAAGAAGTTAGAATAATTCATTAGTTAAAGCCGAAATTGAATATAACAAAGTCACAGGGGAATGTAATTGAGTTCCTACCACATATTTTGTAGTAATTTAGCAAATTTAGTGAAAATTTTGTCTTCTTTTTCAGATGAATAATTTTGATCTTGATTTCATATATTTGATCAACATTACAAGTTTTTGAATAATTGCAACAAATAAAGTTCTAAACCTCCTTTAGTGTAGTAAAAAATATGTAAGTATCATTGAACATTGGGTCCATAAAGTTCTATAGTCATGAATTAATCATGACTATAGAACTTTCAATTTCATGAAATAAATGTTAAAAAACATGGATAAATTTATAATATTTTCAATTTTTAATTAATAAGTTTTTATTTTTTTAACTGTAACATATTTAGCATTATTATTGTCAAATATTCAACATTAACCTGTAATTATTTGGATAATTCATTATCTAAAGTTTTTTTACACTAATTTTTTTAATTGAAATTGCATAAAAAGGTATTAATTTTATGATATGATATAATTAAGTTGTCTGCTTGATGTGTTTAAGTTAATTAAACTTGACAAGCTTGATGCAGACTGGTATAATCTGATTTGGAACAAATATACTACCTCGAGAACACCTTTTATGTGGCTACGAATTCTAGATTATTGAAGTTTGATTTGATTCAAGAAGTCCCTTGTAGTTTGTGTAACTGGGATATGGATCACTCACACTTAACTGCAAGTGTTTGCTAGAGCTACGGGTCAAGAATCCATCATGTAAAACAATATAACCAACAAAAAGACAGTTAATGAATGAATGTTGGGCGCGATGAATAAAAGCCCATGAAATGTTCATTTGGACACGTTTTGAACCCAACCTTACAAGTGAAAAGACAGAATCTTGTTTCAGGAAGAGTGTGTTATCTGGCAGATGGCAGTATACTAAGGAGGTCCCTTTCTCAGATAAGGATCAAGTAATGGCCAATAGATGTGTAAAGTTTGTTTCTTTTTATGATATTTCATCGCAAATGAATGATTGTAGTTAATTGGAATATTAAGCAAAATAATGAAGTAATTCATTGCTAACTTTCTACAAGCAGAAGCAGACAGGTCAAAAGAAACAAAGAGGGAGCTTGTTAGACATGGCGTTGCGCATGTTATCCACGGCGTCGCTCGTAATCTATCCTCCTAAGCTCGGCAACTCCAGACAAACCCAATTTAACCGCTCATCATCATTATCATCAGGTTTCAGTAAAAGTGGGAGAATTGGTGAGTTTAATAGAAGAACAGGATGGGTGCAGTGTGAGGCTGTTGGGGAAAGCTCTCAGTCACAGGCTTCCACTGTCTATAAAGGTGTTTACGGTCCTTGGACTGTGGAAGATTCAGACGTCCGTGAGGTATCTAACTGCCTAAACTTTCAGACTTTTTATCTTTAAATATTCAATAATTAGAAAGAACTGGAGAATCGAATTCGACGTGGGGTTACGTAATTTAAATTCATGCCTTTTGATTATTTTGTTCCGAGTACTTGATATATCCATTAATGTTTAATGCTTTGCATGAGGATTTAATTATATATGCCTTTAGGATTTAACAAGTAGATGCTTGGGTGGATGTGTGAAGATAGGTAGGTAGACATTTGAGACTAGGAGATACCTGATCCAAATTTCTGTTCTTAATTTATAGAACATAAATTCTTTGTTTAGGAAGAGCAAAAGCCAACTGCAATGATAGTGGATGTTTTGGAATTGTGATTGTTATGTTCCTTATATGTGTTGCATCCCCTGCCATTGCCAAATCCCACTAAGCTCCCTAAGTGAATTCAACAACTGGGGGGCATATGGACATAGCTCTATAGGCTTGCTTCTTTACAAGTTTAATCAATCTGCAAATACTTAAGAAATTGATACGGGGATGAATCTTGGATACAGTCATTAGGATACAGTCATTAGGTTATTCTTTTGATTGAAAAATAAATAAACGATGGGTTCACTGATACAGGTACTTTTGTACAGGGCAGGGCTGGTTACTGCTGCCTCGTCATTTGTACTTGCTGCATCAGACGCATTTTTACCCAGTGATTCCCCTTTGAATAACATAGTCAAGCAAAATCTTGATTTAATATATATCCTTGGAGCCGGTGGATTGGGCCTGTCGTTATATTTGATTCACATATATGTCTCTGGGATTAAACGCACTCTTCAAGCTTTATGGGTACTCGGTGTTCTTGGATCTTTGGCAATATACACAACTCTTGCTCAATCAGCTGGTCAGAGCTTGGTAACTTACGTTGTCGATAACCCAACTGCTGTCTGGTTTGTTGGTCCTCTCTTTGCAGCACTGACAGGACTTGTCTTCAAAGAAGGTAATAGTCTTTTTCATTGGAACTCGATCAATCTCTGCTTCATACTCTTAATCTATGTATGTAATGGCTGGTACATAGAATAATCTTTTAGTCGATTGATAAGATATGAAGCTGAAGTTTAGCCATATATATCAAGCTTAAGCTTCATTCTATGGGAAATTCTGTGGTAAATGGAATATACAAAATTATGATTAACCAAAATTTTGCAAAGTCCAGTATTCATTTTCATTCAGAATTGAACCATACTGATACAATAATTTCAGACCGGGGCAAGTAGAGTAAAATCAAACATTGATAGAAAAGTTCTCTAGTCGGTCAGGCATTTGGGATTGAGTGCTGTACTCATGACAATTTTTATGCTTGTACTTCCATCTTTTAGTTAGTTCTTTCCATGTTTTAAGTCATTGAAAGTTATCTTTGTAGAAATCTTTTCCTGGAAAATCTGCAACATAAAAGAACTATGTGTCCTCCCCTTGACAAGTGCACTCCCTTTCACATTTCTTTCAAGTGTTGAGGAGGTTCAGTTATGAAGAACAATAAGTTAAAAATATGAGGAAATTGTCTTCCATGTATGCTTCAATTTCAGAAAGAAGTAAGGATGGGAAGTATACCAATTGCATTTTACTAGAAGATGGGACAACACTATGAGATCCATTTGGTTACTTATTGCAGTCTTTTTCAGCAAATGATTCTGGTATACTGTGATGTAATTCCTTTACATCATGCTGGATAGCAAGCAATAGGAAAAGAAGAACAAAATTTACAGTTATCTGTCAAATTACTTATGGTTGTTGGTACTTCTTTTGCTATTTTCCCTGGCTTGTTTATACCTGAGTTGTGGTATTCTTCTAAAACAGGCCTTTGCTATGGGAAGCTGGAAGCTGCTGTTCTCACATTCATCATACCTGCAGTCCTTCTTGGACACCTGGTATCATTCTCCGAACTATGCAACACATTTGTTTTATGCTTTCGTCAAACTTATTGACACGGGCACTGCCCTGATTTGCAGAAATGGAGACATAGCAATGGGAAACCCTAGGGAACAGTCTGATTTTTAGTGCTTGAAACTTTTAATGAGGGACTCTGAGTGCTAGTTTTGTGGGGATGTAGTACGGGTTGGGGAAGTAATTTAAGATATATTTCAAAGAGTAAGGTTATGGAGAATTTAAGTCATTGCCTTGATAGATCTGTCTGCAATTCCAATTGCAATTCTATTTTCGTTTGGAGATGCTTATTCATTACAATAAGAGATATACATATAACTGTCTTTTTCCTTTCCCACGAGCTTTAGTGGAAGTTACTGAGAAGTAGCTTTCCATCTGACCATATTAAGTTGTGAGGATTATCTTGAGTAGTTGGGGAGTTGTCATTGTGCTTGGATTACCATCATACCCTGGTTTAATGAGCTACTTCTCAAAACAATACAGGCTGGGGTGATGGATGATCAGACAAAGCTTACTTTATTAGCTTCATGGATGGCCCTCTTCGTAATCTTTGCTGGAAGAAAGTTTACTCAGCCAGTTAAGGTACAGATTCTTTTGTTGAGACATTGATATGTGTTTTTGGTATTTCTGCTCCAATTTGCAGTTATGTGTTGAAATTCCAAGCTTATCACCTTTAAACAGATTGCAATTTAATAACAAGAAGTCTATGGCATTCTCTGAAACATTTTCTGGAAATTTTACCTTTGATTAGGATGACATTGGAGATAAGTCGATTTTCATGTTCAATGCCCTTTCAGAGGATGAAAAAAGTGCCCTGCTGCAGAAACTTGAGCAACAGAAGATGACACTTTAAGTTCATTTTCTTTGTTTTTTAAGTAATGGTATCTAAGCAGAGGTGGCGGCTTGTGTACAAAGTTTCATGGCCATCTCTTGTAATGAGAGTGTAAACTATTTAGTTTGGTATATTAAGAGCAATGCTTTTACTGTAATATCTCCTCTGAAAAGATAAATAAATGAACATTACTTTGCTTATGTAAGTTATTTGTTTTCTTTTGGCAAATCTCGAAAATCAAATCCCAAGAATATGGACGAGGAAGAAGGAAGAGGCAAATTTGATAATATCATGATTTTCGTAATAGATCTTTAAAGTTAAAGTTCGATTCATTGAAAAGACAGAGATTAGTTCCACATCAAATATTTTCAAGGTAGAATTTAAAGCTGAATCTTGACCAAAGGTAATCGTAGGCTGTCGCCTGCAGAATGCAATGTGTAACTAAAGTACACATCGAACAGCTACGCCCCACTTTGCCTCTTCAGGTTTAGCCCTCTGCTTCCTCCTGTTAATTCCAGCAGTCCCCTTGGCCTCGTCTCCTCCATCGTTTGTCTTCTTTCTCTTATTGCGTCGTTGGGGCTTGGGAGCAATTGGTAGTTTTTTAGCGCCAGCACCTTCAGGGGCTTCAGGTAATGTTGTTACTTTCTCCCTATGAACAGTTGGCATGTCATGAACATATCCTTCAAATTGTCATCTACCAGCATTGTACAGCTTTCAACGGAATCATCAGTATCAACAGCAGTATCTGTTGTCTTCTGTGTAGCACTGCTTTCCTCAGCAGAACCCTCTGATTCTTCCATCTCCGCAGTCTGCTTCTTCGGTGATTCAATAACATCCATCAACTGTGTATTAACCTGCCATGAAAATGGATTTCATAATTTACCCATTAATTTAAGATAATGCAACAAGAAGTAGGGTAGTGATACATTCAAGGAACGCAACACTGACAAGATGAAAGCAAAAGCAAGGTCCGTTACATAATTGGTTGATCAATCACAGCACCTGTGGATTCTGAAGAAAATCAGCTATGTCGTTTGTACATGTAGGGCATTTCATAGCATTTTTCCTAGCTCTTAACGTCCGTCTTCCTTCGCATGTCCTCTTGTCTAACGAGGCTTTAACCAGCAAAAACACCCTCTAGGCATGTTTTGCAAAAATTGTGTGCGCAAGGGGTAGTTAGGGGGTTAGTCATCAACTTTCAGGAAGCTGCGTGCAAAATGAACAGTTCAAACCATCCCTATCAAGATCGAGGATATTGTTGTCGATTTTGATCTTCCGATTACCATTGTCATCGCCATCCAACGAGGGCGCTGCTCCTTGACTGAGAAGTTTCTGACGTCTTCTGGGCTTCTCCAGGACCGTCAACGAGGAGTCGGCCTCGATGGCCTTGGTTGCAGCAATAAGTACTTCGGACCCTCCAGCCACAGCGACAGGGGATGATGAGATGGACATTAGAGCAGTCGGGCAGCGCCAGTGCAGGACACCGGAGGAGAGGAGAGGCAAGGAGCATGCCGTGCAGTGGCAGATGTCTAGCACGTGAGGGTCTCTTCCATTGACGACTTCTTCTTACAGACCATGCACCAAAACACATAATTATAATATAGAGACAAGCTGGACCACCTTTTTTAAAAAAAAAGTAAAGAATAGTATTAAGAATAAGATGTCCATACAAACAAGGGAAAGACAATGTTTAAGCAAGCATCAACCACAATGTTTAATAAAACCTCAGCTTTTTCAGATAAAACGATAAGGCACAAAAGTAAAATGAATCGTCACCCAATCCTATCAAATTAGGGATTGGGTGTCTGGCGATCTTTGAAACCGAAAGAGGTGCTTCAGTCGATGGGTGATTCCAAGGTCTTCTCTTAAACGTCCTTCCACCTCACGAATCAAAGCTATTCTCATGAAGTGTTCAGAGCCAGCAGACACATTTAAAGGGACAGGACTCCACTTTTCTAGGTACTTAAATACAAAGTTTTTGATCTACTCTTTCAATGGATAGTTAGCCATTTTTGCAAATTAATTAATTGATTCTCCACGAAAAGGCTAGATTAAGGCAAACTCTTACTGACCCAATAAAATATAATAGTTTCTCTCTGATTCCATCGACTAAGAAGTAGAGAACCTCATTTCTGGAACGTGCAATGTTTTGAAAGCATCTGATGTTTCTCTCTCGCCAAATATTTGATGGAGGCGAAGGAGATGACATTTGTTGTAGCTAGGAGTATGGTTCAACTACATAAGCTAAACAAGAGCTTCTGTGAAGGTTGTACCTGCATTAGAAATAAGACATAACTTCTTAATCTTCTCCTATATAAACTGGGAAAAGGGGTAACGAAAGAAAAGGTGATTCCTTGATTCTTCCTCTATCTCACAAAGAACACAAATAGAATTGGAAGTAGTGAAATGCATTATGTTCATTGTGCTTAACTTATTAAGCACAATGAGCCGTAGAAGAGTGGAGTAACTAGGCAATAGTGACTTATGCCAAATGATAGGAAACCATATCTGCCTTGAGTTGTTCTGATTATGCCACTTTCTGAATCTCGCAATTTTGAAGGTGTTTGGAGGCAGGTTGAAACATTGGAATGTCCTCTCTATCTAAATTTGGTCGGTAGTTAGGAGTGAGGTACTGCAATTCCGATGGAATGTTCCATTGGCCCCTTAGTATAATGGAGTTAACTTTCGAGTTGATAGGAAATCCGTTCCAATACTGAAGAGCTTGGGGAGATCTAATTGGGGGGCCTTTACCTGTCCAATTATCAAACCATAAATAGGCCTTTTCACCATTTCCAACCTTACAAGACACCAAAGGTTCTAAGATAGGTCTTAGCTCCAAGAGTTGAATCAAGGGTCAAGAGAAGAAGGGTTTTATAGGAATAGACCAAAGGTTAGATCCTTTCAGGATATAGCTATGAAACCATTAGATCCAAAGAGATTTCTTTTCTAATAGGATATTTCATAAATTTTTTTATCAATGTTGATACATTAAAAGTGCCAATAGGGATCAATCCTAATCCCCCTTCTTTTTTCCTTTTGTAAACTTCTGACCATTTAACCTTAAAAAAGTGACTGTCCGAGTTTAAGTTTCCCCACATAAATCTTCTAAAAAGCTTCTTGATGGTTTTGATAACACCTTTAGCTAATGATATGTTGGAGGACCAGTAAATATGAAGGGAATTCAAAATGGATTTGATGAGCTACAATCTCCCACTAAAAGAGAGATCCTTATTAGATCACATATCCAATCTTCTCTGTATTTTCTCTATCAAGGGAAAGCATTCAGAGAATTGTATTCTTTTTGTGGTAATAGGTAGACCCAGAAAAGTCAGAGGAGCTAGCTTCCTACTCATCCCTATGATTGCGAAAATTCTGTTTTCCATCATAGTAGCACTAACAGCTAGAATGAAATGACTTTTTGTAAGGTTAACCTCTAAACCTGAAAGGTCTTTGAGTAAAGACAGTGTCAACATAAGCAATTCAATAGATTTACTATGGGTCTTAAAAAAAGCAATAGATCTTTTGCAAATCATAAATTGATAAGCTCTACCCTCTTACATCTACTATGAAATTTGCAGTCCTTACTATTACTCACCTTCTGATGGATCATTAGGACCTCCATGCATATGATAAAGAGATAAAGGGAGATGGGATCTCTTTGTCTCAATACTTTTACACTCTTAAAGATATTAGTTAGGATACCATTAACTATAATAGAGTAAGATGGAGTGAAAATACAAGCCTCAACCAATCTGGCAAACTCATTTAGGAAACCTAAAAATCGTAAGATCTGAAGGATAAAATCCCATTCCATATGATCAAAAGCTTTCTTGAAATCCACTTTTATATGATACAATTGAGAGGGCTATTCTTCCTTTGATACCCTCTCATTAGTTCTTGGACAATAGAAATATTATCCTCATTTCTTCTACCATGTAAAAAGGCACTTTGATTATCAGAGATCAATGAATCTAAGACTAGTTTTAGCCTATTTGCTAAGATTTTAGAAATAACCTTGTAAAGGAAATTGGTACATGTGATAGGCCTATAGTCATCCAATGAAGAAGAACAAGAGGATTTGAGAATCAAATATATATGAGTTTTATTGATCTCATTTAGTAGAAATCCCCTAGAAAAGAATTCCAGAATTGTTCTTTTAGTCATAGGACCAGTTTTCTACCATGTCTTTTGAAAAAAGTATCCATTAAATCCATCGGGTCTAAGAGATTTATTAGGATGCATTTAAAACACTACATTTCTTTCTCCTTAAGTAGTTTAATGAGTGTTGCAGCTTGCTCTTGAGAGATCTTATTATGTATAAAGGAGCAAAGAAGGATAGTAGTTGCTTAAGTACGAGAATAGCCATGGAAACTCTTAAAGAATCTCTATGCTTCCTTTAGAAGGTCTTTTTGCTAAGAGATTTCCTTTCCATCTTGTACCTTAAAGGAGAAGATTCTATTTGCATTTCTTTTGGCTAAAATGGAGTTAAAGAAGAATTTTGAGCACCTTTCACCATCTTTTAGCCAACTAACTTTAGCTCTTGTTCCATAAGGTTGTCATGATCCCTGGCTTTTGATAAGTAAGACATCAAAAGAGTCTTCTCAGTACTCAATAAGATAGAATTGCTTCCAAATCTTCTTTAGCTTTAGCAACAACTTGTTGTGTGGACGAAGATCTTCTACTCATTAGGTTTTTCATCTCCCTTTTGATAGCTTTAAGCTTCTGAATACAAATGAATTATTGTGATCCTTCAACTGTAACCTCCAAAACCTTTTAGAGAGCCTCGAAAAACCCATCATCATCAAGTAAAAGATTGTTAAACCTGAAAGGACCTCTTCTACCCTAGTTTTGAAGGAGATTCTCTAGTTGCATTGGAGTATAATTGTTGGGGTTATGTAAATATAATACCCTAGAAAGCAAGTGTATTTACATATAACCTAATCTTCTTCCAGTTACATTTTTGTAATGAAAATATTTATTATTAATAAAACAAAAGAGTTTGGTTTTATTTGTATGAGCATAATATAACTAGTC
>JANKOE010000003.1:14161671-14183043 GCA_026284465.1 Erythroxylum citrifolium
TTTCTCTCACATCTTAATTACACAGATTACACAGATTATATTTTCAAGGCACTTTAACATATAATTAATAAGGGTATTTCAGACATTTCATTAACTTTCTTAATAAGTGTGCATTATTCTAAAACGACACTTATTATGAATCAAAGGGAGTATTAATTAATTTACTCATTGCTATCGGTTACAAGATAGACGATAACAATTATCCAAGGTAGCATGTGAACATAGAATAGGCTTGGTCATGTATGTGAATATAGAATATGTTAGAAGATAAGCATTATCTGAGATACTAGCGCGAGATCTTACCTGATCACAACTAACTAGTGTACCAAATAATAGCATAAAACAAACCCAGATGAGTAGATAGGATTAGATGAGCATAACAAACCCAGATGAGTAGATAGGAGCAGTTGTATTTCAAATGATGTACAAACTGTGTATAAATACATACACTATTACATAATGAAATCAGGCTTCAATTCACATCAAATACGTTCTTGAGTTTTGACTTGGTATTAGAGTTACATATGGAGGCTTCACCAACTTCCCACTCCTCTTCCTCTTCGAAGAAAGCTACTAGCACAATTCAGTACAAACTCATTGTTTCTTCTATTTCTTCCACCCTTCTTTTGCACAGCAAACCTTCTCAATTAAACTAAACTCCACAAATTATATCTTGTGGAAAACACAATTCTACCCGATTCTTAAATGTTATAGGCTCACTGGCCATATTGATGGCTCAACTTTTGCTCCACCCAAGCAGATCCATAGCACCGAAACTAATGAGCTGGAAGACAATCCAACGTATCTCCTTTGGGAACAAAAAGACCAACAGTTACTAAGTTGGATCTTATCTTTTTTAACTGAAGAAATCTTTCCTTATGTTAATGACGTGGAGACATCGTAAGTGTAACATCTCGTTATCCATGTTAAGGCAAAAACAGTAAATGCACATACATGTGAATATTGAATCTTTGCGCATAAAAATAATTATACATGCATTCATTGGCAATTTTCAGGTATAAATAATTATACATACATTCATTGGCAATTTCCGGTTATAATTGTTTATATAAGGGAGTATACTGAGAAATATGGTTGTATGTGTTAAAAAAATTGATTTGAAAAGGGTATTTGTTGATTTAAAATTTCTGGAATTTTTGGAGAAATTTTTGAAAATTGTTGAGCATTTTTTAACTAGAAAAAATTGTCAAGTGACAAAACAATTGTTAAATGGTAGTAGAAATTACTGTCCAATGGCAATGAAAATTTTGATAAATGACTTAGGATTTATTGACAAATGTCATGAAAAATTGGGAGACAATTGGAGTAGAAACTGAAGTTAAATGAACTAGATATCAAAGGGGACCAATTGGAACCATAAAAAGATGACAAGTGGCAGGTGACACATGTCACCACACTTGCCACTCACCACTCCTCTCTCTCACGACACTCTCCACTTTAAAGACCAAATAAATGTTTTGTCTTTCATTTTAACTCTTGCTCTCCTCATATTTTCGTGGCTTCTTCTTCTCTTCTTCTCCTTTATGATTCTTGGCTCAACCAAACCTCCCTCAAGTTACATCTTGCTTCCATCCTTCAATTGCTACTTCCATCTTATTGTTTCTTCAATTTGCTACAAGAAAAACATATCCTTACCTCCTTCAAGATGATGATTGTGTGATACTTGGGAGCTAGGGCTAAGTGTTATTTTTTAAGAATTGAAGCTAAATCAAGTAAGTTATGCTTTAAATGTTATGAGTATTGTTAAAATGAAATTATAATGATGGGACATGTGGGATTAATGACTTTTTTTATGAGTTAAATGTGTATGACGTGGATGGTTAAAATTTTATGTAAATGTCATATTTTTGTAATTGTAAATGATCATTAAGGACCCATGATTTGTTATATATATATGTTTTGGAAGTTGGATGATCCATATAATGGTATTAGGATGAGTGTAGAAAATCAATTATAAATGGGAAAATGTATGTGTTCTGTTTTTTAATAATGATCAAATATAGATCATGAATTGATTTATGAATGTTTTGGATTTGAAATGTAGTTGAGAATGAAGAGTGTTGGGGTAGAAAAAATGATCTTGGTATGAGTTGTGTTAGGGTAAGATTTGGAAACAAAATTTGGTAGTTAAGCTGGGAAAATGTTGCAGTAACATAATCTTTGAGTATGCTTTAGTCTTTTAGTCATAACTTCTTCTAGAGTTGTTCAATTGACATGATTCTTGATTTGGATTAAATTAGAGATATATGGCTATACTTCTTATGAAGACATTGAATTTAAATTCTGTCTTTAAGAGTCTCAAATTTTGACATGAAATTAGGACCTGGGTGGAACAAAATTATGGATGAATGTTTATGTTGTGTTATGTTTTGAATGTATGAGAATGTGTTATATTTTGAGTGTTTATAAGTGACAAGTGAGTTGCATCTCAACATGCTAGATCTAATGCTGAAATGGAGGTTTGTAGTATTATACTAAAAGATAGAGAATTTTGGTCCCAATGTCAATTGGTTATCTGAGTTTGTAAGCCTTTGGTGAGGGTGCTTCGGTTGGCTAATAGTGAAAAAAAGCCAACAATGGGTTATATTTTTAATGCTATAAAGAAAGTGACGGAAGCAATCAAGATCAATCTGAAAAATAAGCCTTCTTTATACATACCATATCTCTCAATCATTAATGAGAGAAGGGAAAAACAACTTTCTTCTTCATTGTTTACAGCTGAGGCATTTTTGAATCATAGTGTATATTTTAGACTGGATCTTGCAAAGCAAGCTGAAGTTAGTAGAGAAATGTTTTTCACAATTACAACAATTGTTCCTCTTGACGCAATGCAAGATCTTTTAAGCTCACAAATGGAGCTTTATAAGTTGTCTTATTGCGATTTTGGAATGTCGATTGCTATTCGACAAAGAGGAAAACTTTCTCCAGGTATTACTTATTTTTTATTTCTTATTTGTTGAAAATTAATTATCACTTTATTTTGTTTATAACACTACTTTTGTTATTTTATAACTTGCAGTTTCTTGGTGGGATCAATTCGGAAATAGTGTTTCAGAATTGAGAAGGTTTGCGATTCGGATTTTAAGTCAATGTGTGAGTGCAATTGGGTGTGAACGAGAATGAAGCACATTTGAATTTATCCATTCAAAGAAAAGGAATAAATTGGAGCATAAGAGGTTGAATGACATAGTTTATATTCGTTACAATTTAAAGCTCTGGGAAATGTATATTATTTTCATTATTATCATTATTAATGTCGATATAATTTCTTATAATTTTCTAATAATTAAATTTAATTTTTTATTAGGAGTCTTAATAGCACAAGTAGTTCAAATGATCCAATTGCCATTGGTAATATTGATTTTTTGGCGGATTGAGTTTCTGAAGAGCCCAATTTGATTTATGTGAATGATTTGGATTTGAAAGATAATCTTGGATGAGAAAGCATTGACATATCATTTGATGCATTAAATTTGAATGATAATGATGATGAAGCTCCTCTCAATGATGGGGATTTTGTACCAAATGATCACTGGGATCAGTGCAGTTTTAGCGGGTTTCCTCCCATTGACGATTGAATTTCAGGTTTTTGTTTTTCCTCTTCTTTTAATTTTAATTGTATTTGATGTTTATGTTAAATTCTATATATATAATGTAACTGTAATGTTTTTGTTTTAGGTTTAACTTCCACTTGATTGTTTCTTCGTCATCAACTCTATTTGTAAATTGTTTAATGATATTTATTGTTCTTTTTATTGGATGTTTTGAATCTTTTGATTTAATATTATTTATTGAAATGATGAAATTGCATTATTGTAATATTTTTAATACTTTGTAATATTTTTAATTTTATAATTGTATGATGATGATTGTCTTTGTTTATATTAATTGTGGTTATTATTTGTATGTGAAATATTTAAAAATTATTGTTATTTCATATTAATTGTCATTATTATTTATTATTAAGACTTTTGAAAACATAGTTGATGTAAACAGTAAATTAGTAAAGTATATAGTACAACTGTACAATATACTAATGGATTATTTTGTAAATTTTAAAAATTTTAGAGATTATTTTATAAATTTAAAAATTACCCGAAACAGTACCCGGTACTGACCGATACCGGTACAGTTCTGTTTTCGACTTTATTCCGGTACCGAGCCCGGTACGGTATTCATAACTTTGCATCATATATTACATAAATAAAATAATAACAAATAACAAATAAAATTTTTAAAACAATTTTTTTTTACTACGGCGTAATAAGTAAGATTCATCATCAAAAATTTATAAAAGTAGTATCTATGCTATGTGATAAATAAAATTTATTATCAATTTTTTAAAATTTTATTTAAAATATAAAATAATAGTATATAAATATTGAATTGATAAAAAATTAAATTTTATTTATTTATAATTTAATATTTTTAAAAAATAAAATAAAATATAAATATTTAAAAATTAGAATTTAAGTTATATTTGCAATTTTTGCTTGGTCCAAATGCGAACTCAATCTTAAACCCTAGTCATTGATACTAAATCCAACTTCTTGTGTATGCGATTTTTGCGGGCGTTCATTTCCACTGGCTACAAAGCATCATCTCTACGCAGCCCTCACTTTATCTTCGAAATCCGAATGGAAGAATCGCTCCGTAGAGCCCTTGCCGAGAAGCAGTCTGCCGTCGACTCGCAAGGCAATACCGTCCGTGCGCTCAAAGCTGCCAAAGCTTCCAAGCTCGAAATTGACGCGGCAATCGAAGTTCTAAATGGGTTGAAGCTGGAGAAATCCACCATGGAGAAGCAGCTCCAAGCTGCCGTCGGTTCTGACGGCGCTGTTAACAGAGAGGCGTTCCGTCAGGGTGTTGTTAACACTCTCGAACGCCGTTTGTTCTACATTCCATCGTTCAAGATTTATCGAGGCGTCGCTGGGCTTTATGATTACGGGCCTCCTGGTTGTGCCGTTAAGTCCAATGTTCTTGCCTTTTGGCGCCAGGTACATTACATTGAGATTACATCAATACACATATGCTGGTAAGAATTAGCTTGCCTTGTATGAAATACGAAGAGAATTGAACCTGGTTTCTAGATATATGCAGAATGTGCGCGTTGTGAAAAAAAAGTGGGAACTCTTTTCATTTTAATTCGCTGTGAAAGTCGTAGTCCTCTTGTGGATTATTTTGGTTGCTTGCATATGTTATATATCTTCTTTTATTGTTAAGGAGCAAAAACTTTTGATAATGATAGCTTTGATACATTAGATTGAATGGGGTTTGTTGCATCGAATTTTCAAACTTTCGGGCTTCTGGAACGTTTTTAGAATACTCTGCTTTTGTTTGCAGCATTTTGTTCTGGAGGAGAACATGTTGGAGGTTGATTGCCCATGTGTGACTCCTGAGGTTGTCCTCAAAGCTTCTGGTCATGTTGATAAATTTACCGATCTCATGGTTAAGGACGAGAAGACTGGCACCTGCTTTCGAGCTGATCACTTGCTTAAGGATTACTGTAATGAGAAACTTCAGAAGGATTTCAGTATCCCTTCGGAGAAGGCTGCAGAACTGAAGCACGTGCTGGCTATCTTGGATGATCTGTCAGCAGAAGAGCTTGGTGCAAAGATTAAAGAGTATGGTATTACAGCCCCTGACACAAAGAATCCTCTATCTGATCCCTATCCATTCAACTTAATGTTTCAAACATCAATTGGCCCTTCTGGTTTGAGCCCTGGGTAAGTGCAATCCACAAGTTTGTTACTGAGGCAGTGACTCTTGTTGTCAATACTGCAATTCCGACCTAATTTGGTTTTTCATTTTTAGCATATGCATTTTTTGTAATTACTGAACCTATGCTCACTTATGCCCTTGTAGTTACATGCGCCCTGAAACAGCACAAGGCATATTTGTTAATTTTAAGGACTTGTACTACTACAATGGGAACAAGCTCCCCTTTGCTGCTGCCCAGATTGGTCAAGCATACAGAAATGAGGTTTGATGTCCTACATTTGGTTTTCAAAGTACTTATGTAGATACTGTTGCTTATTGTGGTTTCTGAATTGCTCTATCCATTTGCTTACGCATAAATTTATTGCATTTAACTAAGGTACGAGTAATTTGACATCACATAGTGAATCATTTATCCAATTATGTGTTTTATTTATGAAAAAAGTTGTTCTATTTGCATTGCCACCTTGTTGGTGGTTCTTGCAAATAATGTTTATGGCCTACTTATTAGAGAGAGTGGGAGAGTTTCTTGTTCTCACAAGGTCCTATACATGCAGATCTCTCCTCGCCAAGGCCTCTTGAGAGTTCGTGAATTTACCTTAGCAGAGATTGAACACTTTGTTGATCCTGAAGACAAATCGCATCCAAAATACTATGAAGTTGCAGAACTGGAATTCCTCATGTTTCCAAGGGAAGAGCAAATGTCTGGTCAGTCTGCAAAGAAAATTCAGCTTGGTGAAGCAGTTTCAAAGGTATGTTTGAATGAGTCAATTTTGAAGTTAGTTTTTTTCTGCAAACACTTCTATGTCTTCTGCACACTCCTCTATGTCACCATGATCTTGTGCCTTTCAGGGAATTGTCAACAATGAAACTCTTGGCTATTTCATTGGGAGAGTGTATCTCTTCCTGACTCATCTTGGTATAGACAAAGAGAGACTTCGATTCCGCCAGCATCTTGCAAATGAAATGGCACACTATGCTGCAGACTGTTGGGATGCTGAGATTGAGTGTTCCTATGGTTGGATTGAGTGTGTTGGTATTGCAGATAGATCTGCGTATGACCTGCGTGCTCATTCGGTGAGAACCTGTTTCAATCATAAAACCTATTTCTGTATTTACAGTGCTAACCAGTATTCTTTGAATGCAATGCATATATACTATGTATGACAGCAGGCTTCTGACTGTATAAGTCAAGCTGTATCTAGTAAGTAGTACATATCTATTAATTGTTTAACTTGTTTAACAGGAGAAAAGTGGAGTTCCTCTTGTGGCCCATGAGAAGTTCTCAGAACCTAGGGAAGTGGAGGTATGCTTTCTGCTAATCATGCTCATTTTGTTTGCTGTTTCTCTACTATATATGCTTGACAAATTGTTCAGAAGAAGAGATTCCAAAATCTTCATACTGTAGGCGGCATCCTCATAGCCAACTCATCTGAGAATGTGGAGACAGCCATCCCATATCCACTTATGTCTCCTTAACTATATACCATCATCATAAAATTCAACTCCTCATTGTTGCCAGTCGTTAACCTGAATTTTGATAAATCTCAGGAATTGGTTATAGCACCAGTGAAGAAAGAGTTGGGACTTGCATTTAAGGGTAGCCAAAAGATGGTGGTTGAAGCTTTGGAGGTGAAGCCAAGTATACTGGCCATTTATGCTGTGAAAATTTCTCTGGCAGTTTGATTTATGACTTTCCTTTCTATTTGTTAGGCAATGAATGAAAAAGAAGCTATGGAAATGAAGGCCTCTTTGGAAGCCAATGGAGAAGTAGACTTTTATGTCTGCACTCTTGGGAAAAATGTCGCTATCACAAAGAACATGGTTGCAATTTCCAAGGAAAAGAAGAAGGAACATCAGAGGGTTTTCACACCGTCAGTAATTGAACCATCATTTGGCATTGGAAGGATAATATATTGCCTCTTCGAGCACTCCTTTTACACGAGGCCAAGTAAAGCTGGAGATGAGCAATTGAATGTGTTCCGTTTTCCTCCTCTTGTTGCACCTATTAAATGCACGGTCTTCCCACTTGTTCAGAATCAACAGTACGAGGAAGTTGCCAAAGTCATTTCCAAGTCATTGACTGCCGCTGGAATCTCACATAGGATTGATATTACAGGTCTAATACTATGACTACTCGTCTCATTCTCATCCTTGGTGGCTTGATGAATGTTGGTGTGCTAGTATCCGAAGTGATTGGCTCTTAATCTTAATACAGTTATATATTTGCTTTTTAACAGTTTGCTGATACCATATGATGGTTACAGGTACTTCAATCGGGAAACGGTATGCCAGAACAGATGAACTTGGTGTACCCTTTGCAATAACTGTTGATTCATCGTCATCCGTGACAATCCGGGAGAGGGATAGCAAGGATCAAATCCGTGTAAATGTGGAAGAAGCAGCATCAGTTGTGAGGTCAGTAACGGATGGACAGATAACATGGGCTGATGTATGGACAAATTTCCCTCACCACAGCTCTGGTTCCGTGGAGGACTAATTTTGGAGAAACATGGAAAGCTTTCAGTTAGCATACAATAATGTCCAATACATAACTGTTTTATGCTAAATTGAAAATCATTCCTGAGCATTTACAGATAAATTGGAAAATATTTAGCAATTAAATATTTTCTGATGGTAATGTGAAACATGTGTTGGTGATGTTGCTTGGTATGGAACCCTGTCCAGTTACTAGTACGTGATGTTAGTTACATGGGACCATGGCAAAAAGTCGATTTCCTTGGGTATGGGATAGTCCTCCCTAACTTATAGTTATGCTATATTTGGTATGAATGATAATAATTTTTTATTTATATTTAACTATTATATGATTTATTTTATAAATAATTAATCAAAATATTTTGTACTTTATAAGAAATTAATCGACATTATTTTTTAATGATTTATAAAATTGTTCATTTTTAAATAATTATACGATAAGATTAAAATTAAAGAACTATAAAAATGTGTTTTTATTTATCATAATATCAATGAAATGAAATAAAATAAAATAAGATAATAATTAAATAAATTAAATATAAAATACTGTTATGTTAAAAAAAATTGAAAAGCTTTTTTGGTTAAATATTTATTTGATTATTCTAGCACATATTATATTGTCTAATGTATTGCACGTTATATGAATAACAACAATTATAACAATAATGTGAAAAAATAAAATTTTAAATTAGTCCTTGAGAGTTGAGAAGTCTTCCGCTTTATAATAATAATAATAATAATAAATTAATATTAACAATAATATCAGTAATAAGGACATTATAGTCTTTTGTTATTTATTCATTTTTTATTCTTAGTTTAAATTTTCAAATCAAACATTAGAATAGAAATTTTCTATCGATTTTGTTATGTGAACCAAACAAAGTAATAAGTATTTTTTTATATTCTTTTTTTTATTTTTAAAAATAACTATTCTATTCCGTACCTATTCTATCCCGTGAACCAAACTAGCCGAGAGTTTAATTTATCAGCGTACAAGTAGAGCCTTCCGAGGCCAAGACGAGAGGGAGGCAACTTAAGATTGTCTTGTTTAGTTAGAACTTAGAAAGGATCATTTTGACCAGCGATTGTGATTTCAATAGACCGTGCGTGGGGAAAGAACGACGACGATGCTAAGGATCTCGGGGAAGAGGGTTTCATCTCTAGGCGGCTCGTGGAGATCATCACAAGCAACCTCTGACATTGTCTTTCGAAACCATCATCATATTCTTTATAATGCCAATGATGATTCGGTCTCTGCCTCTTCCAGATCTGTTTCCTCTCCCTATCGCTTCTCATTGTCTCCATATTTCTTCAGAGGTTCTCTTTTTTTCCTTTTACGATTCATATACCTCAATGACTGTGATTTGTTTTCCTTCAAATGATCCAGCTTCAGAAATCAGAATCCTTAGGCGTTATTCATGAAGTGTTTCTTTCTTCTTGTTTACTTATCACAACTCTACAGAAATGTAGAATACATCATTAAAGTTTCACCATTTTTTCTTTGTGTCCGGCCTCAGAGTCTTTAAGCTAGTAGTCATGATGTGTTTCATTTATGTTTCTTGTCAAATCTGTACAAATGAAGATTACGTTAGTTGAAGTTCCACACTTTTCTCTTTGTTTCATATAGCATTATAAGACTTGTCGACGAAATCCCATTTTGGAATAAGGATTTAATGAGTAGCCTTGACTTTGTTTCACATCATCCTTGTTCCGTTTGGCTTTAGCCATATTTCCTTTGAATTTCCTTTCCTATTTTTGTCCGTGTTGTTCGTTTAGTGAGTGGACTCTTGAATCAATAAGACTAGCTTGATATTCTTAGGATTTGTCACTATAACAGTAGTTTTCTTAATCAAGTGGATATAGAATGTGCTAATGATTGATTCACTTTTTCAGGGATTTCTTCTGGAATCCTTGATATTCTTGGGGTTTGTCACTATAAGATTTACTTATTTTAATCAAATGGATATCGGATGTGCTGATGATTTATTCATTTTATCAGGGTTTTCTTCTGGAATCCTTGGTTCAGGCCAAGATGTCAGTTTGATCGAAGAACTCCCCGCTACTGTGTTAGCAGTGAAGAATCCTACTCCAAAAATTACGTATGATGAGTATAATCACGAGCGTTTTCCACCTGGTGACCCCAGCAAGCGTGCCTTTGCCTACTTTGTCTTGACTGGTGGCAGGTTTGTTTATGCGTCCCTAATTCGTCTTCTAATCCTCAAATTTGTCTTGAGCATGTCTGCCAGCAAAGATGTCCTTGCCCTCGCGTCCCTTGAGGTTGACCTCTCTAGCATTGAGCCTGGGACTACTATAACTGTCAAGTGGCGTGGAAAGCCAGTTTTCATTAGAAGGCGAACTGAAGATGATATTAATTCGGCTAACAGTGTTGATGTTGGGTCACTTCGGGATCCACAGGATGACTCGGCCAGGGTTAAGAATCCAGAATGGCTTGTTGTGGTGGGAGTCTGCACCCACTTGGGGTGCATTCCATTACCAAATGCTGGTGATTTTGGTGGTTGGTTTTGCCCATGCCATGGTTCACATTATGACATATCTGGTAGGATCCGCAAAGGGCCAGCTCCTTTCAACTTAGAAGTCCCAACTTACAACTTCTTGGATGAGAACAAGATTCTTATTGGATGAGCAATGTGCAGGAATTCTTTTATGGGGCAAAGAAGTATTAAATTTTGGTCTTTATGCCTTGGAGATGCAGATAACACTCTTTTCAATTGATCATATCATTCTGTTGACTTGGTTTGACCAACATGACACCATTTTGGATGTTGTATCCGCTGTCATTAATGGCGAGGGTCCGATTTTCTTAATAATAAACATGGATACCTGTTGATCATTTTCAATTTAATCGAGTTTCTTCATTCTATTAGGTTACTTTTCAATTATTTCTTACCAAGTTTTACATGCAATAGATGCCTGCGCCATCTTTACTTGCAAGATCTAAGTTCTTGTGGATGCTTTGCATCTAACTTTTTTTGTTGAGGACTACATTCCCCGTCTGCGAGCTGCATGCCAATTTACACAGGTTCAATCAGAATTATTGCATTACTTTCTATCTACATCTTGCTGGTATGTTTGGCTCAGTTGGCATTTTTTCTTCTCTCATTTACAACTAGTACTCAAGTTCAGGGTCTCATCTACGAGGAAAATAAAGTTGTGAATTGTATCGCATGCAAGCATCTGAATCATCAAAACCTATTTCAGTTACAAGTTGCTTTCGTCCAACATGAGAATGTCAAATCCATAAGAGTATTCAGCTCTAATTAATCAGCTTATCGTCAGCCAGTAACAGTAGAATAGAAAAAAGTTTAAGATATATTTAAAATGCTGTTTGGACCTGTGTAAGGTGTAGAGGCTGTTGAAAAATCGAATAGCTATAACGCCTTCCCAGTGCTCAAACTCTAGAAATTGTAGACCAAAATAAATACTTGACCTTCTCAAGCACTAACAAGTAAATTAAGTTAGCGGTCTTGAATAGGAACTAATGGCAGTTTGCCTCCGTATACATCCGGAAGCTGGCTTTCATCAATGTCACGAAGCAGAGTTGATGTCAACTTTTTGTTCTCCACGAAAATTATCTGCATTAAATGTGACAAATATGTTAACAGGTAGGGTCTATCTGAAATAAGTTCCATCATAATGGCAAGATTTGTTTGCCATTTACACGCAGCTCAATTGTCGTCCTAAAGGTGCATAAACAAACACAAAGAGACACTAAAAAGTTGCAGCACTGGGGTACTTGGGTAGGAAGCTGAAATATCTATTGACAATAACAACATTACTTGTTGACAGGAATTCCAGGTAATATTGGTAACGTAGCATGGCACCTCCGACAGAAGTTTATTACTATGGCCAACTTATTAGATGACATTTTTTTTTACCCATTATGTTCAAAAGAAAGGCAGTTGTTTGATGATCACCATGTTCCTGGAGATGTCATGAGAACAGTTTCCTTTTTACTCTAGAGAGTAAGGTTTCAAATAAAAACATAAAGAAAAGCTGAATAAGCTGTTTACGAAGAAAGAGATTTATGTACCTTCTTTTTGGTTTTGCTGTCAACAAAAGGGTAAACGACCTTCCATGCTGTCATGAAGACGTAAGGCACATGAACAAAAAACAATTTCCCTAACCTCTCAGGGTAACAGTCCTGTCACCAAGAATTCAGATTGCCACCATAAGCATTTTTCTCAGCAGCAATATGTTTCAGCCTTAATCCTTCTATTACAACATTTTGAAAATGGATGTAATGCTTCTAAACAGTAAACCATTATGCACAAGAATTAGTCGATCGCCCATGGTAGGTTGTCAAACCTGCAAAATGGACAGTGCCGCTATGTATCCACGAATGTCACTGTTAGAGTATCCCCACCCCTCAATATCAGCTATGGCCATAAACTTTTCCTGTCCAGGTGGCAGTCTGCAACCAAAAATATATTGCATGAGCTAAATTCAGTGTCTAGATTAAAAACATGAGAATTAGAATACCTCTGTTCCTTCAGACTGGAAAAGAAATTATGCAATATTTGCATTAAAGGATCGATAACCGAGGGGACACAAACATAGCAATCTAGCTCAGCACCCAGGTTTAAGTTTATCAACTTAACGAAACGATTGACTTGAAAAAAATGACACTGGGATTGATTGCCATTGATAAAAGCAGACAATAGAGATCCAAGTTGTAACAGAAAGGACTTACCTGGCGCATATTCTGTCAAGAGTAAAGACTACAAAACCTGCAGGCAGGACAGTACAGGATTTAGCTAAAGGAATTAACGATGAAACAGAAACTGATGACTCAGTTTTGCAGATAATTTTGCCATATTATTGAACGAGTAGTGCCAGGGGATACAACATACGCTTAAACTCTTCTAAATTCCCTTTGTAGGGCTTGTGCCTGGCACCAAAAACGATCACTATGGGGCGATTTTGCTTATCAACACCTTGCATAAACAACTTGTTTTGTGCAATTTCATTTGGAATCTCTGACGCAGATATGGAGCCATTGGGTACAAAGGATCGCCTCCAGCTTAGATACTTGAGAAATAAGTTGGAGGCCTTTTCAATGTCTAGTTCCCGAGCTCGCAGAAACCTCCTGATCATGAAATCATCCACTTCCTGAAATCAAAATTATTAGATTGAAGCACAATGCAAGCAAAGGTAACACTGGTAAGCTATGAATTGATTAACCATACTTAAATATCACTGTACATACAAGTTAACTAAATCTAGATCCGAGTGAAACCAATGATACTGTCACCGTATTCAACATTTACAGAACTTCAGTAATATAAACATGTAAGAGCTCTCATATAGCAATAGATCACAACAAAAGGTAAAGGAGACAACTTTTCCAAGTTTATCAAGAATCAGAGAAGGGAGTCATCTTTAATCAAATTCTGGGCAAGAAAGCTTCCATTCAGACCCGAACAACTGTTCTCATAGCAACAAACGAAACAACTGTGGGACTGAACCTTGCAAACTTTTTAATATTCCCCTGAACAAAATCTTCAGAACCGAACAAAATCCAACAAACGTCCCATAAAAGACATGGTTTTTCAGTTTCCGGCCAATCTGATATTTTTTTCATCCCAGATGGGTTTAGACTTAATCTTAGGAGAAAAAAGAAAGAGGTAAAGAAGAGAAAAGCTGGGACCTTGGAGGAGGGATCTTGAGCTTCGACAAATGCTCTCATGACACCAATTTTTGTTTGCTCAATGTCATTGATTCTTCTTTCTTCTCCATTCTGTTTTTCTGTTGCCCCGTTTCCGTTTGCTTCGTCTCTGTTCTTGAATTCCATTTTCCAGTGTTCTCTGTGTTTGATCTGTTTTTCTATCTCTCTTTTCCTGTTTGATTGGTCGACTTTGAAGACTATAAATCACCTCCAATGACAGGAGATTGACTAAATTGTAGGAGACTAACTGGATTCTGGAACCTAAAAAGTATAAAAGTATCAGCCCTCAACCAAAGACCCTTTTATGTTGAAATTTCAACTGGACGATGGAAAAAAAATCTTCAGCTTTAAAGTTTAATCGCAGCCACAATATTCTTTATTTCTAATAAGATTACGATTATTTATTTTCCAAATTAATTATCTTCAGCATTGAAATTTGTTTGGAGGCTTGGAGCTGTCGTTCCTTGACCTGAAAGCTGGTATGCCAGACAAACAGCTAGAGTTGGTAGGAAATATGCATATAATTTACAGGACAGCGTCAACTCTGCCAACAGCCAACTGTATTTGGTACATGATCACTGGTTCCGTTGCTCTTGTTAAACCCAAAATGTGTTAGCCACATTACTTATAAGAAACAGTTTAATGGCATTTACGCTTACAAAAATGTTGAGCAGCAAGCACCTACATGTACTGAATTATTTAAGTTGGATAAAATGGAGAATTTAGAGTTGAGATTGTATTCTTGTTTTCTTATGCCCAAGACTTTAAAGTACAAGGCTACATTTATTGACATCATCCATCCAACTTGGACTAATTAAATACAAGAGGATGGTGGTCCGCCTCACCATAAATATATCAACTTTTTGAACAAATGTTGCACATGTATACTGTACCATAGCGTTGCAGAGAACACAGATCAGCACATATTCTTTCTCTCGGATCCTCTCTCCCTTTATCCTGCCCACTTTATCTAACCATTTATTAATGTGGGTGTCCGCGTATTCGTTGCAGATTCTGACTTCTAACTTCGTTGCCTGATGTAATAAGTATGATAATAGGGATATGGTAACTTTTTTTTTGTAATGGAAGAATCTGTAGTGATTAATTTTTAGATTCGCATGGGGTAAATATTTGAATTGCTTCATGTCAATCAAATATTTTGCTCTAGACAAGACTTGTAAGACAGACTCGATCGAAAGAGCGTAAGATATTATTTATTTTAAAAAATATTCATAAGATATTATAAAAAAGTGTAAGTAAGCTAGATCACATATCCAAACAATTGGATAAGCTTAATAGGTCCAAGTAGCATAAAAAATAAATGTACAAAAATAAATAATAGACATAAAATGTTTCTTTTAAGTCAATGAAGAACCAAAAATGCCCAAAAATAAATAATCAATATTGGACAGCCTACAACAGTTTGATGTAACAGAGAAATAAACATATAAAACACCATTTAAAGTATCAGAATGATACATGTTGAAGACTTTCCATTACCTCCTGAACACATTTCTACCTACAACCACGACCATAATGATGGAAATGAGAGCTGTGATGGCTCCTTGTCTTGAAAGCCAAAACTCTGTCCACGTTACGGGGTCTCATACCCTGCCAATACCTTCTGAAATTGCTCCTCCAGTTCTTCCAATGATCCCCTGTTATTCATGATGATATCAGCCTTACTCCTTTTTATATCCAAGGCCATCTGAGCATTTATCCTATTTCTGGCATCCTCCTCGTTGGTTTTATCTCTTGCCAAAAGTCGCTGAAGCTGTGTTTCAGTATCAACCCATACAACAATAATGGGTTTCGTCCAATTATCCATCTTGGCCTCAAACAACAAAGGGATGTCCAGGATAATAACCTTTTGCCCCTTCAACCACTGCTTGAATATTTCCAAAAAGATACCAGAAGATATAAAAGGAGCCATCAACCTGCAGGGACATAAGGTTCCCCTATTAGCATGTAAAATTTTTTTGGCAATTGTCCAGTGAACATTTCTTAACAATACATTACCTATCAAAGTTGTGCAAACGTGCTTCATAGGCACAATATCAGAGGAAAAAGTTTAAGAGAATATACTCCTGGAAAAGTAAAGATTCGCAGGTATATATTAGAACTTCAGTACAGGACTCGGAGATCAAGTACTTCTGAAGTTACAGAAGAATGGCATTTTTCAGAATCATATATTCAACTTGTTACCACACAACTGGAGAACCCATTATAGAAGTCACTTCAAAAATCTCATCTATTATTAAACACTTTCAATCAAAGCCAGGAAACAAGGAAAACAGAGGCAAACTGTTCAGTTCTGATGCTTCTTCGAAGCTATAAGGATGAATTCGCAGAGGCAAAAAAGGAGCATTGTCAGAGGAAACTCCATCACTTCTCTTGACAGATTTAAAGGCTTATCACTACCATGTTGTAAAGAGCCCTAATGACTTGAAGCAAAACAAAATCACAAGATCGTTGAATCAATTCCTAAATAGTTCAGTTGAATCAATTCCTAAATAGTTCAGCTTAGTGGTTCTTTTTCTTTTTCCTTCTCTTTTTCAGTTACATTTAAATGGAGTGCAATAGGCCAAATTATTTTTTCATACAGACCCTTGCACACTAGTTGTTGGTACCTATTAAGAAGTTGGCGTTTTCCAGGATCAGAGAACACAATCTGGCCCAGCTTCGCCCGATCAACTTCCCCATTATCTTGAAGAATATCTTCCCCAAACGCTGCAACAACCTTTTTATAGCCTCCGCTATCTTTCTTTAGAACATCCTGCAGAAAGGTCCCCAACTAATGATATCAGATAAGTTATGAAATAGGATGTGCAACATTAAATCCTTGACATAAACAGTTTTAAAATGTAGGCCATATCAATCACAAGTAACATTGGGTTTGGAAATCCTAATATGACAATCTCATCATTTGTACCGATGAACATGTTTGATGGATGAACACGGGTCTATACTTAATGGCAGAAAGTACTCAATCTAAAGCATTTATTTTAGGTTCTTTGAAATTCATGTTTGAGGAATAAAGTATCAGGGATCTCTACGAATGAGGCAGGATGAGAAATTGCAGAAAGCTATCACCTAAATTGGGCAACACGTAATATATATATATATTATCACAGATAAATAAGAAAAGACGGAGTTCTGGAGAGTTCCCAGCTCAGATTGACGCATAAAGTAAGGAAAAAAGATACAAGTTGAAAAGCTGGCTTACACGAGCGACGAGATCTGCGTCGACGACGGGGACACCATGGGACTTGAAAAGATTGGAGACTGTACTCTTCCCTGAAGCAATTCCACCGGTCAAACCCACAAGCCTCATTCTGGCTTTCACGTTCAGTCTCTGTTTCTTATTGGTATTCCTCTCTGTAAGTGACAAAGATACCTTAACATCCCCAAAATAATGCCTAAGATGTAAAAATGAAAGGTAAAACACAGCCTGAGCTTGGCTATGGTGATGGCATGTAAATGTAATCATCCGACCAAACAACAACTAATGTCTCCTGTCCACTCCAGTCAGTTCTCCAAGTTTTGGGCTTTCTTTTCTTAGTTTGACCAGACTAGCGAAGTTTACTTGTTAACTTGATTTCACCTCAAATCAATACTACTAGGCCTATGAGTTGGCCCAAAATTGCAAACAGCAGTCCACGACTGAGCTCACCTGTCGCGTATCGTGGAAGGAAGGAAGGAGCCTCTTTGACTCGGGTTCTTATTAGAGGCCCGTTATAATTGATAGTATATATAAATGTACTATATTATATATATATACACACACAACTCACTCACGAGATTCTTATTCTACCTAATATGATATCAGAGCTTTAAACTTAATCTCTCTCTTTCGCCCCTTTCACCTACTGCCATAACCAGCCGCAATCATCAGGCTATGGTTTCCTTTTTTTTTTTTGGGGTAATCAAACCTTCCTCTTCCTCCTCCATTACATCTTACATACTCCGTATCTAATATCAAAACTTATATTCCCATCACACTCGATCTTAAGGCCAATAATTACTGAGACTAGAAAGAATTGTTCATTATTACAGTCGGAGGCTATTGCGTTCTTGGCCATCTTGATGGTATATCTAAACCATTGAGGGATAACGATGATGCCTGGCAACAACTAAACTATTTAGTTCTTTCTCAGATATATGGAACCATCTCTCATGATCTTCTTAAAATGGTTCTAAAGCCAAAACCCATAGCCCCTAAGTGTATGGCTCTCCAATGAGAGTCTTTTCTATGATAATAAATTGGCTAGGGCCATTCAACTTCGAGAACAATTCCGCATTATAGAATAGGGGCACCTTCTATCACTGAATATTGTCAAGCCATTAAATCCCTCTCTGATGCTCTAGCCGATGTCGATGATCTCATACCCGACCAAACTCTTGTTTTCCAAACCTTTAATGGTCTTCCTGATACGTATGGTCCTTTGGTTAATGTAATATCCACTCAAAATCCCTTTCTCTCATTTTTACAATTGTGGTCCATGCTACTTCTAGAGGAAAACCGTCAAGCCAAGAAAGCATTGTCCTTTCTTTCCTTTTTATCCACAGCTCTTATTGTCCATGACTTCTCTAACCCACGACCAACCAATACTTAAGCTAGTTGTGGCAATTACTTCAATGGAGAGGGGGCCGAAGCGGCCGTAATGGTCATAGGGGGGTTGCAAACGTGGAGACCGCAATAATGGCCGTGGAGGGTACAATAATTATGATGCATATGGCAATTATCCTGGAACTTGGAATTATGGGCATGACGATCAATGAGTTGGACAAACTCATGAACACATCAATTAATGGGCTGGACATAATAACTACTGGGCTGCATCCAACAGTCCTGCCCCCATACTGACTCGGTCCAGGTCCTAGGCCTACGACCCAGCAAGCCATGTTAGCTGGCCTAGGCATCTCAATAGCCCACAGTCAGCCACAATAGGTTAGACAACATAATTAGGTCGGATAGCAATAATAATGGGCCCCACAAAGCTGGCTAACCAGTCAACCTATCTCTCTGGAAACTCTAGTGAATGCTTTTGACACAACGAGCCTCAGACTTCCCTCTGATGGTGAATGTTACATGGATTCCAGGGCGTCCACACATATGACTGCCTACCCAGGTAATCTCTCTTCTATTTTTAATTCGACTATTATTTCACTTAAGCATGTAGTTGCTTGTAATGGCTGCTCCATCCCTGTCACACATGTTGGGTCTACTATTCTCCGTTATTCCCCTTCCTCTTTTACTTTAAAAAAATGTCTTAGTCACTCCTCACATTGTCAAAAATCTCATTTCCGTACGTAAATTCACTGCTGATAATCACTGCTCTATAGAATTTGATTCGTTTGGTTTTTTCTGTGAAGGACTTACAGACCCGAACTGAGATTCTTAGGTGCAATAGCTTCGGAGATCTATACCCAAACAGATTACCAACAACATCACCCTCCTCATTCTATCCTATTACTTTCGTGTCTTCTACAACATCTTCTTCTTCGTTATGACATCATAGACTTGGGAATCCAAGAAATTTTGTTTTTAATTTTCTTATTAAAAACAACTTTATAGCTTTAAATAAGGAGAAATCTTCTCCAATTTGTCAGGCTTGTCAATTGGGCAAGCTTGTTAAGCTTCCCTTTTTCTCTTCTCTTACTCTTCCTTCTAGTCCTTTTAAAATGGTACATTCAGATCTATGAACCTTTCTTATAACTAACATCTCTGGGTTCAAGCATTACTTATTGCTCCTAGACAATTTCATTCATTATTTATAGATATTTTCTCTTCGTGCAAATCAGAAGTTTACTATAAATTTCTTAATTTCCTTGCTTATATTTATACTCAATTTGATTATGAAATAAAGGCATTCTAATGTGATAATGACATTGAATTTGCTAATAAACCATTCTTACAATTTTTTGAAACACGTGGCATTATGGAATGCTTTCTTGCCCCCACACCTCACAACAAAATGGAAAGATTGAGCGTATGATCCGCACCATCAACAATACTATTAGAGTGCTCCTTTTCCACGCTCATATGCTACCACAATATTGGGTGGAAGCACTTAACATGGCATGTCATCTTCTTAATCTCCTTCCTTCTAAAACCTTACACAACACAACCCTGCATGAAAATCTATTTCGCAAACCTCCTACCTATACTCATCTTCGTGTCTTCGGGTCATTATGCTACCCCAACCTCTCATCCATTGCCCCTTACAAACTCGCCCCACACACTTCACGCCTTGTGTTTTTCTTGGGTACACCTCCAATCATCTCGGATATTGTTGCCTAAATCTCTCCATATGGAAGGTCATTATTTCACGCCATGTAGTCTTTGATGAAAATTCTTTCCTTTCTCTATATTCCATACTCCTTCTCTGGACTCTTACAATTTTCTCATGCATGACACTGAAATTTCTCCCCTCTTCCTTCCATACTTCAATGCACCAAACCTTTCTCCCTTGAGTCCCACACCTATAACCACCGTGACACACCCTGAAATGTCCCATGCTACCACTACTAATCATTCCCCATCTAGCTCTCCTACTCCGAACACAACTCACTCACCTGTTATGAACCCCACTATGAGATTGGACTTATGAAACCAACTACAAAGACTGGAGGCCTATGAAAGAATCCAAGGACTGACGTTGCAAGCATCATTTTATTTTTGTAATTGTTTGTCTGCTTCTATCCCTAGTTATACGGTTACAACAAACATGAGAATATATGTCGACACAATTGTGCTACAGAGGGGACATAAGAAACAATACAATATTCTCTATTCTTCTTCTTCTTCTGCGTCCTCCTCTTCTGTCAAACCTGAGACCCAGCTGGTATCTTACAATTGGCATCAGAGATATCTCATCAATATGTCATGGTCATCTTCAGGAAATGCCTCAGTAGGCTCTGGCATCAATTCATCAATCGCTGCAGAAAAAACTCCAATATCTTCGGGTATTCCCAGTAACTCGTACCAAGAATCCTTCATCCAAATCCTTAGACTATAGAAAAAAAAGTATTTTAAAAAGCATTAAGTCAAAATTATTAAACTCCAAAATTTGTTAAAGGGAAACGCAAGCGCACATTAATAAGGTCCCGGATATCAATCTGGATTGCACGGATCTTATGATTGGCAACATCTTGCTGGTGTGGAAACAGGAGTATGATTAGTTCACAAGCATTAAAATCTACAAATGAAGGCAACGCATAACTAATTTTGGGGTATGCCCCAAAATTGGTTGTACATACCCACTTTTTGATAAATACATTTACCATTTATCAAAAAAAAAAACTCTAGTCTCTCCGTGTGTGTGTATATGGTAGTCATTCTGAAAGAGACAAGTAACGAAGATGCTCATGTCACTACAAGAAAAAGAAAAATTGGCGACGGAAAATTAGCGACGGAAAATAAATCGTAGCAAATTAGCGACGGAACT
>JANKOE010000003.1:14377688-14394261 GCA_026284465.1 Erythroxylum citrifolium
AAGGGTAATTTTGGAAGTAAAATCATAAACATGCATGAAAAGTCACGAACGACACTTATTTTGAATAATTAAAATCCTTCTAAAACGATTTTTATTTTGAATAGGAGGGAGTATACAACTTAATAAAAATTTCGCTAAAAGGGAGTTTGAATAGATCGATCTAGTAGTGCACAATTTTAATCCTAAATAGTAAAGTTATAAAATAATGTGGCCAATTAATTGATTATCATGTGTTATAAAATATACAACCATTCTAACACATAAGATTACAAGGTTAATCCATCCTTAAAAAAAACCCCCGTAATAGTCATTTTATCCTCAAAAAGACCTATTTGACTCTCATAAACTTCACAAATATCCATTTTTAGTGCAACAAACCCAGTTTTTACCATGTCTCTCTTACTTCAGGTACTACAATGTTTCTATCGAAAGCAGAATGTTGTCAGAGATTACTCTTTCAGGCACAAGAATGCTTTTGCTCATTCGATACAAGTGACGGGAGCAGCCTATTGAGTATGATAGTGGGGTATGTTGTCAGAGATTACTCTTTCAGGCACTAAAATGCTTTTGTTTTTTTTTTATTTACATTAGGTATCCCAGCTTAGCCGGACTAATCCTAAGTCCCTAAGACCCCACTTCAAGAATCTTAGAGGAGGTAAATCTGGAACCCTAAGATCCCTCATGTTCCTACGTAGTTTGTACATTTCTGCGCACAAGGAGCCGTCATATACTCGATTGGTCAATTGTTGATTAATCACTGGCCCCCCTGCTCAGCATCAGGTTCCCAGCAACCCTTGGGTGCCCTAGTAGCTTCAACTCCCATATTAAGGAACATTCCACTACTGTATAACGTCCCTGTAGACAATGATTGCTCCTCTACCAGAATTTGTTATTGTAGAATATGTCGTACATATGTTTATCCGTTTCTGTATATATTCTTGTATATATTTCAGTCCTCTTGTACATCAATAGACAGAAATTAATAAACAATTCATTTCCTCTTTATGGTATCAGAGCTTTACGAAGCGTAACTGCCTTTGTTTCTGTCACTCACTGATCATGGCTCCTGATGCTTTCCCAGTAGCTGATAGCACCTCCAACCTCATCTCCTTGAACATGCAGTCCATTTTCAAACTCACTGGCTCCAATTATCCTGCCTGGCGTGTCCAACTATCCTCGTTACTCATCGGTTATGATCTAATGGGGTATGTTGATGGTAGCCTCCCTTGTCCAGATGAAGATGATGACTCTTATAAGCAATGGGTACGCCAAGACAAACTACTTCTTCATGCACTTACAGCATCGGTGGATGCTACGATTGTCAACATGTTTGGCTATTTCACTTCCTCTCACCAAGCCTGGGCTTTTCTTGCTCGGATGTATGCCAATAAGTCTCGCTCACGCCTTATGTCTCTCAAAGAATGGCTCATCTCTATCACCAAGGGTGATTCCTCCATCCCCAACTATCTCCAACATATCAAAGGTATTGCTGATGAACTCGCTATTATTGGAGGACCAGTTGATGACACAGATCTTGTCATCCACACTCTCAATGGCCTCCCTTATGATTATCGTGAAGTAAGTGCAGCCATCCGTGCTCGTAAGATGCCTATCACTTTTGATGATCTCTTTGATAAATTGATAGACCATGAATCGTTCCTCCTGCGCCAGTATCAGCTCGTCGATGCCACTCCTGTCCACACTGCCAACTCTGTTACTCAAGTCTGGCACTCCTCTTCTCGCTCACCTGCGAGGTTCACCCACCACAATCTTCCTACCCGACAAATTAATACCCCACCACACTCTTCCTCTTATCGTAATGTTATATGCCAGTTCTGTGAAAAACCCGGTCATACTGTCAAAGTCTGTCGGAAACTTCATCACCGATGTCCTGTTTTTCATCCCAGTAACTCTAGTTTTACTCCTCCACCATCAGCTCCTTTTGCTGGCTTCCCTGGCCACTAGGTCGATTCTTCCGGGTCCACACCTCATTCCCAAATGTACTCCCACCCCTCAGGCTGCCCTGATCGCTGGCATCGAGCATCCCTTTCCTTGACTTCTGGTGTAGCAAATTCACCTATGGTCTCTCAACCTGCCTCCTCTCCGAATCAGGAGCGGATTCTCGACTCTGGAGCCTCCCATCATGTTACAAATGACCTCGACAACCTGCACCTCCGCTCTCCGTACTCTGGTAATACTCAACTTCAAATGGGTGATGGTTTCAACCTACCTATTACTCACACTGGTAGCTTCCTTCTCAACTCTGCCTCCAAACCGTTACTTTTTGATCATATTCTTCATGTGCCCAATGTTAACCGTAATAGGTTTTGCACTACCAACAATTTTTCTATTGAACTTTTTCCAAATCACTTTCAGGTGAAGGATTTGCGGACGAAGGCGGTGCTTCTCATGGGGAGGTGTCCCGGTGAACTCTACCATTTACCCCTTCTTTCCGCTGCCCCTGTTGCTCATCTTACAACCATGTTCAGTCCTAGTGTTCTTCATCATCTTCTTGGTCATCCCTCCAATAAAATTCTGTCACACCTTCGTTCTCGCCATCACCTCCGCTGTCTCTCCACACCCCTAACAGTGTGCGTTTCCTGTGCTTGTGCCAAAAGTCACAAACTTCCCTTCTCTACTCAATATCTTTGCAGCTCCCGAACACTCGAGTTGATCTTTTCGGATGTTTGGGGGCCTGCTCCTGTCACCTCCTTTGATGGCTTTCATTATTACATCATCTTTGTTGATCATTTTTCGAAATATGTCTGGCTTTATCCATTACAACAGAAATCCGATGTTTTTGATGTTTTCCTTTCCTTCAAATGCTTTGTTGAAAAATAGTTTGGTTTTCAAATCAATTCCTTGTATACAGACAATGATGGTGAATATATCAAACTTCGTTTGTACCTCTCCAAAAATGGCATCTCTCAATTTACCACTCCTCCATACACCCCAGAACTCAATGGCACTTTTGAACGCCGACATCGCCATATAATTGAAACCACAAGATCGCTTCTACATTTCAGTCATTTGCCGTCCAAATTCTGGACCTCTGCCAGTCTAACCGCCACTTACCTCATCAATTGGTTACCTACTCCCCTACTTTCCATGAAATCTCCCTATGAACTCCTTCATCAAACACCTCCCACATACACTCATCTTCATGCATTTGGCTGTCTGTGCTTCCTTTGGCTCCGTTCTTATATGGATCACAAATTGCAAACTCGTTCACTACCTTGTATTTTTCTTGGTTATTCTCTCACTCAATTTGCCTACAAGTGTCTTGATCCTAAAACCCACAAAGTATATATCTCTAGACATGTCAGCTTTATTGATGATATATTCCCCTACGAATCACTCTCCCTCTCTCCATCATCTCCCACTCCAGTCGACCTTCGTCTTGTACTTACACCTCCAGCCCAAATTATTCCTTTTGGTCCTGTCAATTCCTCCCCAGAGACCACGTTGCTGCCGTCCGTGGATACTTCCCCGTCTTCTGCTCCACCCACTACCTCTGCACCAACTGCAGTGCCAGCCCCACCTTTCTCTTCCCATTGACTTCATTCGATGGTTACTAGGTCTCAAAACAACATCTTCAAACTAAAGATTTTCAACGTTACCAGACATCCCCTACCTGATATGGAGGAACCTCGCACCGTCACAAAAGCTCTTCGGCACTCTCACTGGCGTGCTTCTGTGTCTGCTGAGTATGATGCCCTTGTTCGGAAAGACACCTGGGAGTTAGTTTCCGCTTCTGAAGCTACCAACGTTGTGGGATGTATGTGGCTCTTTCGGGTCAAGCGCCACCATGATGGCTCGGTGGATCGTTACAAGTCTCACCTTGTTGCTAAAGGCTACAGTTAATGCCCGGGTATCGATTACAAGGAAACGTTCTCCCCGGTTGCCAAACATCCGACCATCAAGGTGATCCTTACAATTGCACTTGCCAAAGCTTAGCCCCTACACCAGATGGACGTCAACAATGCTTTTCTTTAAGGTCATCTTTAGGTGACGGTGTACATGAAACAACCTCCAGGCTTTGTCCACTTGGACTTTCCCCTCCATGTGTGTAAACTTCGTAAACCCATCTATGGCCTGAAACAGGCACCGAGAGCCTGGTATAATGAACTTCATGGCTTCCTTGTGCGTTATGGCTTCCGGACAAGCACTTGTGATTCCTCCCTTTTTATTTATCATCTTAACAATATCACTATGTACTTTCTAGTCTATGTTGATGATTTGTTACTCACAGGCAACTCAACCTCTCGTCTTTGGGACTTCATGACTGCCATCTTATCTCGCTTTTCTCTAAAGAATCTTGGCATACCCAACTATTTTCTGGGCATTGAGATCATTCCCACCGTTAATGGTCTTTTTCTCTCTCAACAAAGGTACATCCATGATCTCTTACACCGATTCAGTATGTATGCTTCGAAACCATGTCGCACTCCATTATGCACGTCCACCATCTTAAAACTTGATGATGGTTCAGCTTCAGTTGATAGCACCTTGTACTGACATATTTTGGGTTCTACAATATGTTACGATCACTCACCTCGATCTATGTTACGCGATCAACAAACTCTCTCAGTTTATGCACCGACTACTAGCCACTCATTTCACCTAGCTAAAGCGCACCCTTCGCTATCTCAAATTCACTCATGATTTTGGACTCCTCCTTCGTCAGCCGGATCTCACTCTCACTGCGTTTAGTGATGCCGACTGGGGTGGCAACTTTGACTCCAAAACGTCCACATCTGCGTATGTTGTCTATCTTGGCGACAATCCAATATCCTGGTTGTCCCGGAGTCAACGCACGGTTGCTAGGTCCTCCACTGAAGCTGAATATCGGGCGGTTGCCAACACCACTGCTGAGGTCCTATAGCTTCGCAACCTACTCGATGAACTTCACATTCCACCTGCGGCTTCACCAACAATCCTTTGTGACAACATTGGTGCACCTATGTCTAGTCCAATCCTGCCTTCCATCCCGGATGAAGAACCTCACTCTAGATTATCACTTTGTCTGGGAACATATTCAACTTCAACGATTTCGGGTACCATATTTCCACTCATGATCAAGTTGTTGATGCCTTAACCAAACCCCTTGCTCGCACAAAATTCGATCTATTTCGATCCAAGATGAATGTTTTCTCCAAACAGTTCATCTTGCGGGAGCGTACTAAGGAACATTCCACTACTGTATAACGTCCCTGTAGACAATGATTGCCCTCTACCAGAATTAGTTATTGTAGAATATGTCGTACATATGTTTATCCATTTCTGTATATATTATTGTATATATTTCAGTCCTCTTGTACATCAATAGACAGAAATCAATAAACAATTCATTTCCTCTTTACACTGCCGCTAGAAGCAAGACGTCCGTAATTGATCCGATCAAGGAGCTATACCCAGGAGGCTAAAGGATTATCAATTAGGAAGAAATCTCATTTCCCCTCCATTGGCGTAACTCGAACTCAAGACCTTCTGTAAGGTAGAACCTTAAGTGAGGAATCTGGACCAATTGGTCCACTCCTCGTTGTCACTAGAATGCTTTTGCTCATTCAATATAAGTGACGGGAGCAGCCTATTGAATATGATAGTGGGGTACTCCGTTATGTTTTCACTTACTATATTTCAATAGGATTATAAAAGGATGGATTTATATAATCTAAATCCAGAGATTTGTTGGGATTCATAAGGAATTAAGTATATATTTAGATGTTTTTTTTAAATTGAAAGAATTTTATTAAATAAGCTTGAAGCTTATACACAACCATTAGGATCAAAACCATTGGAGTACACTCACGCCTTAAGGAACAACTAGCAAATTTAACAAAAGAAAGAAACACAAGCATATGCTGGACAGGTTATAAAGCTGTGAAAAACTGTCTCAAACCTTCCAAGTTCCAGCTAAGCTTCATTTGTCCATAGCTAAGTCTTTGTAGAGTCTGCTATTTATTTCACGCCACATCGCATAGATGTTTGATTTATCTTTACTTTCGTGATATATCTTATGATGGTTGAAGTTTGGGGTGACATCGCTATCATAAACATAATGATTCTTTCACTAAAAGTTTTATACTTGGGAAGTGTTTAACGTGGTTAGCTTGCTTCCATTTACTAATTAATCAGATGACATCTTTTGATAGGTACGCGAGCACTTAATTCTTTCCTAGAGCAATCACGAAGATTTCCAAGTTCTTAATTTTTGCATTATAATTTTTTTATTGTTTCAGAGACATTTGAGAATCAGTGGAACAATTGTTCCCCATATGGATGACTTTTTATTCTTGAACTCTCATAAGATCAAGCAAATGGGCGATGATCTTTGTTTGGTGCCTGAAGCAGCTATTGACTATGCGATTCTGAATGTTTCAAATGAGTTAAAATGTCCATTTCCACGAAAAGGAAGAGACTTTGGCTGGTTAATCAAAGGTATGGAGATGGACTTGTTAGCTAATCGGCAAAACAAACACAGCTTTCACTAGCTCACGTAGATTTCTAACTGCTGTTTGATGCCGCTGCATTTTCACAACTTAAAGAATGCGTCTTTCTCTGTTTCTTCAAGCAAATTCCTTTGTGCTTATTTCCTTTTCAAAGCTATACCAGTACTCCTCTATTTTTATGTTTAGTCCCATGGCTTCCATTCTAAGTAAACTCCCCAACTACTACTTATACGACTTCCCAACCATAGACTCTTCTAAATGCAGCCTGCTCGCCCTCCTCTCCACAGACTCTCAAGACCGTTTTCAATTTTCATCCTGAAATTGTGTTCTGGGGCTGAGGGCAAATGGGCTCATGCATGTGGATGCTTATTGTGCTGCTTGTTCACGGTTCCATTGAAAGAGTTTACGCTCACCAAACTCTGAAAACAGAGCGTATTTCAGGTAGCTTTCTTTATCCCTTTGATTCTATGATTTTGAGTCGTTTCGGGTTCTGTTTTCTCCGTGAGTTGACAGGGGACGACAGTCTGTGTTCTTATTAATTTCGAATCATTTTCAAGGTGGCACTGTTTAGATTAAATAGGTGTAGCGTTAATGTTAAGAGGAGTTTCTGCATTTCTGTAACTCGTGTGACTGGTTACAAATATTTTGAGCAAAAAACATGAGATTGAAATTCTGAAGATATTATTGATTTCTGAGTGAAATTCCGGCCCTCAAGGACTCTTTTCCCTTGGGTTTGCAAGGACAGGTTCACCTGCATATCATGGATACTTACCTAGTCTTGGTTGGTAGACAGTATTCTCATATCACAAGGAACTGATCAACCATTCAGTATATTAGCAATCAACCTTCTTTCACACGGTGTGATGATTGTTGTCCTTTTAATGCAAATAGTGTCTTCGTGGGTTGCATTTTCTGCTGTACCTCATTCTTAGCATACTTTAGAAGGTTTTGACTCACTGATCATCGTACGTAGTTACCAGTTATTGAAGTTGTGCAGACGAACCCAGGTCCCAGGAGACTGCTTAAGTCTGTTGCAGTGTCCGTGTAATGGTGTTGATAAATTGTTACTTTAGATGCTCCTTATGTATTTATGAAAATGAAAACCTGTTGATTTTCTCTAAGTAGCTCTGTGGCAAAAATGTTAAGCATGCTTTGGGAATCGTTTCATGCAGGGAGTGCTGGTGATGTCCTAGAAGATAATCCCGTGGGGAGATTAAAAGTATATGTATATGATCTTCCAAGCAAGTACAACAAGAAACTACTGCAGAAGGATCCCAGATGTCTCACCCATATGTTTGCTGCTGAGATTTTCATGCATAGGTTTCTCTTATCCAGTCCAGTTCGAACCCTTAATCCAGACGAGGCTGATTGGTTTTATACACCCATATACCCCACTTGTGACCTTACACCTACCGGTTTGCCATTGCCCTTCAAGTCTCCACGGATGATGAGAAGTGCAATACAACTTATTTCATCAAGCTGGCCTTACTGGAACCGCACAGAAGGAGCTGATCACTTCTTTGTTGTGCCCCATGACTTTGGAGCCTGTTTCCACTATCAGGTGAGATCAGTTTTTGGTGCTTGAATCTTTACTTGTAACTATTTCCCTTCCAGTGGATTAACATTTTGGGCCATTCTTTCTATGTGCTATTAACATGTTATGATAGTTCTGCTTGTGTAATAAGTAATATCATACTATTTGTTTTCCTTTTGGAATGAACTAGCTAGTTTTCTTAGACTCTAAATTCCCAATGTATATCGAAATTTAGCTGCAGCGATAAGTGGTAGGATTAGACATGATGGGCAGACGGGCATGACTTTGAATTGATTTTTCCATTCCATAACAACCTGTAAAATGAAGATGAAAAAGGATATGATCTTTTTGTTAATTGTTTCATACCTGCTGTTTTTCATGAGCTGACATAGTCAAAAGCTTTTGGTGGTCATGGCATTCATCTATACCACATTGAAACCACTTGTATTTTAGGACTTTAGGACTCTTTTGAGTCCCATAAATTTCAAGCCATTTAGTTGGGGAAAACACTGATACATGAAAGTATGTGTTTGTGGTCAAATTGTTGTAGGAAGAGAAAGCTGTTGAACGAGGAATTCTTCCATTACTCCAACGTGCTACCTTGGTTCAAACTTTTGGGCAACGAAATCACGTATGCTTGAATGAGGGTTCAATCACAATTCCTCCATACGCTCCACCCCAAAAAATGCAGGCCCGCCAAATCCCACCAGACACTCCACGTTCAATTTTTGTTTATTTCCGCGGTTTGTTTTATGATGTCAATAATGATCCTGAAGGAGGTTATTACGCCAGGTTTGTTCCCACCTAACTTATCACAATTGCAACTTGCAGCATACCACTTTGTCTCTAGTTGGAGCAAAGACTTCAGACATGTTTTATCATATAGACATCAAAGTTCAAATCTTTTCTGAAATGCAGTAAAGGTATTGTGTCACGATAAGCTAGTAGCAGCCACCAGGAGACAAATGCAGACCTTAGAATAGTAGTTTAACTCATTTGAAGCTGTGATTGTGAGTTGTTTCTGATGAGATTGAGTGCCTTCTTAACAGAGGTGCAAGGGCTGCAGTCTGGGAGAATTTTAAGAACAATCCACTATTTGACATCTCAACCGATCATCCAACAACATATTACGAGGATATGCAACGAGCTATCTTCTGTCTGTGTCCTCTTGGTTGGGCACCATGGAGTCCAAGACTAGTTGAAGCAGTGGTATTCGGATGCATACCTGTCATCATAGCAGATGACATTGTTCTACCTTTCGCAGACGCAATCCCGTGGGAGGAAATTGGTGTTTTTGTTGCTGAGAAAGGTGTTCCAAAGCTGGACACAATCCTAACATCTATACCACCAGAAGTGATTTTAAGGAAGCAGAGGCTTCTTGCAAATCCTTCGATGAAAAGGGCAATGCTGTTTCCACAGCCTGCACAATCTGGTGATGCCTTCCACCAAATACTCAATGGATTGGCTCGGAAATTGCCGCACCACAAGACTATTTACTTGAAAAATGGTGGCAAGATCCTGAATTGGACAGCAGGACCCGTAGGGGACTTGAAACCTTGGTAAGAGGAAGATGCCATTTTGACAGTAGATGTTCTTTTCCTACAATATACGACAGTTCTATTCAGCTGAAGGTGTTAATACCAAGACCAGAAATGTACAAGTGCTGATTAAAACCTTTGCATATTGGTAGAGATACTTAAATGTTTTCACCTAGTCATTGGCATATACAAAGTTGATGGAACTATTTGCAGATTGCTTCTTCCTTAATCCTGATAGGTCCCAAGTTGCGCAACTTCAACTCCTACCATAGTATACATTTTGCAATGTAGAGTATGTTTTTTCCATTCTAAGAGAAGTTTCAGCTGGCACATCGTTGCAGTGAAGCCGTCATATTCGTCTGTCTTCCTTTCCCTTTCGTTTTATTTGATGTTATCACGCAAAAGCAACAAAACAAAATGAATTAGGAGATAAAATTATTTTATATTCCAGAGTTGTTGGAGAATATTTTTCACATTCATACGGCTTTCTTTATGTCTTTCATGCATTGTAAATTTGTATTCCTAATTAAGATGCTGCGAATTCTTGGATGCTTAATCGGCCAAACAGAACACGATCCACCAATAAAACTGGTCAGCCTTTGTTGCACTAAGCCTGATTTGTCAATGTGTTCTACTTGGACTTGAGACCCATTTTCTTTGATCTTCTTATGTTAGTGCCACTGCCAATCTTTTAGGCCGGCCGAAATCATTTTTTTAAAAAGTTATCCTCATAAAGGACAGTTAGAAACGAAGGATAACATAAAATTCTAAGAGAAAATGCTTAATTACAACATTAGAGGAATTTTTTAGTTTCTAATATTAAAAAATTAGTATATATCTTCCTAAGGTTTATTTTTTCACTCACATCCCTTATATCATTTTTAATAAATAAACATCATATAATTTAATTAGATGTTATATAACACAACACTTCTTATATTTGTACCACATAATAGGGAAGGTGTATGTTGTTCCATTTTTGTTGTTCCAACCCTGTTATAACTTATCTCATCCACATATTTATATAGACACAATGTAGACACAACACTTCTTATAGTTGTACCTACATAAATATGTGGATGAGATAAGTTGGAACAACAAAAGTGGAACAACATACACCTTCCCTATTATGTGTCCTACATAAATATATGGATGAGGTAAGTTGGAGCAACAAAAATGAAACAGGTGATCTGATCCCGACGTAACACACCAAATGATGTAATTTAGGATATATAAATGAATTTGTTTTGTATATAAATATCATCATTACTTTAACAGAAAATGATAAATCAAAATCGTGTCATTTATATCATGCTAAGGAATTTTTTGTTAAATAATTTATTCAAATCACACAAATTTATAAATTACTTATATTTTAGATAATTATATCTAAAGGTCCTTCAGAAAATAGTAAATTTGAAACCTTTTATTATAAAGTTTATTTCCTTGTCAATGTTAAGTGGAAAATATCCATTAAAATTTCTACATGGTAATTATGTAGGTTGTCACCAAACTTCACCACCGTCACCTGCCCTAATCGATAATTAGGTGAAAAATGATCTAAATCCTAATATTTAAAAATAAAAGAAGTGAAGTGACCACTCAAGTATTAAACATTAATCAAACTATAATCATTTTTAGCCGTGCACCTAACCTCTTCAGTGGTTAGAAAGGACAAATGTCCTTTTAATGTCACGGCCCCTGCCTGTCGAGTTTCACCTTTCTTTCACATTTTCTCTATTAGGTGAGGTCCGGGCCTGTGCCAATTTTACTGTCAACACCTATATGCATTGTCAAGTGGGAATCGCATCCCATCTCATCTCATCGTAGGTAACGTAGCAAATAAAAAGAAGTCAGACTTAGACTAAAGTCCCTTCCCTTCTCTCACCAACCCCAAACCCTCTTCGCCTCTCCGTCTCTACACTTTCTCTTCTTTGATCGGATACTTGCATCAGCCACCAACCCACCATGGCTACCATTTCCAAGCTCTCGAATCCTAGTTCTGCTTCTTCTTTACCACTCTCCTCCTCCTCAAAGATTAGATCTTTTCCTTCTATATGTTATATGCGCTTCCATGGCCCAACTGCTTTTCTCTCCAAAGTTGCATCTTCTAGTCTCTCACTGCGAAATACCCGATCTTCGTTGAGTGCTTTGACGTGAGCATTACCTCAAAGTTTTGTGTTTTATATACATATATTTATATGTTTGAAGTAGTTTTGTTGCTTGTTTCTTTCTCTTGTAGTTTGGTTTGGACTTTTGCTTTCGTAGTTCTTGTATCTCATAATCTTTTGAAGCGATAGAAATTGAAAAGTTCTTATTGTTATCTGTCTGATCATGCGTGTCATGGTTTAACCCAGATATACCATATGATCCCTTTTTTGAATGGATTTTCTTACTTCTTTTTTTTTTTGATTACCTTCACCTAAATTTGTTGTTGTGAATCTCTTATCGGTGTTGCCATGCTTGTTCTTTTGAGCCATGTATGTTGCTATTATTGAAGCCCCTTTTAAGTGAAAATTTGTATATAGTTTGTCAATAAGTTACTTGTGTTTGGCCATTGTAAATGTAGTATTGAGTTACTAGCCTCCAAGGACGGGTTAAGTGGAATTGACAAGATTTCGCTTCATTGGATAAACTTGCCAAATTTTATCGCATGCACAGAATCAAGATACATATGCGTATCAAAGATATGATTAAAGGTTTTATGTTATTCATAGTATATTTTAATTGCATTTTCCTTTGTTTTGTATTACAGTGTAAAGTGTTCTCAATCTACCGGAAACGGTAGTCCAGTAAAGAGGACATCTCTTCACGATCTCTATGAAAGAGAGGGGCAGAGTCCGTGGTATGATAACCTCTGTCGCCCTGTGACTGATCTGATTCCTCTGATAGAGAGTGGTGTTAGGGGTGTGACTAGCAACCCAGCGGTAATTGCTATTTTCTATCCCTCTGGATTTTCTTTTGACCAATGTAGTAACCACAAAAGGTCTGCTTCTTTCATAGTCAAGTAAAGAAAGTTAAGAGACAAGTTCAAAAAACTATCTTTTGAGCTTATGACAATGCACCTTTTACATTTCTTTGGATTCTTTTATCTGTCTCGGGTAATGATTTGTTTGGCACCCTCCGTTGTAATATTTTTGCAGATTTTCCAAAAGGCAATATCATCATCAAATGCCTACAATGATCAATTCAGGTATATGCTATTACAAGTGTTCAATGCTTATCAATTTTCTGTATGGCCAGTGAAAGCCTTTTCTTTTGTTTTGTACCGTTGTATTCTCATCTACATTTACAAAAGGATATGACATGATGCATGGATCTCGCAGGAGTTTGCACTTTAGGCTCTAAAATTTGTGATTTTTTCTTTGGAAACTTGAAATTGCACTTCTAGATAATTGTTTCAAAATTCATTATTCTGATGTATACCTCTGAAATCTCAGGGAACTTGTACAATCAGGAAAAGACATTGAGGCATCATATTGGGAACTTGTGATAAAGGACATTCAAGACGCATGCAAGCTTTTTGAGCCTATTTATGACCAAACAGATGGAGGTGATGGCTATGTTTCAGTTGAAGTCTCTCCCAGGCTAGCTGATGATACTAAAGAGACTGTTGAGGCTGCAAGATGGCTTCATAAGGTGGTTGATCGCCCCAATGTGTACATCAAGATTCCTGCTACAGCTCCTTGCATTCCTTCAATTAAGGAAGTCATTTCCCTTGGCATTAGTGTCAATGTGACTGTAAGTTCATTTTATGTGTTTTTTTCTGAGCTTACTGACAATGGTTGGCAAAATATGTTAACAATTGAGTATGACATCTAGACATTTGTTTCTTTTCCTCTTGTTAAGATGTTCTCGCGAATCAAATGATCATGTATATGGATTGGCATACTGACAGCCATTTTCCGTTTTTGTGAATATGCAGCTCATATTTTCTCTTGCTAGATATGAAGCAGTCATTGATGCCTACCTGGATGGCCTTGAAGCTTCTGGATTGAATGACCTCTCCAGGGTTACAAGTGTTGCATCCTTCTTTGTCAGTAGGGTTGACACTCTCATTGACAAAATGCTGGAGAAAATTGGAACCCCAGAAGCTCTTGATCTTAGAGGAAAGGTAAATTAATTTCATTTTTTCTTATCCTTAACTTTGGATAAATTATCAGTCCAGGGTATGCATATGTCTTCATGCCCTTTAACTTTGTATTTTAGGCTGCTGTAGCTCAAGCAGCTCTGGCATACAAGCTCTACCAGAAAAAGTTCTCTGGTCCAAGATGGGAAGCTCTGGTGAAGAAAGGTGCCAAGAAGCAGAGAGTGCTGTGGGCCTCAACAAGTGTGAAGAACCCCGCCTATCCTGACACTTTATATGTCGATCCCCTTATTGGCCCTGACACAGTAAGCCACCCTTTATCTCTTAACTTTTTGCTTGCGCTTGGTATCCAATCCTATTAACCACTTCAGAAGTGAGATTCAATTTCTTGAAAAGTTCAAATGGAATGGTCATAATCTGAAGTCTATTATTGCTGATGAATCCAGTTAAATATGTGGGTATTCATCTTGCAGGTTTCAACAATGCCCGATCAAGCTCTCCAAGCATTTATTGACCATGGAAGAGTGGGAAGAACAATTGACTCAAATGTGTCTGAAGCTGAAGGAATTTACAGTGCACTCGAGAAACTGGGAATTGATTGGAGCTACGTGGGAACTCAGCTTGAATTGGAAGGAGTGGATGCATTCAAGAAGAGCTTTGACAGTCTGCTTGACACCCTGCAAGAGAAGGCAAACTCTCTGAAACTAGTTAGCATGTGAGCGTGATGTTGTTTCAATTGTTATTTGCGTCTTTTGACACAATAAAAAGTGGGTTATAAATCCTGCTGTGGAAAAAAAAATTAGTTGGTGCGTGTTCTGTAAGAAGTTCCTAAAAGGAAACGACTACCTGTGGTACTTTATCGAGTAGTTGCTTTTGGGTCTATAATGAGTATATCTGATAGTTTTTGTTGCTTACAATTTACGTAGATGGTGATGTATGTGTTGTCATTGGAATGATAGGAGCAAAAGGTATGGGATGGGATATGATTACTGGGGATCCATGGTAAACTAGTCTGGGGGTGTTGTTACCAACTGGGGATCCATGGTAAACAAGTCTCTGGGGGTGTTGCTACCAACTAAAATTCTAATCGCTGGATTAATTCGTCTAGGAGATATTAGCAGAACAGAGACTTGAAGGAAGTATGCATGGAGGAATTTGTGTTGTTTTGCATTAATAGTCACACTATTACCTGATAAGAGTGTGGATTCAGCCTTGAGCATACTAATGTGACAAAGATGGAGTTGCCTGCTGGTGGAGAAAGATGGACAAAAAATAGTTACAAAAAATGGTAACTTTTTATTCCCAAGAATTGGCTCGACTCCAAACAAAGATCCAAGTCAAAGAAACAACTCTGAAAGGGTGTAAAATGTTGTTGTTTGTCTTGTTAATGGCGTTGACCTCACATTTCAATACTCTAAATGAGAAGCAGAAAGAGAAGGCCTTTTCCAATTATTACAACAAAATGGATTCGATTGGCAGAAAGCAGAATACGAATGAGACGTAATCACCAAAAAATTGAACAAAGGAGGGGTTTTTTTTGGATTGGGCGAGAAACTTTCATTTTTGTAATGGCGAAAGAAAATAGTCTAGAATTAATTGAAGATTTTGTGAAAGGAGATTTTCTTTATTATCTCACTTACGTAAAAATAAGAATACAAAATAGGTTTTTTATATAGGTAGCCTATTTCGGAAAATATAATTATATCCTTAATTACACATAATAACCAACACTCCATCTCAAGTTAATGTAAAAATATTACACATGTCCAACTTGCATCCTATGGTATGGAAGGCTTGACTATTGAGTCCTTTCGAGAAAACATTATCTAACTATTTTTTTGACAATACATGGAACACGCCCAAGACACCATCAATTAACTTTTGTTTGATAAAATGCCGATCGATTTCGATGTGCTTCGTCCAGTCATGTTGAACAGGATTATAAGCAATACTGATTGCAGCTACAAGCATAGCATGTCTTCTCTAACCAACTTCAAGTCTACTAGCAACTTCTGCAATCATAAAAGCTCACAAACACCTTGAGCCATAACTCTGTATCCTGCTTCTGCGCTTAATCTTGCAACTACATTCTGTTTCTTGCTTCTCCAAGTGACTAAGTTACCTCCCACAAGTGTGTAATAACCAAAGATGGATCTTCTATAATCCAGAGATCCAACCCAATCCGCATCTATAAGGGCTTCGGTTCGAAGATGACCATGTTTTGAAAAAAGAAGACCTTTTCTTAGGATTGACTTTAAATACTACAAAATGCGAAAGACAGTCTGCTAATAAGGTTCTCTAGGATCATGCATAAATTGACTCACCGAGCTAACTATATAAGCAATGTCTGGTCTGGTGTGAGAAAAATAGATAAGCCTACCAACTGATCTCTGATATCTGCCTTTATCAACTGATTCTTTAGTTCCTGCTTATAGCTTATGGTTGCTTTCAATGGGTGATTATGCTGGTTTACATTCTAGCATACCAGTTTCATCCAAAAGATCTAGGATATATTTCCTATGAGAATTGAATATTCCTTTGGTTCATCTTGCAACTTCAATTCCTAAGAAGTATTGTAACTTTCTAAGATCTTTGATCTCAAACTTTTGAGCTAAGAGCTTCTTCAGTCGAGACATTTCTTCTTTATCATTTCCTTTCATCACTATGTCATCAACATAAACATTAAGAAGAGTGATTTGGCTTAGCTGAATCTGTCAAACCAAGCTCTAGGAGATTATTTCAACCCATACAAGGCTTTCTTCAATCTGCAAAGCTTTCCTTAGGTTCTCTCATTATCAAAACCAAGAAGAATCTCCATATAAACCTCTTTTTCTAGGTCTCCATGTAGGAATGTTGTAACACCCAAATACCCTCTGGGAGGATATATGGATGCCACCCAAGACAGAACAAACAAAACCAAACATCACACTGATATTTATTTTATTTAGTAACTCAAACCCAC
>JANKOE010000003.1:14402622-14413513 GCA_026284465.1 Erythroxylum citrifolium
AAAACCGGCCGGTTCTCTAATAAACCGGCCGGTTTTGATTTGCAACGGTTATTCATTAAAACCGAACCGGACAGCTGTCCGGTTCGGACAAATTCCGGCCGGACCGTCCGGTCCGGTCCGGTTTTAATAACATTGATTTAAAACATTGGTTGATTGACAACAAACATGATCTAGAGCACACTGGATAAGTACTACTACCATCTAGTGTAACATACCTTATCTGATAATAGGAGTTGTTATTAATAGGATAATGTTTTGTCTTTACTTCCTTAGAAGCTTTCTTACTATTTGACATAATGGCAGGATAAAATTGAAGAAAGGAACAACAGAAAATAATCTAAAATGAGGTACAATTGTTCACGAGAGGCTTTAAAAAAACGAAACCAAATCTTTTGTCCAGTTTTACTCTGTCTTATTTTGTCTCATGAAATCTCAGCCATTTATTCTGCGAGACTCATACGGGTCCCATACGAGCCTCGCATAAATAAATGACTGAGATTTATTAGACACAATAAGACATCATAATATTAAACAGAAAATTTAGACTAAAAAAAAACCAAGACGTCGGAAGTGACCGGCGTGTCACTGGTCAGAGTTGAAGGACGCCGGCGAACAGATCGGAGCAAGAATCGGCGACAGAAGGTGGTTGGAGGTGGCGGCATGCGCTACACGCGCCAGCGAGTGGAGAAGACACCGAAATGAAAAGGCAGCACGTGTGCTCACCCGCGAAGTCAGATGATGTTAGAAATTTGGGTACCGACCGAACTTGACCTAGGCTGTGCTCTGGTGAGAGCGGTGTCAAAAGAAAAGGAGCAAAACGCAACCTTTTCACACTTGCCAAAAACGGTGTACTGGAAACTATTTTCCAAACAGACCTACAGCGAAAGGGAGTAAACAACAGACAACGATAAAAGGAGAAATTACCAATGTTTTTGTGAGACCCAAACGAAAAATAAAAAATGTCAAACAAAAACAGTAGGTGAAAGGAAGATAAGTAGAGCTGGGCCCTAATAAAGCAAAGAAGAGCAATCAACAAACAAAATTTATAAAAAGAAAAGAAGGGCGAAAACAAAGCGAAAAACAGAGAAAAAAAAAAGGAAAGACGAGGTGAGGATGGCAACGCTGCCCCTAGCTTTCGCTTTATCTGCAGGAGTTGGAAGAGCAAAGTCTACTTCCTCTTGCGTATCAACTTCGACCCAATTCCTCATTCCTCTTCTTTTGTATTTTACTTTTCTGTAAATAGTATAACAAGTGGTTCCTTTCCTTTTTGAATGTTTCAGAGGTGGCGTCCATTAAAACTGATAAAACAACCACCTCTATGTCGTCTTCAACCCCCTCATTCCTATGATTGCGGTTTGCAGTTTTTTCATTTTTCATTTCTTAGTATTTTCTTTTGACATCTTACTTTTACATCTAACTTTGGCATGTTGTCTTGGTAGTAGTTGAACAAAGTTCCAGTCTTTCTAATGGTGGAGCAGCTATCAACAGAAGAGATGTTGCCATCATGTCGTTCGGATTTCTGGCTGTTGCCCTCTTCAATTCTTCAAACGATGGTGTTGCTATGGCTTCCGAATTTGCTGACAGTACTGTCTCATCTCCTTTTCATTTTGATTAAAAAGTTTCTAATTTTCCCTTTTTCTCTACCTAGTACCTACTCAATCATTATCCTGTTTTTTTTTTCCTCAAGTCATTCGACCATTAACCTTATAACCCTTTATTGCGATGATTGCCTGTTTAACTCTCCTCTCAAATTATTACCTATCCTTCCTACTTAACACTTAGAATAAGTCTCTCCGTTATCTACCAAAATACGACTTTAGCTATAGTTAACTGTGCTAATCATGCTAATGGCTTCTGGTTTTGATCATGTATTTCGTGTAAACATGTTTGAACTGTGGCTGGCTTTATGGACTCACTTATAATCACATTCCTGAGCATGCAGTGCCAGCCCTTAGAGGGAAAGATTATGGAAAGTCAAAAATGAGATATCCAGACTATACAGAAACACAATCAGGTCTCCAGTATAAGGTCACACATTTGTTTGATCATATATCCCACTACAATTTTTATTCTTACATTTTTTTTTAACCTGTGATTAAAATGCTTACAGGACTTGCGAGTAGGGGATGGCCCCACCCCTAAGATGGGAGAGAAAGTTGTGGTGAGGACAGTGCTCCTATCTTTACTGTTCTGTACCTGAATCCGATTTATGCTAATTAAGATCTCTTGCAAGTTGAATTTTACATTTTCAGTCTCTTCATTTGTGGTATATATGCTGCTTGCACCTTCCCTTTCCATAGTTGTTAGAATTTTTAGTTGGAGTATTTGAACTAGTTGAAACAAGTCAAGGGGTTTTCCTTTCTCCCTTACGTAATTTTTTCTGGATTGATGAATTGATTTTAGGTTGACTGGGATGGTTACACCATAGGGTATTATGGCCGCATTTTTGAAGCTCGAAACAAGACAAAGGGTGGTTCCTTTGTGGTATAAATTTTCCTTTTCATCTCTAGAGTTTGAAGGGTGTAACTAGCGCAAATGCTTTAAGGTGACTTCTTGATGTGCAGGGAGATGACAAGGACTTCTTCAAATTCACGTTGGGGTCTGGACAGGTGAGTAATGGTTTGGCTATTCAGATGTCAACAATTTTGTTATCATAATGGAATAGAGAACTTAATTGTGTTTTCGCCTGGAGCTTGTTCATGATCTCTTACATTTTACGACATTTCTATCGCGTCTAGAATCTTAAAATTTTGTCAGGATGCAGAAGATGAATGCCCGATGAATAAATTGTCAAAATGATCAACTGTGCTGCATGCTTTTTGATTGTTCAGGTAATACCTGCTTTTGAAGAAGCTGTTTCAGGCATGGCGCTGGGTGGCATTAGAAGGTGCTGCATCTGCTTTTCTCAGCTTTTCTTGAGAATTAAGAATGACGAAACAAATATGCATGCATAATGGATCAGTCTTACTTCATAATTGTGCAGGATAATTGTTCCACCAGAACTGGGATATCCTGAGAATGACTTCAACAAGAGTGCTCCACGACCAACCACATTTTCGGTAGTTCTCAAATTTTTGTTCATGTTGCAGTTTTATTCTTTTTGAGAATGAGAAATGTTTTTGTCTTTGGCAGGGCCAACGAGCCTTAGATTTTGTGCTGAGGAACCAAGGATTGATAGACAAAACTTTGCTTTTTGATATTGAGCTTCTGAAAATCATACCAGGCTAACTTCACACTAGTCATTTTACATCAAGTTGACATTTAGAACAAGCACTTCGTCGACTTTTGGCTACAGTTTGGTTATAATCTCAAGTCGTTTCCCATGTTTGCTACGTAATTTCATTTGTTTGACCAACCAGCTGCTCCAAACATTTGTCGTATGTGATACCGAGATCTTATCATCGTAAAGCTGGAGAAGCCTCGGAGAGTTTAGAAATTGTAATACCTTCGTGTATATGTACATTTACTTGTCAGGCAATGATATTAGCTTATAGTTTCACGCTTCCATCCGTCAAAAAGCTTGTGTTATATCCGATTCTTGTATTAGGACAACTATTTCATCAAAGGTGGTAATTTTATTTTTAATTGGATTTGGATTGTATCATAACTTCCTGGAATGGTGAACTATACTTGTTTTTGATGCGTAAAATGAAGTTTCTCGGAGAATAGCGTTATCTATTAACTAATGTAACGTGATAGAGTCCATTCGTCACGTTTGTAGTAAGAGTTCTTCAGATTTCACTTCAAGTTGATGAGCTAGGAAAATACTTCAAAAGATGATTGTAGATATAAGCCAAGCATTCCTTCCTGGATGCTGTGACTGTCTTACGAAAACTATAATTTAACATTTTCAGAACCGAAGATGATAGACTTTTTCGTTTTAAAGACTGATCGCTACTTTTTGGAGCCAGACGGTCATTCTTTCGATCTATCGATGAAAATTGCAGCTGGAGGAAACACACGACAACGGCCATGCCATCCAGAAAACGTTTGTAGACACTGAGAAGCCCTCCATCGTTCTCCGTCTTGATTACTGAGATGGAAGTCTACAAAGTCTGATTATATGCAGAAGATGCCTAGGCTTTAGGTCAACTAGAACTAACACTAAGTTGTCACAAGCTACAGTTAATTATTGCAGTTGTTGAAAACAGAACACAAACAAATAAACAAAAGGAATCACCTTAAAAATAAACACAAGAAAGTTATGTAACAATAGGGTCCATAATTATCATAATCAGAAGCTCGTTGAAACTCTGGAATAACGCCTCACAAGTATTCAAGTTAATCAACTGACAGCTCCCTGCGCTTGTAACGAACCATCACCTTTCCTTTAACTCCAACGACCATTGCATTCCAGTCAATCTCCGGGAATGGAGACACCAGCTCCAATTCGAAGTTCCTCAATAAATGGCTCCAAATAGCCTTTATCTGCAAGTAGGCAAATGGTTCGCCAAGACAGCCATGCCTGCCCCCTCCAAATGAAATATATGAAAAAGCACCTGCTGCTTTGTCTTCTTCTCTGCCGGGTGCATATCTGTCAGGATCGTACCTGTCTGGCTCCTTAAAGATGTGAGGAAGTCTGTTTGCAAATGCTGGAGATGTTGCAACAATGTGGCCCTTTGGAATGTGATATTCCTTGCCTTCACGGGTTGTCACACTAAAATCGCTGTGTGAGCTGCGCAGCAGCATGATCAATGGAGGATGTAATCTAAGGGCTTCCTTGATGCATCGATAGAGAACATCCATCTCAGATAAAATATCATGATCAACCTTGTTTCCATGCTTTCTCATTAGGGTTTTCTGCTCTTCTACCACATCAGAAAGGTACTGCTTGTCACGGAGGAGATAGGACCCAGTCCAAGTGGAGGTAATTGAACTGGTGTGCTGTCCAGCAAACAGAGCTGCAATAAGCAAGCCTGTAACCTCAGCCTCAGTAGTTGGACGACCATCTTTGTATTTTGAGTCAATGAAGCACTGCAACATGTCATTCTCAATCTTGCCAGAACTTTTACGGGAAGCTATGATGCTGGTAAATATTTCTGCAAGCCTCTTGCGAGCCTTGTCACGGCGGCGATGAGCCGGGATTGGCAGATAGGGGAATAGAACACTAATTGGAAGCATTCCATTATCAAGGTCATGGAATAGAGCAGATACGTCGTCAAAAAGTTTATCTCGGACTTCTCGTCCCAGCAGACATCTGCTCGCTGTCAAGATAATCAGATGCTCGAGCTCATACTTCAGGTCCACTACTCCACTTTCCCCCCATTTTGAGAAGTAGTCCTGCACATTTCCAAGATGACAACACAAACAAAAGTTGATGAGAGGCAGAAAATGACAGTGGAAGAAGCACTTTAACAAGTAAATGTTCAGTAAAGTAATCATTAGATCAGTCATTTCTCTGAAAACAAGCACAAACGGACCATTAATAATCGTCATTCTTGAATCCGAAGAGTAAATCGCAACACATTACAATGGCTGCATGATGGATGTAATTCATGAGTTAGGCACTTGAAAAACTTATTTGTACCAACCACCAACAAATATAGCAGCCTATCAACCCAGCATTTTGGGTAAGGGGGGTTAGATAGATCATAAAAAGCGATATTTTCTCTTGTTTCTTTATTGAATCATAATTGACATATGATCAAGATAAAATCACAACAGAAAACAAAACTTCTTATGAGCATTAAAGAGAAAAAGAAAGCTGTTAACCAAGTCTCATAAAAAATATGTCAGCTGACTTGCTTACCTCAGCCTCAATGACCATCTGATCCACATAGCCCCTGAGTTTATTAACTCTAAGGGATTCCGTAAAGAAGCGGAACTGCTCCTGCCTGACGGAGTAATCCACATCAAACACAACACCAGGTCCAAAAGTGGGGACATTGAACTGGTAAACCTCCTGCTGACTGAGGTCTGATTCTGAGGCCTTAAAGAAATGGGCAGACACCTCTGGCCCAATCAAGAAGGTAATCTTCCTGTTGCATAGGTTCACAGTGAAGACACTGCCTAACTTTGGATACTCTTCACGAAGCATCACAATAGGTCCTTTCAGGAATCGGATTACTGTCCCAATCAGTGGCCATCCGCTGACTACTGGTGGCAGTCTCTTCTTGGGTCTGGGCATCACAAGTACAGATATAAGTTTGGCAACAACTATGGTGGCCACTATGAGAACACCCGCGTTCAGGAACTTGCTATCCGTATCCATCAACATAGTTTATGAAAGATATCACTGAAAATCCAATAACAAGAAAAAAATGAAGTATTAGATTTGAACAACACGCACAGTCCTCGAAGAAGAGAAAATAGAAACCTTAAAGGTTAACTCGGTAAGCAGATCTAAGAAGATTTGGTCTTTATTTCATTCTCAATCAATTTTCAGCAGAACTGGAAGGGCAATCTCCAACAGAAAAATGGGTAATCAAATCTTACGCCTTTTTGCCCATCGAAAAGCAAAAGTTCCGATTTTTACAATGAACTCTCTCAGTGAGAGGCGTAAAGTTGGAAAAACGAAGTCGAAAAGGAAAAGGATATACCGCATGCAAATGGAAGAGAATAGATATGCAATTGATAATCATATGCTAACGATGACAAAACCCTCTACACAGTAAAGAACAAATTGCAACAAGAGAAAACCACCCAGATAAAGAAAGACAAGCACCTGATTTCAGATTGACAATGTAGAGATAAAGAAATCTTAAAAAAGGTCTGGGTTAAGAGCTCAAACACACGAAGACCAAGTGAGCAGTAATGCAGCTTTTATCACGCTAACACTTAGCTAATGTCTATATATGAAGAAGCAAAGAAAGTGTGCTCATGAGGTGTGAGATCTTTGGAGTGCTAAGAGGCTGAGTTTAACTGAGGTTAGAGCTTGAGTTTGGGCTCGTTGGATCAGCAAAACAGTGGATGGTAGTCAAAGGATGTTTTCCGCAGGACGTGGTGCTTTCTTATTGGCCGAGCAGACACAGAAATATAACTATAACGAACAAGTAGTAGCGATTTGAGTTGGAGATGGCCTCACAAAAAAAGTGGTCGTACTCTCTCAGTTTCTAAGTTACACTTTGTTTCACGAAACTCCTCCATCGTATATACTAATCCCTTTTTCTGTTAACGACCAACGTGCCACTGTCATCCTCTAGCTGTCGTATTCACGTTCTTTCATTTTATATTTCACTTTCGTCTTCTTCTCTCCACCTATTCGCCCTCATCTCATGTTGTTGTTGCTTGTTTTGTGATTTCCTCTCTTTTCTTATTCAGTTGACGTCCTCTCTTGAATTCCAACCTTTTGATGGAAAGAATCAAAAGCTTCTTTATTAGTATCCGTCTTCTTCAACACAATCCTCAAGTTCTTAACTATTAAGCATGATTGGCAGTCCCTGGATATACTATGTTCAATCCTATCCTTTACTTATGGAGTCAAGCAATCATGTTGAATATTATTAGCCATCAACCATATGGAGCACACGATAACTTGTTTATTACCTAGATTTGCCTGGTCTTTCGGAATTTAAAAAATCTCTAATTATTCTGATAAGAAAATATTATATCACAAAGCCAGTTCATCCTTATCTTTCAATTTTTTTAGACTTACAAGGATAGAATTTAGAACAGGTATTTTTAAAAGGCGTACCGGATAAACTATACCGTTCCACTAGACATAAATGTAAAGCAAAGATGTTTCCGACCTTTTACTGATAGAAATGGCGTAGGTCTAGGCCATTGCTGGTCCCAAGATGGATCAAACTTACCAAGAACAGGTGTGGAAGTAGTCCATATGTTAAGAGTCATCCAGACAGATTCGAATCTTCTTCGCAACAGGTAGCTTTCTGATCAGCAGCTCAGCCTACTGTAGCTAACCAATCCATATGAAGTTTACTGTTTTTGAAATAAGTAGGCGCCTTTCGTTGTTTCTACATCTAGTCATATTTCCTATCCTACTGATGTTTGTGTGCATGTTGTGTGTATTTATGAATGAGAATCAGAACAGATATTTCTACCAAAAGGAAACTGGCGAACTCTGCTCCGATGAAAATGGTGAGTGTAGTTACCCCCACATGGCCACATGTGCTTGATGTTTAAAATGTATGATCTGGATGATAATCCACTGCTAGACAACAACATATCTTTTTCTAAGACGCCTGGAGAATAATATCCTTATCAACCAAAACTTTCGCTGCAAAGAAAAGCATATCGTTAATTTCAGTGTCAGGTTAGAATAAATTAGATCAGCACATATGAAGCAAAAACCTTTTCAGATTTAGTTAGGGATAAATGACGGATTGGCTACCAACCGTTTCAACTAATTGCTAACAGCTTCCTTATTCATCCACTGTCCCGAAATTTTTATTGTAACTTCATTCATGACTAGCACGAGCTTTTCAGTTAACCTGGATAAGTAACAACCTTATTTGTGCGGAGAAAACATCATATACCATTTTCAGCGTAGACTAATTGCATATAGTTGCTTATGGAAATGGATTCTTTATGGCAGAACATATCCCATTTATAAGAAAAGAAACTTCATACAATGGAAATTCGTCAGAAAGGTAGTCGCTGAAAGTACACCCTCAAGTATAAAAGAGTTATGTGCTCTGAGGAAAACCGAGGCTGTCATTGCCTTTTCCGTGTTTCTCATGTTCAGACAAACTAAAACTTTGGATGTTTGAATCAACAAGACACGCTGAAAAGAACAAAATCAGGAAACTTAGACCCATAATTCGCTTAAGGATAAAAAAATCAAGAATACAGAGTATGAGATAGAAACTATAACAACAACAGCAAAAACATCCAACAAAAATCCAGCTAAAATGTAGAGTTTGAAAAGGTCCAATAAACTACAATTTTACTCCTATATGATAAAGAAATTGTTTCTGATAGAGAATAAAATACAATTTTACTCCTATATCTTTTTTTTTAGTCTCTAAGTACTATTTTCACGCATTTTCTCACTAAAACATTAGGATGTCTCCTTTTAACATGTCTAAATTACTTAAGTCTCATTTCTCTTAATTTATCATTAATATTAATCACCTTTAAGTTGTCCTTTACTAATATATTCTTGCATTATTTCTTCTACTAATGTTAAACATTCAATGAAAGATCATCATCTCTACTACCGATAACTTACAACTATGTACTTGTTTGATGGGTCAACATTCTACCTGTATAGCATAGTTAGCCTAATCGTAAAACGATAAAATTTAAGAATTGACATCATAAATTTCCAAGATGCCACAAGAATCATTATCTTCAAACAGAAGATTAAGGCAGTTAATTATGGTATATATAAATTGGAAGTTGGGGTCATTTCTCAAGACAATTAGTTGATCTTCATTAGGCTTGACTAAAAAATTAAGTTACGGAAGTAGTACATGATTCTTATCTAGTCATGGATAACTTAAGATTTAGTCTAGCAGGAACTTGGTACTAATAATGCTTACCAGAAAAGAAGATTTGACATCCAGCAGCTACCACAAGCATACATACACGGTCACCTGACTCGAGCATTATGGAGATGGAACGAACCAAATTTTCAGCTAAAGAAACAAAATATGGTTAATCCGAAGTTTAAGAACAAAGATTTTCAAGACTAAAACAACCTGAAGAATAAGCAATCATAAAAGAAAATAAAGATTAAGCAATAATTAAGACAATAAAGATTTAAGCTGCTAATTAAGTACCCTGCAAGCAAATGAAGAGCATGAACATCTCACTGGAATACAAGCAAAAAGAGAAAAGAAACACATATACAGCCTTTTACTCTGAGAATCCATGTGTTAATATGGCAAATCAAAATCAAAGAAAAATTTCAGACGCACGCAGCGTGGCACCATCACTAAGTTTTTGATGGTCCCACGCTGGCGTGAGTCTAAACCTTTCCCTTCTTCCCTTCTCTTCTCATAAAAACTCTCATTCTTCAACTGTCAATGGATGGTGAGGAATGCTCTGTTTATGCCATGGTCCTGCAGGAAAAGCACATCATATTGTGATAACATAATATAGTGTAACGGGAGCAACAAAAGTACGGTTCCCTTTGGAACGTATGAACTCTGTAGAAGCCTGGAGAGTGGAAGTGACATAGGTTGCAAAACTTAGTACATACGCGGTTAGCCACCGGTGATGACAAGTGTGGAGTTTTGCATGTCAACATTCGACAATAGATAAAGTATCCTATTTTACATGACGAGGATTGTGTTGGCGGTGGTGACGCTTTACCTGTGGGCTGTGGCCATAACAATTTGTGCAGCTTGTAAACATAAGTTTTATAAACATAAGATTCCATCATCATTATAATTTTATTCTAATAAACAATAAAGTTTCTTAATATTGACTTTTGTTCATAATTTAGTGATGTGAAAATAATTTTCGACAAGCTCCTTATTTAATTTATCTCTTTACTTAAATTTTTTGTCTCATTTTCTTCCATAATGGTGTTTTGTGAGAGATAAAAATTTGTTATTAGGCAGAGATAGAACCCCTAATTTTCTTAATAAATTGACAACCATAAGCTAGTTTTAAAATTCACATTATAAACAATGTTATAAATACTGTACCGGATTGGTACTAGATTGGGTTCTGATACGGTACTATACCGGTATCGGTTAATACCGGGTATTGTTTCGGGTAATTTTTTAAATTTATAAAATATTCCCAGAATTTTTTAAAAAATTATAAAATAGTTCATTGTCATATGTAAAGTTGTATATTATTTAATTTAGTTTTTTTGTTTATATCTTTTCCATTTTAGTTTATATATATCTTTATTATATTTTAATTATTTCTATACATAATAATTATCTATATATAATATATATCTATATATAATAATTAATTGTAAAATAATGAAAATAATTCAAAATTTTGAATTTTGAATTATTTTCTATTTTAT
>JANKOE010000003.1:14445686-14459601 GCA_026284465.1 Erythroxylum citrifolium
ATTGAGTGTTATGCATTAGTTGTTACTTATAATAGCAATGTTCAAGATTAACGTTTAATAACAAAGAATTAAAGTAGTTTTTTTCCTTTTCTTCTTTTTTTACTCAAGAATTAATATAGTAAATACTAGTGAATTTATTATTATTAATATTCTCTTAAATTATATCTAAATATATGATAGGTTTTTTGGGTGTTTCAGGTTTAGGTTTAAACCTAAACCTATAAATCAGGTTCGGTTCGGTTCGGTTAACTGCTATAGGTGCGGTTTAAGTTCGGTTAACCTAGAACCGCAAGTTAGAAACCTGAACCTAAATCATGAACCTAATTTTTCAGGTTCAGTTCGAACCGAACCTGACCTCAGGTTCGGTTAACCTTATTTACAAGTTCGGTTCATGCGGTTCAGGTCCAGTTCACAGGTTCGCGGGTTTTCTTGAACACCCCTACTTCTTGTCACATAAAATTTCTGATGCACCCTTCCATTTAAGTCATCTGCTTTGACACAATAAATTATGTCTTCATCTATCTCGCCATTGATTTGGATGATGGATCTAAGGTACTCAAAATAATCTTTCTACAATATAACTTTTAAATTAATTTTTATCTCTTATTGTTTAATAACAAACCTAACTATATTCTTAAAAATTAATGGATAAAGAAAAAGTACTTATAATATGATAAGATCTTAGAAATTAGGAAATAAGGGATAGAATGGATAATCTTTTCCAATAACATTTAGATAATGAATATTAACTAATTGATAAAGCTAGTATTGATAATATTGATCACATTTTTTAATATTTTCTTTGAATAGGTTAGTAAAAGAAGTGGGACCGTATCAACACTTTCCCTTAGAAAATGGACTTGTTCTCAAAAAAAAAATGGAAATTGATTGGCAAGAAGATCATAATTTTCTCAAATAGGCTCTTCAAGTGGTTGATTTTTCCATTGAACTAACAACTCGGAAGTAAGAGCACATGCTTCTTCAACCTACCGAAGATGGATATTTTGATTGGAGAAAGAGTAATTTCCTAATTAGAAGTAATGACTAGGGGAGTTGATGGGTAAGCTAGTATTTGTCCTAAAGCTATGAACACTAAAGAAGGTGGAAGTTCTAACTTATGGGCGATTAGTCTATTACGTCAAGTAAGATTAAGGGCCAAAAATCTAAGGAAAAATTTCTCATTCTATTGTCTATTTAAGATCTTTCAAAGGTCACCGCAGGTACAAGTAAGCATTGGCGATAAGGTTGAATTCTTAAAAAAATAGAGTTATCAATATTAAAACTTTACTCTCTTTGCTTAGAATCAACTTATGATTTCATGCGCGTCTAAGCTTTCAACAGTTTTGTTCTCAAGAGTTTTAACAAGTCATCATGAAGAACAAATTGTTCTTTTAACTTAGCAAAAAGTGTTTTTCCTAGAACAAATGGATGGAGTGGTGGAGGATCTTGCCCATAAATAATCTTGAAAGGTGTAGTCCTTGCGAAAATGTGAAATTTGGTATTGACATATATACCATATAACTCAATAAGGATATTTGGGTTTGGCCAAATAAGCACTTGGAGGCCTTTGAAAAAATTAATTGTCATGAGGAAGTTTGAGGGCAACTTGTAGATGCTTTTAAGTGTTGCTCAATTGATGGACTATAAGTCAAGATGTTGTTGAAGAATACCAAAATAGATCTTCTTAGGTGTGACATAAAAAGGTCATTCATGGTACTTTGAAAAGTTTATGGAGTGTTGGTAAGACCAAATGCATTGTTATGAACTTATAATGGTCAGAGTGAGCATGAAAGGTTGTTTTGGCAACCTTTCATGTTGAGCGATGTGAGCCATTGAATACCCATCACAAGATTAGTTCCTTCGATTAAGAAGGAAAAATAATTTTGTATTAGTTTTAAACCTAGGCAATGAAGGAGCTACGTGTATGGGAGAGGGGGCCATGGCCCCCACTTTAAATTTTTTTTTTAAATTTACTTATATAATTTTTTAATAAATAAGAACATTTTTTTAAATGTTGGCCTCCGGCTCCCCTTAGAGTTGGCCCCCGGCTCCCGGCTCTCGACCTCCGGCCCCCCCTTAGGCTTGAGTCTGGCTCCGTCCTTGAACCTAGGAGTTGTACTTCGACATTCCAACAAAGCCAGTTGTAGTGAATCACTTCCCCACTAATAGTTTGAGGTCTTCGACTATATTCTCAACCATAAAATTGTGAGTTAGCCATTCTTGTGACTAGTGTCATCTTCTCTGCCACCTTCGTCATCACAATCCACGAGCTCCAAGAAGTAAAAAGGCACATATTTAAATCAATGACCAAGAGCAAATTTCTCATTATAAGATAAGCTCAAACCTTTTGCAATTTGATTTTAACATTTGACATCCCATGGGCAACCTGGTTGTGAGGGGGCAACTGGGTGAGTGGTTGATGGAAGAGTGCGTGTGATATTAAGGAAGAGTTTCTTGCATATTTGGTCTTCGTTTGGAAGAAAAGAACGAGGCAACGAGTATAATTTTTAGGTCGTGAAGAATTATGCCAATTAGGTTAGGCTATGTGATTTAATTTCAATTACCAAACTCATGACTTTATACATAATGCACTACTCACGAATTCATACATCTGCTTTATGAATTCTTGACAATTTTCCTAAACTGTCCCATTTTGGCAGATACTGCATAAGTATTTGTCTAAATTTTAAAACTTAATGGGACCATAATTTTCCTATAATGCCTTGAAAAGTTCGTTCCAATATATGAGAGTTTGTTTATTGTTGAGCTATGCAAATAAATCTAGCGTATCTCCTTCAAAGTACGTTCCTACAGTATTGACCTTAAACTCGTGGTTTTTGATATCAATAAGAGTATTTCTTACCGAACTGAGTTTCTGAGGAACTAAATGTGGATAAGAGTAAGTTCGAAAATGATAATGGATGTAAAAATATTTATATGAATTTTGGTGTGTTAAACTTAAATAATGGTGATAATGAGATTTTTTTTAACGGTGAAGATTTTGTATCAAATAAAAATTAGGATTGATTCAATTTAAGCGAATATAATATGAAATAAAGTTTATGATTTTTCAATTTATACCTTTTACTTTTAATTTTACTTATATTTGATATATATATTAAATTTGATATATATATTAAATTCTATATATACAATATAAATGTAAAATTTTTATTTGTAAGTTTTTTTAATTTCAGGTTTCATTTTTTCTTCTTTACATTCTTCGGTATCAACACTTATTGTATAGACCTGTATTGTTCTTATCATATAATGTTTTATTATAATCAATTGTAATATTTAAAATATTTTATATTATTCTTAGTTTTATAATTATATGCGAATTAAATGACCTTTTTTATATTAATTATAGTTATTATTAGATACTAAATATATATAATATTTATCTATATAAGAAATATGTACAAATAATATTAATATTAATAAAGAGATAATTGGTATATCAAATTTATGTTATTATGATTTTTGAGACGAGGTTGAAGTAACGCTAGCCAAAATAGATAATAAGTTGAAACAATATTCATAACATTAATTGAAACATACGCGAAACATATATCTAGCCATATCTTTTTTATTGATTATAATATAGGTAAAATAAATATTAAAAATAAATATTAAAACATATAAAAAAGTCAAATAATGAGTTTGTAAAATAGGCGTAAAGATGAGTTTATGAAAATTATGTGTAAAACATAAGGATAAAAGAGACTAAAAATAGGCTCATTAATTGATCTAAAAAATATATCCGAAAAAGTCATTTGAGAGGTTTTTTTTAAAAATTCTAAATTTGAACTTCTTAAAAAACTAAATTTTAGTTGCCAAAATACAGTCATATTTATTAAATAAATATTTTTATTTTACAACTAAATACTTTTTTTTAAAGACATTTTTAGTAGAGAAAAGTGGTTACTAACAATACTTTTGCCCGTACATCCAGTCACTAACAATACTTTTGTTGAACTACTTTTATTTTCTAGTTGTGGCTTGTGGTTGGATCATTTCCACGTTGGATTTAATACTAATTTGTCTTTCTTTTTTTTTTTTTTGAAAAAAGAGATAGGGTCGGCCGTAATTAAGGAAACAGTTTCAGTTTTTAGTTTTTAGCTTTAATTTTCTAATTTTAGTTTTTATTTTTTAAATAAAAAAGTTGTTTAATAATTACATATTAAATAAAAGTTAAAGATAAATTATTTTAATTAATTAATTAATTAATAAAATTAATTTATTTTAATCTGTTACATAATATTTATTAATAAATTATTAGTAAATTATTATATTTTATTAAAATAAATAATTTAATAATTAAGATTTTATGTTATTTTATTTTAATGTATATTTTTGATTACAAAAGAAAATTTTATTTAAAATTTACACATTTTAAAATTAAAATTTAATATTTTGATTAGTTACGAAAATTAAATTAAACTATTTATAATTATTATTAATAATTAATATAAGTGATTAAATATAATATTTAATTAAATTATTCATGATTCTTATTAATTATCAATATTAAATAATATATATTTAGTTAATAAAAAATTAGATTGTGAACAAAATGGAGTTAAAAAATTAAAATAAATTTTTTAAGTTATAAGTGGAATAGATTATAACCAAAATATAAATAAACAGATTTTTTTATTTAATTTGATTATCGAAAAACAAAAAATTAAAAACATCAATGAAAACAAGCCCTAAGGTTTCGATTATCTACCAGGCTCAATCATGGGGAGGCCTTGTTAGGGCTATTTGTACTAATCTTAAGCAGTATAGATCAGTAGCCCAAATATAGAAGCAGCACTAAGTTTTATTAGGCCTTAAACACAGTGATAGACAAAATTGAGCCCATAAGTTGCAATGGAAACAAACACTGCCACCAGACCTAAGGAAGTTGGAGCTAGAGGGAGATAGCCACAGAGATGGCGGGGTTTGGTGCATTTTGGGGAACGAGAGTGATGGAGATAGTGAAGAAGCACGACTCAGGTGGTCTCGTTTGGAAGAGGATTAAGCTTACCTCTACACGTAAAGCCAATGCCAAGAAACGCCTCCGACGCGTTTGGCAGGTTTTTCCTCTTTGTTTGCTGTTCCTTGATTCAGTTTCTGAATTTTTTATTCATACTTCTCTCTCCTTGTTCAATGTTCTTTAATTTTGGTCGCCCAGAAATTGTAAGTCTCAAACTTTTGTCCTTTTTAACCTTTTGTTGATGAATTGAGTTGGTTTTCGTTTCTCGTTAATTAAGAGGCAAGAAACTACGTCTGGACGTTAATGTATTCTGAAGATTTTTCTAGTTGTTTTCCTCTTGATATTTGGTGAACCTTCCAAAATTTTGTTATTTTCCCTTTTCTTGTTGATTGTAAGTTACTGGCTTAATTTAGAGTTGCTACTATAATATGCTATTTAATGTCATCTTCCCCCGAAGCAAAATATTTCTCCACTTGTTTTTATATGATATCTCGTAAACCTGAACGATTCTTTATTGTGATTGAAAGTAGCAACAACGTGGTTTCTTGTAGTAGAGTACCTTACTTGATGTTGGAATAATCTCTGAGCAGCTATATTCTGACCTGGATTTGTGTCAAACGAATCAATTATTTTGTTTGTGCTCTTTGAAGGGTTACTAACCATTGACTTGAAAACTTTATAAGAAATATTTGGAAAGAAGATAATGTAGGAGAGGTTGTCTTTCTTTTCCAGGGTATAGAAAACTCTCAGTTTTGTTTGATGCCATTACAAATAACAGTTACAATATTTCTTAACTATAATCTCAACTTACACGTTTGCAATATCAATTCCTTTTAATTTTTGCATCAACAGTCAGGATCTATTGTTATCATTTTTCTCTGAAATCTTTTAATTAGGATCTAATCGCTCCTCAGTAATGTGATAACTACACTGAAAAAAAAGGAGACAGAAGAAGAATATTAGAATGAAATGGAGAGCAAACAAATGTCTCCTTGAATCCTGAGGTAAATCGCCCTTCAAAGTTGTGGGAAGTATTACTTTTAAACAAGCAGGAGAATAAAAGGAGGATAGGAGAACGGAAGTAGGAAAAGAAACAAATAATTTTGATTTATATCATGTCTAAACCATAAAAAAATGTGTTCATGACTCCTGGCTTAAAACATAAATGATTGAACTTTTCTGCCACAGTGAACTTGGAATCTTGGTTAATCTTGGTTACTAACTGCCTAACTTCTTTACACCAAAATCAAGGTTTTGGGTGATTGAACTTTTCTGCCACCGTGAACTTGGAATCTTGGTTACTAACTGCCTAACTTCTTTACATCAAAATCAAGGTTTTGGGTGTATAATCTTAAAAGGACATACGCAGAAAATATACCATTATATGCTTTCTTTATAGCCTAGTCATTTGCAGTTATTAGGATAATAAGGTGACAAACTTCTTTAGACGAAGCATAACTAGCATTGTCAAATTGAAGTTATACCTCTTAGCTTCCAATTTTATGCTTCGGGTGATCTCACAGAAGCCTTCTGCAAAAAAATTCTAATCTAGCCCCTTGTAGAATACCAAGTAAATTTGGTTATTGTTATCAAGTGACCAATGGTGATCTTATATGGAATGATTCAATATGCCCCTTTTGTCATATTTACTTTCATTGAGCTGTGTGTAAAAGTGCCTTCTTGTGTCCTATATTGACTTGAGGTAAGCAGGTCGCCCCTGGTGCTTATCGAAATTACTTTCCTTTTAAGATTATAGAAGGCTGTTTACCCACTGATTTCTGTTGTGCACAGTCTCTTAATTCCTTGGTGTATTTAAAATGTAATAATTTAAACCAGCAATATCATCTTTTTCCTGCAGAATGAGGCTGTTTTAAAGGCTTGTTCTGAGCAACCTCCCTCGAAAGGTTCAGGCATTGCTGCTCTGAAAGTTGATGAGAGCGAGCCGAGGGAGTAAATGAGTTTGCTGACTTGTGTAGTCATGAGCATCAGGTATTGCTGCTCTGAAAGTTGATGACAGCGAGCCGAGGGAGTAAATGAGTTTGCTGACTAATGTGTAGTCAGGAGCAGTAGGAGACCTCCTTGGATTCATTTTCGTTGTAGTTTTATAGCTGACCACCATTTGGATCTTCATTTGACAAGAAAACCTATCTGCCTGTATCATTTTAATCCTTGGATTGTATATGAATTTGTATTGGTTGGGTTACATGCAATCAGCGTATCTACCTAAACTTGATGAGATTTCTATGACGAAACTGTAATTTGCCAATAAGATAATAATTCTGGTTGGTGTGTGTTCCTGAATGACTAAGCTTCAAATGTTTTCAACGCGTAGACATTGGTAAGAAATTGTAATTGCTGTTCTCAGATAAATAAAGGTTCTGCATACTCGTTTCTGACGGTCGGTGGAGTCAAAATATTTGACAGTATATTGTAATATGTCCCCAACTTCCTTTCAGATAGCATCCTAAGTCAGAGGCTTGATTCCAGTATGAAAATTGTTTGGGTTAGCGTTATATCTGTAACTATTGGCATTACATTCATCTAGCGTGTTTAAATCCGTGATGGAATCTTAATAATTTTATTTTATTTGGAATCTTTGCTTGCCCGGTGAGCAAGGTAGAAACTAGAGCAATGCTGACCCTTGTAATGAGAAGTGGTCCAGATTGGCATTGAAGAAAATTGGGACTGACTTGGAATACGGACAGAGGATGAGAGGATAGCCGAAAAGGAAGTTTGACATCTCTCATGGTTTCTCATCTGTGGGCCAGACGGCTGACAGTGACCCTGGAGCTATAGAAATAAGTAAATTATGAATCTAATGACCTCTTAGGTCGCCTGAAGCTAGATACATTAAGGAGGTCATAATTTAAAGTTGCACATTTACACGCAAGTCTGACATAACATGCCCGCCTTTCTAAGATTGTTCTTCATATCCTAGTCCAACATATGGTACTTTCTTCGTCTTCTTCTTTGGCGGCTGATATATGCAACTGGAGATTTTTGAACCCTTTTGAGTTGTGGTTGTCAAGATATGTTGCTGCATATTTTGGCTACTTCTTGAAAAGCATATTTACTTTGCCTATACGGCAGCTTATGAAGAAACCACATTTATCAGGAAGCGGCAACTTGTTCCGTTGCCTTCCATCCGTGTTCCTTTTTATCCTGTCAGATGAGCTCATCGTCTAGAAAACCATTAATGCATGGAGTGGCCTGTCTTTTGGGCAAACACCATGAACCGTTCATTTCCCAACTGTCTTTAGAACCCACTCGCTGAGGACACACGAGAATCCTGAACTCTCAAAATTTTATAAGATGGGTTGCCTTTTTGTGGAGCCAGTTACCTGCTGTATCTAAATAACTCATCAATCTTCAATAGCGGTTGAAATTGAGTAATAAAAAGAGATTGATGGTTTGTAAAGGTTGTACAGTTTTTTGTGGATTACATACCCTTTTTCCTCAAAAGAGATTAAGAAGAAAAAAAAAGGAGATTGATGGCTGGTTGTTGAGGATAGAGGGGTTATAGGGTCCGTCACTTATGGTTTAGGGACCCATAACATGCGTTGTTCGTCGACTACATTCATTGTTAATCAGACTATGGACTGGTGGAATGAGGTTAGAATATTGGAGACGTCGTTGTTGCAGAGATACTAAGCAACCCCTCCTACAATTGTCTAAGCAAAACACCATTTTAAAATAGATTGGTTGGTTTTGGAACAGGTCAACATAGACACACAAAATTAATGCATAAAATCCAATCGCTGTCTACAACTCCAAGGTATTATAGCAATTCTGCAATTTGTCATCTCTGATTGCCGACTAAGACACCCATATAATTTTTGATTTCTTATGACTTAACGGGGTAAGCTGTCTCGCTTTCTTTTCTTTGTGTGATTGACCTGGCTGAAATTTATACCAGGTCCAGGTGAGCCTACAGATTTTTGTCTACATACAATCTTTAGTGTGTGTCTGCAGTCTACCGTGACGGCGTTCCCACGTGATTGACAAAATGATGCCCGAGTCAACAATCTACACAACTCAACCCATTCTCTAATCTGTTTTGTACTACGAAAATTAAAACCAGAAAACAGCTTATTTTGTATGGAGAAAAGCTGTAGCCATCCTGATATGAGAACGCAAAACATGTTAATCTCAACCTGACTGCTTAAATGTCAATCTCGTAAATGAAAACTTATCACAGTAGAAGTTCTTATTCTAGTTCAGCAAATTTTGTTTTCACTCTTCATGCAACGCGTCACAATACAACTCATCTAACCTTCACGTTCTGGCATGAGTTTGAAAGAATTTTATTGGTTATGACTACATGATCGTGTATAATACATAACAAAGTATAATATCATATGATAAGCTAATTAAATACAAGAAAAAATGTGACGTGAAGAACTTCAACAGCTAAGCGATGCCAAAACAGCTATTTCAAGAATCTGTGGTCGGCTGATTATCAACTTGGTTTCTTGTTTAATACCTTCTTAATTATTATTTTAAGTTTGTATTTTCCTTCCTGTTATGGCTTGGCACTACCTCCATTTATGTATTGTCAAAGTTCATTCTAAGCCGTCCTTCTTGTCTCTGGCTAACACTTGGCGCTTCTGCAGAGACTTCATGTCAAAACCGCTTTTAACCTGTCTCAAGCATATGATATCATTAACATTTGCATCAGTTCAAAGCCTACCGTACAAGCTCAATTTTCCCCCCTCCTGTAGGATAAATAAATATATTAGGTGATTATCGTCACTAAGCAAGTAGCATTTGCATGTATGACATGTGTACTTTGTAATCCCATTTGATTAAGATTAATCAAGAGTATAGAATAATGGATTCGCAAGTGTTCAGCTTGATTTTGAAGTTAGCCGAAGTTGCAGATAGTTGGAAATTAAAGCATATACTGCAGAGTACTGCTAAAACATACGTATGTTGCCTAACAATTTGGAATAGGAATAATTTTAATATTCAAGGAAGTTAAACTATCTGGTTATTACTTTATTCTGACATTAATCTCAAAACACTGAAAAAACTTGCAAAGTTGTAAGAAGTCACGAAGGACTTGGACCACAGCTCATCTTCACATACTTCTCTTGCTCAAGAGTCCTATCTAATTTTGATCAGTCTTTATCTACTCTCACCTACTGGTCTTGGAAATTCAATTTTCTAGTTTAACATTTGATCCTTTGTACGAACTTACATACTATCTTCCTGCTACTTGTAGCCTGTGTGAGTACACGACAATGGCAGCGAATGTCGTAGAAATTTTTCCAGGAATGTCTGCTTCTTGAAACAATATTCGAACCATTTTCAGTGACATGTTGGAGTGTGTTTGAAGATAATGAACTTAGAGATTCCATATGTGAAGGGGAATTAGGTTCTGTAAAGCAACAATTTCTCCTTTCGTCTATAAAGAAAAGAGAAACTTGAAAGATTTTGTTCTAATTCTTCTGGTCCTGTTGAGAAAAGGAATTTCCTTTAAACAAAGTTCACGCTAAGAAAAATATACTTCTTTTCCCCTTCTATGGTCTTTCCACCTTTTGTTTTTCTTCCTTTCAGCTTTCGGATTGATTCTCTTGAAAATCATTTGCCTTTTAGTAAAGAACTAGCTCAGTATGTTAATGGAATGGCTAAGAGTTTGTGTAAACTTGATAGACGAAACAAATATGCGAAGAAAAGAGAACACATCAGTCACTTTGAAACATTTTGCGATTTGACTACAAGACCATCTGTTAACACCCTTTTCTCAACACAATACTGTTTAACAGTTAAACGCCGGTTCTTGTTTTTTTCTTCCATCTATTTTTTTCCTGACATCTCTTTCTGCAGAACCATAATCACAGACAAGAGACGAACAAGCACTAGATTGCCTACACCAGTATTCTGACTGAGAAAACAAGGGCACTATCAACTGACTGAGAAAGTAAAAGAGGGCACTAAAAGAGAGTGACTATGGTTTTTTCCTCAAATATGGAAAATTGTAGCAACTACTACTTTCCTCGTGATCATCTGATTCAGTGGAAGACACCTCTGTGACTCCACTCGACCCTGAGGATGAGGAGGACGGTGCAAGATTCAAATCAGTCCTCTCCTTTGTCAAGAAATCATAGAAAACAGGCCTTGGAGTCCTGAGTTTTTGCACTTTGTTATCACTTCCAAGTTGCAAGTTAGCCTCTTCGTTTCTGGTACCTCTCTTCTTCAAAAATATACGGCAGAGAACCCAATGTTTCATATCCACCATACAATCCTGAGAGGTTATAGCAAAACTCAATCAATTTTAAGAAAGCGTGGTGTGGTTTAATTATCTTAAGAACTTATAGCACAACGTTTGCTTCCCGGAAACAGAAACAAATGCCAACAGAATTGAACTGCAACGGAGACTCACCAAGGTCAAGTCCTTCTGAGGAGCCTCATTGGTGGGCGTTTCGGTGCAGACAAGACGGTATTCGTGCATTATCCAATCCGTCCTAGACCCATGTGGGGGTTTTCCTCTATAAAAAACCAGAGTTTTCTTCATCCCCACGATTTTGTTGCCTTTGGAAGTCACAATTTGCTTGTCAATCCCAGTTGCCTTCCAGTAACCAGAAGCTGTGGCTCTGTTGGATCTGTTCCCGTTGGGATACTTGGCTTCCCTGGTGCTAAAGAAGTACCGCTCTTGCTCCAAAGCACCTAAGGCCACAAACCGAAGGAGTCAAAACTAAAAATCCATTAAGTTCGTAAAAATCTGTTGAAAGCTTGCCATTTAAGCTCAAAGAACCGTTACATTAGGTTGTCTAGTAGCATAAAGCATTATCACTAATTCAATTTACAATTTAACATAAAGCTCTCTCCCTCTCCCTCTCCCTCTCCCTCTTTTTTTTTTTTTTTTGAACGAGCTTTAGACATAACCCTTCATGAAAAATCCATAATTTTGGAAAACATTTTCAACTTTCGTAATCATCCAAGCATGTTCAAACACCAACCTGGCAAATCCCAAGGATCAGACTTGCAAACATCGACTTCAGGGATTATAGAGGCAGGCAAAGGGCAAGAGAAGACCTTTCGCTTCAAGTACTGAACAACAAGCTCCTCATCAGTTGGGTGAAACCTAAAACCAGGAGGCAATCTAAGCACACCATTCTTAACAAAATTTATCTTCTCCATCTCCAAAAACCTACAAGCACTTCAAAATCAACAGTCTAAATGTGCCTCCTTTCCAAAACCAGCTCAAAGATCAAATCTTTACACCCAAAAAACAAGAATTACCCAACTACAGTTTTACTTCAAAGCCTCACAATTCATCAAGAATCTTTACAACCCAATAAGGGTCACAGAAAGAACACTTCAAAAGATGAGCCACAAGAGCAAGAGAGAACAAGAACAAGAAAAAAGATGGAAGCTTTGAACTTGGGCGTGGGAGGACATAAAGGAAGACAGAGTTTGCGAGGGTGGGTGTATGTGTGGGCTAAAGTAGAGAGAAAACATAGGTTTTTATAGTAATGGGTGTGTGAGAGGGAGGTCAGCTATGGAATACGGACGATTCATTTGGCGTAAACCAGACTCAAACTCTTAACTCCTTTTCTGTTTGACGTTATTTGTTCAGAAACGCTTAGGACTTTTAAAAGCAGTTATTAAATTTTAGGTTGTCTCTGCCCCAAAACTTTAAAGAGGAGAAAGAAAAAAAAAAGAGGAGAAAACTTCATAGAAAGTTGAAAAGAAACCGAATATGAATCTTTTGTAGCCTGAGTTGTGTGTGACAACTCCAACTCTTGCTGTTAAAACTTAAAACCCCTTTCCTTTGTCTTTCCCTTTCAACCATAGTTTTCAATGCCATTTCCCTAATTGCCCATTTACCTACTGTCATTGTTAGACTAGCTAAAGAACAAGTAGAGTTTGTTTATGCAAATGGGCTTGCTTCAGTAAATGTGTTCGTCACGGATAAAGCTATTGTTCATTAAGTAATCATTTTCCCTTGTTTGATCAAGAAAAAGCATTATGTTTTTCGTGTTAGGCAATAGACTTAGTTTGTTCATCTTTTGCTAAGTTTACTCTAACCGATAGGTAACAAGTACTAGTTCTCCATCTGAAGTTGGAATGCTATTACTTAATGAAACATGGTGATCCAGTTCAAGGGTTTTGGTTAATGATTGGCTAACATTGCATTCCAACATTAATTTCTTTTGCTTTTTAGAAAAGAAAATTGTGGACGGCGGAGGGGATAATTCGGACAGGACAAGCAACGTTTTCGGGGCCAATTGGGTCGTTTAAGGAAAATGTGACCAGAGTGACAAACTATGGAAAGCTTACAAGGTTAGTAGTCTCGTAAGGGTGAAGTCACCTTATGTCATTGGCCGAAAATCAAAGTGTTCAAAAAGCCCCAAAAGCAAAAGAAGAGAACCATCTCACCGCACGTCATGCTTTGCTGATGCAGATTACCAATTTCTTTGTTCATTACAAACTGTGAAAGTACATGCTTATGCCTCCTTTCACTTCATCTCTTAAAACCCCTTTTCTGGAGAACAAAAATCCTCCACCGTCCAGTTTAGTGAAAATGTCTGCTCCTTTACTTATCACCAACTTATGCTGTTAAACTCCTTTTCATCTTCACTTTTTATCAAAGTCCAGCATAGTAAACAGTGAACAGTGAACAGTGAATAGTACATAGTGAATAGTGCCAGAGATATAAATACAATATCCGTACGTATTTGTGAACAGTAATAATACGTATTTGTGAACAGTAGTAATACGTCTATGCCAATAAGCAACAGAAGGATCATAGGAAATACTAAGAAGAGAAAAAAAGTGCGATCTTGATCATTTAGCTCTACACTAAGAATGAAACAAAGATACATAATGATAAGAAGTAGACAAAAAAATAAGATAGCGGACAACATTTGAAATTTGGTTTTCGTCAAGAATAAATTTTGAGGTAAGAAAGAAAGAATGTGTAGGGAT
>JANKOE010000003.1:14459701-14480337 GCA_026284465.1 Erythroxylum citrifolium
TATTTCAATAATCTAAGGGCAAATTTGTCCGAAAATACCCAATTGGGGTATCTTGAATGAGAATAAAAAACACAGGGACTAAGGTGAATGAATTAAAAACACAGGAGCTAAGATGAATAATCAAGTATATCACATGGGCTGTTTTATGTAATTTGTCAAATATCGCCCAATGTCTTCAAGTTGTTCCAATTTTAGAATTAGATTTCACTCTCTACTACTAATAATTTTGCTTATTATGGACTAATTTAATTGGATTTATCTCTTTATTTTTATGTTTTCTAAAAATATTTAATGTATATTAAAATTCATTAAAATAATAATAAAAGTTGTTTCATTTGTTCATCATCAAAGTGGACACTCAAAAGCATATAGTCACTATTAATTGAATGTAGAGAATGATATGGGAATTTGAGGTTAAATTTGGATACTAAATTCAGGGAGGCCAATTTCAAAACAATGCCTCGTATCAAAGTGAGCATCGCGCAAATCTTTGTATTTGACTTTTTTCTTATAATTAAGAGCATGCCCCTATATATTATAATGTCACATATATTCTGAATGCTATATTCTTCTAGTTTGTACAATTCGTAGAAGCAAGTGTCAGGAGAATTATTTTTTTTCGAGTTCACATACAAGGAAGAAGGGATTCAGGGTAAGAATCATATCTTATATTTCTTTACTTACTCATCATCCTCACACTCAGTCCGAAATCTTGCAAGTAGAATCTGGAGAGGTCTGATAATATGCAGCCTTACCTTTATATTCTATAGAAGTTGTTTCCCGTACTTACTAATAAATCAAATAGGGTAAGTAAACCAGAATGAGATTGATTGTAAAAAGTACTTTAGGTGATTAAATTTCTCTGAAAATAGCAACCAAACACTTACTCTCTAAATGAAAAATGACTTCCACTAAGTAAAAGAGTTACGAAATTATATGATCCATTCACTACATCACTCAAGAAATTCTGACGACATAAAATGTATGCAATGATCAATGCCTGTAATAAGATGACAAGAAAAGCTGAGTTGTTTAATAACCACTTAAAAACATAGACCTTGGTTAATGTTAGAAGTGGAAGGCTTAAACATAGTGTCATGTCTGCAGTACAATGATGATGACCCATTAGAATAGACGCACAGGGATACCTGTGGCAACAAACTTGATAATTTCAGGATAAGCTATTCTACTCCTGTAGTCATTGGAAATGGAATTGACATTGCCTGGAAACCATTCTCTCCAGGATAAGTCATATCCAATAATTGCCATCTCTTCCCTTTTCGCCAGGGTATGTGCATATGTACATTAAACAGCTAGATTTTGAGGAAGAAATAAAGAGGGAAAAAAACATTTTTCGATGTGAAGTTTTTAGCAGAGTCTTCTTAGCAGGAAAAGAAAATGTTTTGTTGAATTATGAAAGGTTTTAGTTGTTTACTTTCTATTAACCAAATAGCAAATTTTGGTTCTGAATGGTGGGTGGAATAAAGATAGAGGCCCCTAGTTGCCTCCAAAACGACGGGCACTCACGTCGGATTGAGGGCAACAGACAAAAATGCCACCCTCAAGTGATGCCCCATTCAAGATTTGCTCGATCTTCCTTGTCTCACTATTCTGGATCAGATAGAAAATTTCGCAAGAAATCATATCAAGAATCTATCCTTATTTATAGACACAACTACCCTTTCGACAAGGGTTGCTGTGTTAGCTCTGGCATTTTTCTTATCTCGTGCAAGCAAATTATTAGCTGGAAAAAAAAATCAAACACAAACATAACCTTACTCTATTGTAAAACCTATAACTGGCATATTAAATTTATTTACTCTAATTTGAACCTTTTCCTTCCATGAAAGTAAGCCTTCAATATGATCGATACACAACTTTTACAAACTGGCATCAGATTCTTTGTACTTAACATTCTGTTTCAACCCGATTCGATACTAAAAATAACATCGATTTGGATATAAACAGACATAAAACAATGTTATTTTTTACACGAAATAAATTTGAAACAGGGTATTAGGTAAAGAATATCTAAACCCTACAAATTATGCAATTTCAGGAATTGTTTTCAATTAGAAGTAAGAGTCCTAAGAAGTAGGTATAGGTTCAATTCAGGACACTCCAATATTGTCAAGCACCGTAATTTTCTTTAATAGCTCCAGTAAAATGTTTTTGGAGCTAATGAGATTTGAGAAAAAGCAGACAGCAAGAAATTTTGCAGATGTGGAATACAAAGCAGAAGGTGGTTGGAAGAGAAACCAGATCTTCTGTCCAGTTTTACTCTGTCTTATTCTGTCTCATGAAATCTCAGTTATTTATTTTGCGAGATCCACGCGAGCTCTATGCAGACCCCACATAAATAAATGGCTGAGATTTATTGAACAGACACCATAATATTAGACAGAAGATCTAGACTCGTTGGAAGAAGAGGAATAGGGTAACGTGGGAGGGTTGAGATTTAGTCAAACTAAGGCCTCAAACATTGACAAATGTGAAGAAGCCGGATTCCGTAGGGAAGAGGGAAACTAATTTTCCATATAATTGAACTTATTTATTTATTTGATGTGGAGACTAAATGACGGCATGTTCTTAAGGTGGGTTACGTTGCTTTCCCTTCAGCAGCTCAAAGTTAAAAACTTTAAACCATATAACGTATTTTAATTGAAACACGTATTAATAATAAAGTCATATTTAAAATTTTAATATCGTCATATTTTTAAAATAAATAAATTATAAAGAAAATTGGAAACTAATTTTATTCTATGGTCCCGTGTATTCTTGGATGAATTCGATATTAGAGTTCACTCTTTCAAATGGTACCAAAACCTAATTAATAATGAAAAGACTAGATTAATTCGTGTAGCGTCTGTCACGTAATTTCATTTAACTTGTAAAACTTTTTTTTTTCTAAGAAAATAAAAAAAAACCTTTGGTAGGGTAAAGGAGGAAGGAAAAGATTGAGATTCCTACAAGCAAATGGCATTGGCATAAAATACCCACTTGTGTTAAATGTTAATGGGAAGAAAAGGCAAGGTTTCGTAAGCTATGATTTTTGCACTTTCTATCCTTTTTTTTTTTTTTGGGTTTGTGCGAGGGTCAAAGGAGTTTGCGTGTGGGTGTTGGAGAAGAGTAAGGGAGAAACGTCAAAGGCTGCAATTATTGTCTTTTGAGTAAAATAATGTTGTTCAGTGGAAAATGTTTTTGTGCTTCTCTTTAAACTATTTTTTGTCTATTTAACTACTTTTGTCATTCATGTGCACAATGTTTTTTTAATTATTAAGGTCTTAGTGTTCTGTCTGCTTGTCCCTTTAGTTAGGTATTTTGGGGTGTGGCTTCCCCTTAACCCTCTATCTTCACCTATACTTCAGTTTTCGGAACTCCTGAAGGGCTTTCTTTGTTGCCTTAATCCTTTCCTGAGATTGCCCTCCTCAGAAGCATTTCATTGCCAAGTATCCAACCTTAATTACTTTAGACGTGCACATAATTGAAGAGACTGAGGGAAACATTGAAGTAAAAATCCTTTTTTTTATAACCTCGGTTAATTATTGATTAATATACAATCGTTGAAGTACTATTTGAAAAAGAAAAAACTAAAAATAAAAATGAAATAATTAGAAAATTTTAAAATAATTAACAAATATTATGAATAACAAATATATAGAAAAAATTAGATATAATAAACTACAAAACCAAGAAAATTATTACTTTATATATATAACTATAATTCTTATTCTCTATATTGCAAAAAATGTACTAATAAATCCCACTAGAAAGTTGATTTATTAAAATTAATTTTGATTTTTTAGTAATTTCAAATCAAGTAGAAGGAATTAAATTTACAATTTTCTCTTTCTTTTTAACATAATAATAATCATCATCATCATCGTCGTCATCTGGAGAGTCAAATAAAAGCTAACTTATAAGAATAGTATGCATATCGTTAAAAGATAAGGTTCCTCACGAAGAGGGAGATATTTGTAGGCATGGATAGTTCTTTAAGGCCACTAAGTTGCCTAATTTCATCAATAACTTACTTAGTGTAAGCAAATGGTCCTATTCAATTATCAACCAACCACCAAAAAGGAGACGCGGAGGTTCAAGGAGTGCTCTTGCTACTTTATGCCAATCATTTCTGTATTATGGGCTGAGGCATCATATTCCATGTTTGAGTTGGAGCAGCATTACCCTTCCTTTCTTTTTATTCTTTTAATCCAAGAACAATAGAAAATTTAACTGATGTCGTGCGTGGGATTGGTAAAATCACTACATAAAATAAAGCTATGTGTAAGCGAAAAAAATAGTTAGTGTAAAACAACATTTCACATGGCGGATACATTAACAAGTCGAGCAAGCAATAGCTAGCAACCAATGAAATATGCAGTTTCTAGAACTAAGGGACCGTAGGGGTACACAAATTCAAAAGTCGACATGGATGACACAGTTGACCCCAAATTGTATAATTCAATTGTTTATTAATGATGAAGATGCCTTCACTACATGACCTGCTTTTCTTCCTAAAGGGTATTTTGAGTTTAATTTTCAAAGCACACTTTCTTCTATTTAACGCTATTGCTATTTTGTCCATCAATTTAAAGCAAGACAGAGCCGATCGAGCCTTACTGTTAAAGGATCAAGTTTGAGAAATTCTCCAAAACTTACTTTTAATCAGAATATAAAATGAAGTTGAAGAAAGGATAAGGACCTCATGTTTAATTTCTTATAAAACAAGATTGTAGAATAAAGTTACTGAGAAGATAAGTGTAGTTATCAGAACAAGATCAACACAGGAGATTTTGGAATAGGATAGGTGCTTTTATTCTATTACAGGTAAGACAGGGTTATTGGGACATAGTGAACATTATGAAAAGTAAGACTAGGACCACACACAAATTGCATCAAAAAAATAGACGTCTACTAGTAGTAATGCGAGTTGTTGTCTATAACCTGTACCACTTTACTACGCAAGCTTGAGCCAGACTCCCGTGACCGTAAGGTTTGCGACATTGGGTTCCATCTACTAGAGCCAACTGTCGGGTGCGACCCAGCAAGTTGCATTACATTTACGCCCCTTTTATAACTGAAACTACTATTAAACTTAATTGTCTGTTTCAGCTTGTCCGATCCAACGTCGCTTGCACGGATTATTCCTTTCGTCTACGTTTGTAGCTAGCTTGGTTAGTCCATAAGTTGGTTTCATCCGTCACTTGTTTAATTTGTCGTACGATTCTCAACTCATATTGCCTTGTCAGCCTCTTAAATGTTGACATAAACTTCCCGAGCAGGTTGTCCAATTGAATTTGGTTGAATAGAAGTTATCACGTATCTTTAAATACCAACCCTTCAGGTTGGCTAGAGATTTAGAAAGCATTGAGGAGGGGAAGAGTTGAAAAAATCTTAAAGGTGAAGAATTTTGAGGGGACTGACTAGTTTTCTATGTTGAACACTAGGGCTCTTCCAATTCCATGACCAGGACGAGATGGATTGATTTATTGACAAACGTTTTCTTTTCCCCGTACGCAATTGGGACGAATCTGACTTGAGAATATGTTAGCAGAGATTGCACAATCGAGTAAAACGCCAAATACATGCATGTTGGTTAGCATTGAAAATGGTGGCCAATTAGCTGAAGCAACTCAAAATTCTATTCGTCTTTCGCAAGCAGAACATTTCAGATTCTCTCATTGATTTGATCAGAAAACGAGAACCCCGAATTGTTTTTCTTCAGACTAACAATCCTGAATAAAGTGTATTAAACTACCTTTTCCTTTTGGTGATATTTCGTAAATAGAACATGCATATAATAAAGTGATTGGACTGGCAATGGCATGCCTGTTGTGCCACTTGACTTGAAGCCTATAGTTGATGCTTGTACGTATAAATCGTACGTGAGACGTACTTTTATATACCGTATGTGCTGTTTTAACTACAAATTAGAAAAAGTAGCTTTCAGAGCATGGAATCTCAGGCAAGGACAGTCTTCAAAGAAACTTCCTCATGTAACAACAAAAAGATGAGAGGGATGGTGATGCATTAGTGCATGTGAACCCAAGTGGGTTGCTTGATCTCATCTAACGTAAACAAAAATGTCTGTAACAACCCCTAATCGGTACATTTTCTGGCTTTAGAAGCAAATTACATCTATCTTCCAAGTTTCTTTTCCTGTTTTCGGGAGGTTGCTTCCACAGAGACTCTTCTCCTGTGCAACAGTTACATGCATGTTTTTGTCCCTCTCTGGAGGCACAGTAACATCAGTTTTTTTGTCCTTCTGTTTCCTTAATGGTTTGTTCCTGTTTTCACATGCTCTATGTGCTTACTATTCCAGGACGAGGAGCGCAATGTTAGTTGGATATTCTGAAACCGAATACAAGAAGTAGGGAATTTTTTTTATAGATTGGATGCTCTAAAAAGCAGCACTAAGAACAATTAAAAGCAATCCTTTAAGCATATGCTCGCAAACTCTAGTTGGAACTTAGAAGGCCTATATTTACATTGTGACCATAAGCAGTCGGTATTGAGATCTTTGGGAATGACATAGGCTTTTGATCTAGTGAGATGAAACTAGCGTATCCCATCACCAACATAATGAAGGTGCGTTAAGCATCTCAATCAATAAAATAATCAGACATTACAGAAAGGTGTTTGATATTGGATTTGTGAACAATGGACAATTCTAGTTCCTTCCTGTATCATTTCCTCCAACTCAAATTCGTGTTACATTTTAACCGTACCATCCTTATTGTAATTGAGATTACCGAACTTAACTTCTATTGTATAATATTAATTCGAGTTCAAAATAAAAAACTTATTATATTGATAGCCCATTGCTAATTACTAAATAATAAATTCTTAACTACCAAATTATGCAGTAAATGGCGAACTAGGGTCGAACAACAGAGAGTTACGATGCAAATGCTATTTTAAATATTGCAAACAAAAGAAAACATTATGAAATGATAAAAACGAAACAACTAAGATGCAATTAACGTAAACAAAAAGACAAACACAAAGCAAATTTAGAAAAGACTAATAACAATGGTAAAGAAGTAGGTTGGAGATATTTTCAGAATTCTGGGATGTTTATTGATCATCGAATATAAATAAAAGGTACTCTCATCATGGTATTAGCCTATAAATTCGATTAAGCTCTCGAACCCTTAATTTCTTTAAAATAGGCAAAACTAATAAGATCTAAAAATACCTCGATCTCTACTATAACCTAGAATAGGCTCTCTAAGTTCAACAGCGAAGACACATTAGGTACTAAGAAACAACTAACTTAGGCCACTTACTCATAAACTCGGAAAGCGTAACATAAAGTTATGGGATACTAGACTAGTTGATTAAGTATTCTGACAAATTCAACTAACCTATTGCTACTTTCAGGAATCACTATCGATTATTACATATCGCACGCTCAACCCTAGCTTGTGGATTAAAAAGTTACCTAAAGGGTGATCAAGGCTATAAGCAACTCTTAATTCATGACATTTATCCTAAATCCTAAACCAACATAGACCTACAAGTACCAATTCAAGACAAGTTCAACTCCACTCTTACAATTTCCATCTCTTCATCCTTAATAATATCTCCAAACCCCTAATTAGTTTAGTCACACATGTTCATATTGAGCAAAATAGACATTAAATAAACAAAACTCATATTTAATTAAATAAAACCAAGGCTGGAAATTATAAGTAAATTAATAAAAACCAAAATTTAACACTAACTTAATAGAAATCAAAACTCTTTATGCTAACAAATAACTAATCACAACCCAAATTACAAAACATAAACTAATTGCATCAAAATAAAAATTCCAGTACACATAACTTGCACAAAAACCAAATTAATTGATCATGAACCTAAGAACATGCATAAATCCTCACTATTAAGCATAAATTAATTAAAAGCATCACAAATAAGCAAAAAACCATAACATAAATCATTAAATATTCAAATATCTAATAAATTCAGACATGAAAAAGCACATAAATAAGCTTAAACAACCAAGATTAAAGCTAGAAAATTGAAGGAATAACATCCACTGATATAACATAAAGGTTCCTTACAAAATTCATAAATTTCAACTATAAAATTTATCAAACATTTATTTTAAATATTCTAGAACATGTAAACATATGATTAGCACTAAGAAAGCTTTAAACTAATGGAATGAATATTAATAGATTCATACATATGAAAATAAAGCATTGAAACTGAAAGAGAATAGCTAAGCTTATGGAAAGTAACGAATGAACAAAAGACTATAGCTAAAAATCAATGAAAAAGCTAAAGCAAATGGAGTAAAAAAAATGTTGTAGCCATCTCTATGGTGGAGAGCCTCTCCTGGAAAGCTAGCTCCAAGCCGCCACCTTACCAAGAAAGTGTTGATGCCGTAACAATAATTTCTCTGCTTCTCCTTCTCTCTTTTTGGAGTTTTCCCAAAAGTGGTAGATTGGAGAGCTCCTTTCTATGTCATTTCTCTTTCTTTGTATTGTATCTTCCATTTAGGGTAAACCCTACGGTATTCCCGAGCCTAAAAAGTTCCTCAAAAACTTAAGTCCGGAAGGTTGTACGCATTTTCTGTCGCGTAGGCCACGATCATAGCTCATAGTGGCACAATCGTGGTTCAAAATTTTGCTCTTTGTCACGATCATGACAGACCCACCAAACTTTTGTCAATATTTAATTTTGCTCCAAAAGTTTTCAAACTTCTTCCTTTTAGCATATATTTGTATTCAGTCCTTTAATTTGTATGTAAACACAAAATGAACACAAATTAAGTATATAAATACAAAAATAGGATTGAAAAGACATTGAAATGCATAAGAAAATATAAGAATATTTCAAACCTATCATATATTCAATAATTTTGAATATCTGTACACTTTAATACTAAGTACTTGTTAAACTACTAGACTTTCTGTTATGTAACAATTTACTTATTACTTGATTAAAAACTATTATAAATACTAAGTCAATTCTTTGTAAATATCTTATTTTTTAAATGAAATTATTATTCTTAAAATATCTAAATCCAATATTTTATAAATTAATCTTAAAAAATTATAAATCCCAAATACTAAATTAACGAAACATAACCTTAAAATCTCATCAAAATAATAAGGGGAGTTTGGAGCTAAATGTCAAACTATGTTAATGTAATAGATGAACTGAGTTATGCTGTAACAACCAAAGAGAATAAACAAGTTGATTTTCTTAGTGTTGTAATACCATTATCTCTTCTCTTCTGTACTTCCAATCATCTTCGTAAATTCTCTTCCTCTATTATGATAAGGATGATTAATAAACCATTAATCACCTACTCTAGGAGAAAGTCATAGGTGCACAAGCATTAATCATTTATTTTTATTATTTGATGTTTATTTTTATTTGTTGCACATGTTTGGAGTGTTATCAGGTTGTTGTCCCTAATTCTATGGTCTGTTAGTAGTGGTCTAGAAATTATAGAGGTCATATGAGTCTCATGTGTATTTATCATTATAAATAATTTCGATCCTAGTCAGTATGGGCATTGAGAAATCAATCATAATTATTTTGATATTTGGAGATTCTCCTTTATTTGGCTATTAGTTTTCTTTAAGTGAGATTCTTAAGAAGACTAGTAGATTTTCTTTTTCCCACACTTACAATTTCCTCTATTAGCGATCTACCAATTTGGTATCAAAGCTTGGTTTGAAGATGGTGAGCACACGCTCATCTTCTTCTGATCAGCCTAACCTATCATTAGCTACTCCAACTTTACTTGAAGTTATTTTGCAATAACTAATAGACGTGAATGCACAACTGACAACTCTCAACACTGAAATGACAACTTTCAAGGCAACATCTAGCAATCTCTACTATAGAGGAGTTAGAACAATAAAGACCGAGGCAACAAACCAATGGGAAGTTCAGATGATGGAGATGATTTTAAAGTTCCTTAGTGGCTGAAAAACCCATTTAAACCACCATCAACCAATATTGAATTTCTAAAGTTTGAAGGAGGGGACTCGAGGGGATGGATCTTGAAGTTCAAAAATATTTTTGGTACTACAAAACACTTGATGAGATAAAAGTAGATATTGCTACTAGGTACATTAAAGGGGATGCACTTGATCTCTATGCTTGGATCAACACCGAGAGGACCTTACTGTATTGGGAGGAGTTTATGAAGGTGTTGTAGGACCATTATGGTCCAACAGAGTTTATTAACCTAGATGAGTATCTTTGCAGCATCAAACAAATGGGTACAGTACAGGAATATAGGCAGGAGTTTGTTAAGAGATCTGTTAGGGTTAAAAATTGGCCTAAGCATTGTCTCTTAAGTGTTTTTATGAACGACTTGAAGGAGGAATTAAAGGCAAATGTGAGAATACAGAAGCCGCGTACGATATACAAAGTAGTGAGTCTGGCCATTGAGTATGAAGCAAAAATAGGGTCGCAATTGGGCCCAAATCCAACAGGTCTCTTACCCCAACCCATACCCATACTAGTGAAATTTTTTTTCTACGTGAATCATGTGTTTAGAAATCGAAAATGTTGTAGCCCCCAAACACCCCAAACCAACTCAGCTTTGCACGCATCTTTTCCAACGAGTAACTTGATGACCAACTCTTAGGTATTGAAGAAACATAATCAACAAGATAAAGGGGTCTGTTTCAGATACAACGAAATATTCCAACCTAGGCATCGTTGCAAAATAGGGTCGTTGAAATTGATGGAGATCTTTGAGGAGGGAGGGACATTGAATGAGTTTGATTCTAGCTTGGAAGAAGATAAAGAACCCGTGATGCAAATTGAAATCTCACTCTATGCCATTTTAGGCAGCAACTCGTCGTCAACCATGAAGTTACAAGGTATGCTAAGACAGAGGAATGTGGTTATTCTGGTGGACAGTGGCTCTACCCATAACTTTGTGGTAGCATCATTAGTCTCTGAATCGAATTTGCCCATTCAAAATATCACACCTTTTGGTGTGCAGATTGGGGATAAGTGTCATAGTCGATTTCCTAACCCACTGAGGGATTAGAATGTTGGTAACATGAATTGCATCATACTAGAATGAATTAGTACAATTGGGATATAATTTCATGATTTCATTCACATGCATAACATGAGCATATACACACTTAAATTTTGATTTAGAAAAATTGCACTCAATTGATATGTTCCGGGGTATAAAAGTTTCTAAATAATTGAGATATGATTGAGCTTTTCTAATGTCTTGTATTTTGATTTACTAATAAAAAGAATTGACGGAATTCAATTAGTAATTTGGAGTTAATTCTTACAATTGGAAGATTGATGGTTTAAAAAGTATATTTAGACTAGGAAAAATTTCAAGCAGTAAGATAAGTTGACATGTGGAAAATTAGGATGACTAAGCCTATAAAATGAGTGACATGTGGAAGTAGAATTGAGTGATAAATGGCTTAGAGAATTGAGTGACAAATGGCTTAGAGAATTGAGTGACAAATGGCCTAGGAACTAAGTGACAAATGGCACCCTAAGGAGAGGACATGTAGCTGGCCTAGATACTTGACAAGTGTCCTCTCCACTTACACCACACGACACACACATGGCAAGCCTCTTCACTTGTTGAATTCTGTTGAAACTTTCTTCTTTTTCCTCTCGTTGCCGAAAGCTTACTTGTCCCTCATATCTTTGTGTTTTTGCCTAAGTTTTGTTCAATTTCCACACCAAAATCTATGCAAAAGTCCTTCATAAAGATAGTTATAGAAGCAGAACATTGTTGTATTTGTTGTCATCTTCTTGTCTTTGCTAAAACCATCCTAGTCTCACCTTGTTCTTGAGATGATCTAGCATGCATGTGAGGCAAAGTAGACTTGATACATTGAGGTGGAATTTGAGTTGTACAAGTAAAATACTAGTCTTTGTGGCATGTTGTAGCAGAATTTTATGATGATTGAATTGGGATGGATTGAATGTAGTGTTGATATTGAAGTTGTGCTGGAAAAGATGGATGAATTGGTTACTTTTCTATTTTGTTTTTGGATGCATGAAAACAGTAGTTTATAGGATGTTATATGGATGATCTAAGTTGGGGTTGGAAGTGTAATTGATGAGAAATTCATGCTAAAGATAGATGTTAATAAGATGTTTTATATATGGAAAGTTAGAGATGTAAATGAGTTTGCAAAATCGAAACTGTTAATAACTAAAGTGAGTAGAATTTGGGAGCCTTAGTGTAATCAATATAAATACTAAATTAACCTAAAATGAAGTAGCTTTAAGGGTCATGAAAGCTGGAAAAACCCAAGTGTTAGTGATGTTTCTAAGTATGTGAAATTCGTGGAGAATTGAGGAAGAAAGATAACGCATGATTGTGGCACTCATCCCACGATTGTGGCCTGTTGCACTAGCTTCTGTCACGATTGTGGCAAGGTCCACCACGATCATGGGCTTAGTTCTGGAATGATAATTTTGTGTACCTGTTGAAGCAACTGAGGAAAAGTTATTCTAAATTGGTGTATTTGGACTTAATTAAGGCTTAGAATGAACCTAGATTGTTGATTGATTAATTGGTTAAGAGTTTGATAAGTTTAGGTTGTTAATTGAGGTTATAACATAAAGAATGTATTGTTTTGATGTCAATGTAACCAAATCTGGAAAATATGATGTGATGAAGGAATAAATGTTGGGACCCAATTTCGAAACCAGACCCCAACTGGAAAAACGGAGCGGAAAGCGAATAGAAACGAACAAACGGAAAAACAAAGGTCTGATCAGTTGAATATAAGGATTCTAGATAGATGTCTTGTGTAATTGCATCCCATTTCATGTTATATTTTTGATACTGAGATTTGAACTCATAAGAATGTTGTATAATGTGTGTGTGTATATATATATATATATATATGGATTGAGAATTGTAATGACTTGTGACTTTTATTTTTGTGAATGAAATGGGAAGAAATGATCATTTAAAATGCTTATGGTATGTATGATGCCATTAATGAGTTGGTTTGATTGTTCTAATGTACCATTTTTATTGAGTATGTTCTCGTATATCCTCTAGTATGTTTAGGTTTATGCTTTATGAGATGGTATGTAACAATAGGTCTCTAATTTGTTGAAGTAAGGTGTGTAGATAGTTTTAAGTATAAGTTCAAGATCTAAAAGTGGTGGGAGACTTCTTTCCTTTTGTTTTGGCTGGTGCAAATATGGTTCTTGGTTTTCAATGGTTAGTTTAATTGAATATGGTGTAAGCAAATTGGCAATAGATGTTAATGATTTTTTAGGTTAATGGGAAGAGATATAAGTTGTAGGGAGTGCCACGTGGATCACCTCTTGAAGCAAAATTCAAGGTGATGACAAAACAGGAGGGGCCTAAAGAAAGCTTAAATTATAAACTTACAAATATTGACAGGCTTCTTCAATAATATGTTAACGTATTTACGAAGCCAACCTCTCTACCACCCTTTCGTGCCCACTCTCTTGCCATTGTCCTTTACCCAAATTCTCCAATATAGGGCCATACATGTGTCCTTGTTATCAAAAAGATGAAATTTAGGGACATGTTATTGACTTGTTATCAAAAGGCATTCTACAGCCTAGTTTGAGTCCATATGTTAGTCCTGTGCTGCTAGTGATGAAGAAAGATGACTCACGAAGAACGTGCATCTATTATCTAGAGCTTAATCAAATCACTATTCTTGATAAATATCATATTCCCAATATGGATAAGCAACTTGAAGAGTTTAACAGTGCTGCATACTTCTCGAAGATTGATATCTGTTTAGGCTATCATCAAATTTGAGTGCAATATGAAGACATTCACAAGACAACCTTTCAGACACACCAGCCATTATGAATTCATTGTGATGCCCTTTGGTCTCACCAATGCCCCATTAACTTTTCAAGAGGTAATGAATGATCTCTTCTGACCACATTCAAGGCATTTTATTATAGTTTTCTTTGATGATATTTTATTTTACAACCCTTCTTTGCATCTTTATAAATTTCACTTGGTGATGTTTTCACTTTACTACGTACTCATGCATTCTTTGCACATGCTAAAAAAATGTTCTTTTGCCTAAGAACAAGTGAATTTTTTGGGACATATTGTCTCACAAGCAAGTGATAGGGTTGATCATGATAAAATTGAGGCTGTTAAACAGTGGCCTTCTCAATTAGTATCAAAGAGCTTCGAGGTTTCCTTGGACTCATAGGTTATTATAGAAGGTTTTTACAAAATTATGGAGTTATTACAAAGCCTTTTACTGACCTCACTAAGAAAGATGCCTTTTATTGGAATGAACAAGCTGAAATTGCATTTCAAACTCTTAAGGATGCATTAAGAACAATGTCGGTGTTAAAGCTGCCAGATTTTCACCAATCTTGCACTATTGAATGTGATGTCTCTATGGAAGGGATTGGATCTGTTCTCATTCAACAAAAATACCCAATAGCGTATTTTAGTAATGGACTTTCTTACTCTAATCGCTATAAGTCAGCTTATGATCATGAATTGTTGGCTTTTGTGCTTACTATCTAAAAGTGGAATCACTACTTAATTGGCCACCATTTTTATGTTAAGACTAATCACAACAGTCTTAAACACTTGTTTGAGCAGTGGATTTCTACAAATTCCTAGCAGTGGCTTATTTTGAAGTTGCTTCCGTTTGACTTTACCATTTCTTTTTAATTTAGTTATGCATGTACCTTTGGACTTCGTAGACTTGTAGGAAGCTTATTCTCTGGATGCATACACGAAGAGTATCATCTCATATTTGTAGCGAGATCCTTACCTATAACCAAATTATCAATGGCCTAGCCAACAAATTTTTTTATAAAGGCAAGTTGGTGATTCCATCTTTTACTAACTTGCGTGCTATTCTCTTGACTGAAGCTCATGAAACTCCCTTTGGTGGTCATGGTGGCTATTTGAAAACCTTGAAGAGACTTTTTGATCAGTTTTATTAGCCTCATATAAAGAAGGATGTGAAGTTTCATGTTCAACACTATTTGACTTGCTAACATAACAAGTATGAAACTCTTGCTCTAGTGAGATTGTTGTAGCCTTTACTAATTCCAAAATGTATTTGGGAAGATATCTCTGTTGATTTTGTAGTTGGTTTGCCAAATCTCACGAGGTTGACACTATACTTGTAGAAGTTGATCGCTTGGGCAAGTATAGCCAAAATTTGCCAAATTCTCATCCATATACTATCGAAATAGTGGCTAGCATTTTCTACAAAGAAGTGGTTCATCTGCATGGTATGCCTTGTTCCATAGTTTCATATTAGGATTCAATCTTCCTCAGCTCTTTTTGACAAGAACTATTTGCCTTAGCCAAACACGCTTGAAGATTAGTACCTATTATCATCCCAAATGGATAGTCAAACAAAGGTTGTCAATATGTGCTTGGAAACTTACTCGTGCTATTTTGCTCATGAACAACCCAAGAAGTGGTGTTCTTTCTTATGTTGGGTTAAATTTTCTTATAATACTGGTTTTCATGTTTCCTCCCACACCACACCCTTCAAAGTTGCCTATAATCGCGATCCTCCTTCTTTGCATCCTTTTATGAAGGGTGAAACCTCTAGTGCTGAGCTAGAAGACTAGTTGTTAACTAGAGATGCTATGCTGCAATTGTTGAGAGATAACCTACCAAGGCCCAAGCTCGTATAAAGGTACAACAAGATAGGAAAAGGAGAGAGCTCTCTTTCGAAGTGGGTGCTTATGTGCTACAACATATTCGACTGTTTCGATAGAAATCTCTCTCTAAGATAGAAATCTCTCTCTAAACAACGCTATGAGAAGTTGTCTTCTCAATTCTTTGGAACTTACAAGGTTCTAAAAAGGATAGGTGCAGTTGCTTATAAGTTGGAATTGCCTCCTGATGCTAGAATTTATCCAATATTCCATGTTTCATTGCTTCGTCCTACTCATAGTGTCCTACCTCCATCCACTCCAGCTCCACTCTCAATTTTTGATGAATGGGAATTTCTGTTGCAACCAGAACGCATTCTTGATCACCGTTAGATATTCGAATAGACTTTGGAGCTTTTGATAGCTTGGAAAGATCGCCCTTTTGAGGACGCCATTTGGGAAGATTATGGCTTGCTAGTTGCTCAATTCCTTAATCTCCACCTTTAGGACAAGGTGTCTTTCCAAGGAAGGGCATGTGATAGACCACTGATCACTTACTGTAGGAGAAAGTCACAGGTGCAGAATCATTAATCATTTATTTTTTATTTGATGTTTATTTTTATTTGTAGCACATGTTTGGAATGTTCCTTAAGTTTAGGAGTTAGTTGAGTCAATTTTGTTTAATAATTATTATTTATTATTATCAGGTTGTTGTTTATAATTCTATGGTCTCTTAGTAGTGCTCTAGAAATCCTAGGAGTCATATGATTCACATGTCTATTTATCATTATAAATAATTCTAATCCTAACTGGTAGGGCATTGAGAAATCAATTAGAATTATTTTGATATTTGGAGATTTTCCTTTATTTGGCTATTAGCTTTCTTTAAGTGAGATTCTTACTTAAAGAAGACTAGTAGAGTTTCTTTTTCCCACACTTACATTTTCCTCCTTTAGACATCTACCAATGATTAAATTTAGCAGAAGCATTAGAACAACACTAATAGTGAAACATTCAGCTTTAGAAAAGCAATGCTGATAAATTTAACGAGATTTTGGGGTCTGAATTTCTTTCAATTTAGGTTTGGTGTTAGAAAGTGCTTCGAATAGCTATCGTATTATATATATGTACAAATATAATTAAATAATTTTATTTGATCCATATATTTATTTTTTAATAATAAAACAAATCTAAAACATATTATTTAGTCATTTAATAAGTGTACTATATTAAAAGTTATAAATATATAAATTGGATATTTCTTTATTTATTAAAGTTATATAAAGGTTTTCGTAAAAAAGAGAATTAAGAGAAAGAAAGAAATCTTAATAAAGAATATAAAATTTCCTATCTTTCTACAATAATAATGTCTTCTGCATTAAGATACCCTAACTATTTGTGACAATTATTTATTCAAGAATTTAAAATTATAAATATCAATTATGAATTTTAAAATTATGAATATCAATTTTGACTTAATGTCATGTTTTCATATTTGAGGTTTATAAAATTTAGTAATGGGAATGAGAAATGCTTCCATAGTCACTTACAAAACGGCAGAGCCTCTGTGATTGAAGAATTGGGAGTCCTACAACCTAGGATGTTTTATTTAAATCACCGACGTTTCTCTGATCAACTCAAGGCATATGTGAAGAACAATTTAAGCTAATTCGGATTAAGGTGCCAAGAATCTTATCGTATATTTTCTGTATTCATTTTCCCTTGAAAGTTACACGGAAGCAACATGTACAGAAGTGTTTTGTAGTGTGAAGCGCTACATCCCATTTCTTCCATTTAGATGAAGGCTTCAGTTGTTAGGGAAAAGGGCTATTAATCTACACAAGAATATTTACTGAGGGTGAGGGAGAGGATAGATTTTTTCTACAAGAACTTAAGCCTCTTTTCAGGATTGCATCAGCTCCGGTATTAGCCTTGGTAGGAATGGGAGTTCATCTTTTGAAAATTTCAGCTTTGTTTTTGTCTTTAACTTCCTGTTTTCTCCCTTGTCCTCTGCAAGATCACTGAAAGTTGAGACTGATTCTGTGATCTCATGAACCAGATCCACAATGATTCCTTCAACTCCCATTAGATATTGCACGTATACAACCTCCGGAACGTTGCTGTACAGGCATTTCAATTTTGCACGATCTGAAACTTTGTTTGGAGTTTCCAAATCAGGCAAAATGAAGGAAATTAACCAAATACTTACTTCAGTTGACCATAGGTAATCAGGGAGAGCTTAGCCTCGTGAATTCTGGCAACTGCTCCTGGATTTCTGAAGATTGCTTTGACTTGAGACACAATACCTTGCAGACCTCCTTCGCTGCAAACCTTAATGGCATCATCCAAAGAATTTCTTCTTATGTCTGTGTAAATTTCACATCCTCCATTGGTTAGGAAGAATACCTGGAGTGCAACAACATTCTTGAGTTGAACTGTGGCTTTAGACATCACTAGTTAAAATTTCCCCTTTATCTTTCCACGAAATTTTGCTTTTCATTTGGCAAGAGAACTACTATAGCAGGACCAATTAGCTTTCACTTCTGACTTGATGATTTGCATTTTTTCATATCTTGAAAAACTAATAGACCATGTTTACAACTACATCACTAATGTTTAAGGAATAAATTTTGGCCAAGTAGTTTGGAAATTGGCTTAGGATTTCATATTTAGCCCGAACACTGGTTCTAAAAGATATTAATGTATCAACTAACAGAAGGACAACGTACAGGATAGCTTGTTTGCAATTTTCTGATCAACTGAGCTGCATCAGGCTGAAAGCTTGAGAATATGATATGCCTATCCTTAGCATGCTCAAACACCACCTGTCAGATAAGAAAATGAGCAGATATCAACCATTGCTTATCCAAAAGATTTAGACTTTCTATATAAAAGAAGCTAGAATAAGAAAGCATACCTTCAAAATTGCTTCAAGAATGTGTTGAAGTTGTTCCTCCTTGTACACCAATTGGTCATCAAACTTCAATTCAATATTAAAGCCCACTCTAGTTTCCACTTTCTCCAGACTCTCTTGTAGTGTACAAAGAGGATCATCTTCTTCAACTTTCCATTCAAAGATTGTCCCATCTTTCAATTTCCTGTAAAGAGGCTTTCCTACCTGTGAATTGATCACAAAAATGGGTGAACGAAGAACCTAATGGGAACGTAACCCTTTGGATGATAAAAGCTGAGGAAAGGTAGGGAGGGAAATATAACTACCTTGCCATCCTCCTTCTGGGGTCCATACGATAGAAATTCAGCCAGAGTGATATCTGTAACCCTTTTCTCAATTATAGAACCCTGAAAAACATGTGCATCAACGAAATCAAACGAGACCCGAGAACAGATCGACTCATTCCTTATATTCAAAGGCGTGAAAGAAACAAATTACCTTTTCTTCGGTGAGAATGAAGTTGTCATGAAAAATGACAGGACAATCATCTTTAGTTACCTACAACAAACAATGGTCTCGTAAAAGGATATTCGATTCACCAATAGTAAAAAGCAAGAAAGGGTCAATATCCAAAACCAAGATGTAGACAATGAGTGCTACGAGGTAAAATGGACATGCTACGAGGCAAATTTTCTAGTCTACATGCATCAAAGCTAACAATACAGATGTCTTGAATCAACAAGAAAAAGGCTACGTCACTTCCGTGGCCACTGGGGACATTCGACTGCCACGTGCAACGGAGCACCTCTAACTGGAGATTCTCACCGCAAAAACCGGACTCAGTAGCCAAGCCCACCAAATAAATGGTAATTGGTAAAACTTCGAACACCATGATGAAATGAACGAAGAAAATTAGGGATGAACCGTCAAGGATTAACCTTATTCATACCTGAACGTCAAACTCGATGAAATCCAGATGTAACTTAGCGGCGACGTTGAATGATCGAATGGAATTCTCCTTGATAGCCTTCATTCTCCGATCGGATGATTGCAACATGTTCATGCCACTCCCTCTGTGTCCCACAACCACAAACTTCGGGAACTTGAATGGGTTCTTCGAGTCTTCACCTTCATGATCAAAACAAACCGAAATCAACAGTCAACAAACACAAAATTTCAACCTTTTGATACATATACGAAAAGGGTTGTTACAAGAGATGACATTGAGTGAAGCGGGTGGAAGAGATAAGCGCCAATGCGCCATTTTCAGGGACTTGATCGAGGTTAGGCACATCAGAGACATGAACGGCTTTAAGGGCCATCTCTATATGGCTCAAAGATTCAAACTTTGAACAATGAAAAGAGACGCACTGGTTTTTCCAATCCTGTTCCACCTCAAGAAAATTTAGCCATGGAAGTGGAAGAGTATATAAAGGTTGGCCATTAACATCTAAACTTAACCAAATCTAATCCGACCCTTATAATTTTGTCCTGCACTTATTTAGAGGAAGCATATTCGTGTTAAGAAGGGTCCAGAGTAAAGACATTTGATAGAATTTTAGACAGAATATTCTTGCAGAGGATGGTTAATTTTAGCAAGGTTATCATGACAAAAAGAGAATTGCGGGTTTCAAGCACAACTTTTAAACTACATTTATGGATCTAATCCTCATCTCTGATGATCTAAGACAAATGGAACTTGGCCATTTTATAGTTAGATACGCAATTCACAACCATGCTACTCTGCATACGTGTATACTAAATCAATGGAGATTAGAGAGTAACTACTGCATGCAAGCTTCTGTTTTTTTTTTTTTTGAAATTTCCTACTACAAATAGCTGTTACCTCTTACCTGAGTATATATAAATAAGGCTTAATTCCGTCTGGTAGTCTTTTCGCCTTTTCCATGTTTTGCTTTTGGTGGAGAAGGAAGCTAGTTTCTGCATTATTATTCTTAGCACATACATAAATTTAGCTTAGTTCCTTAACGAGTGGTAAGAATATCCATAATGTTTGAGTTTTAACCCTAAACTAGTTCTAAACCCCCTGCTTTGTACGGGTTGTTACAATATTAATAAGAATATTAGTTATGATTAATAAATGTATAATTTGAAAAGAATTTGC
>JANKOE010000003.1:14645833-14660025 GCA_026284465.1 Erythroxylum citrifolium
CATTAATTAGGAGTCAACAAGTGCATAAACAATTAAGAAAGTGAGGCCAATTAATAATATAAACTTGGGCTCAATCAGTATGTTACAATCATTTCACCATTATACATTCAAAATGTCATGTGAGTGTCATCTCATCAGTATGAGGCGGTTTTGACCTTCCACCCAATTACATTATTCAATCAAATGTATATGAGATGCATATGTGACACTTTCCCATTTTATCATGATGTTGTGACCGAGCGCCTGAATTGTCTCATATAAGGCTCATTAAGCGTTAAACGCGTTTTAGGGGTAAGAGAGCCCTCTGGGTATGCACTACTTCCCTTCGAGCCCGAGGCTCTTTTTACTGGTTGAGCTGGTAGCTCTGGTCGGTAGGGGTAGGAGAGCCCTCTGGGTATGCACTACTTCCTTTAGAGCTCGATGCTCTTTTTCATCAGTTGAGCTTGTAGCTCTGATCGGTGGCTGCTCCGGTCATAACTGTTATTATCAGTTCATGCATTTATGTAAGAAATGCATATGCCCAAATTTAACAGTCAAAGTAAATATATCACAGTCTTTGTCACATCGGAGGCAAAACATTTGATCACATTAACAACAAGCAATGGACCACAGTAATAGCAAGCAATTTCACAATTATCACTTCATGAACACTTCTATGTCAGATCTCCCAATACATCGGACCTTCTGTCCGGAATCCAATCAGAATCAAACACAATCACTAATCCCACCATTATCTCCACAGTGAGCATATAGTAATTGAGAGAAAGCAATCTCAGTCACTCACCTGTAACTTCCGAGCTAATGCCTGGAAGTCTCAATAACGTCGGTGGATCGACGCTCCAAATATGCCTCTATATCAGTCGAAGTATGTAAACATTACCAATTGTACAGTCAGAAATATTTAATAATGCACATATAGTAATTATAATGTGTACAATCCATGTTCATGATATTCCTGGCAACAATCCAAAAATTTTTGTCACAAAATTCCGTCTAAAAATTAGAAATCTAACGGCCTCGAAATTACTCAATTCGGACCTCTATAGGTCCAAAAATTAATAAAACAATGACCAGAAAACAATTACCTGGACCCACATCAATTTCACCTCCAAAAATTCCCAATTTCTCATAAAATGAAATTAAATATTCCACGAATCCGATGCCTCGAGAATCAGATCAATCGGATGTCGGACGGAAAAGTTATGACAAAAAAATCAAAGTATGTTCATAAAATAGCCTTCCTCGCATAAACAGAGAAGTCGAGATCGTGTGCGTGCACGACCGCGACATCTGGATAGACCAGTGGAGTCGCGATCGTGCGCGTGCATGATCGCGACATTGCGATGGACCAGCGGAGTCGCGATCGTGCGCGTGCACAATAGCGATACTCCAATGGACCCACAACTCCTTCTTCCTCTCTTAAACCGACATCCCAACTTACAACCTTCATATCTTTTAATTCAGAACTCAAAATTTTACAAACTTGGTGTCAACGGAAAGATAAAAAGAAGCTCTACAAGTTTCTTGAAGGACACAAAAATCAATTTCACCCCTAAGGGTGTCAAAAATACCCTCAAAGCTACTGCCTTCACAATGTGTCTCAAAACAGTTCAGCATTTTGCAAAATCCATAACTTCCCATTCCCTTTACTAAAAATTACAAACTTTATGCCAAAAGAAAGATCAGAATATGTCCTACAACTTTCATGAAGAACATTGAACCAAATTCAATTACTAAATGGGTCAAAAAATTCAATTAATGATGCTACCCCTACATTTGACCTGAACAGTGCCACAATTTTCTAAAAATCATAACTCCTTGCACAAATGGTGCAAAATTCTCTACCTTATATCCTTGGAATGATCAGACAACATACTTCACTTTTCATGAAGGGCTTAAAAACCAATTCTATTTCTAATTAGGTCAATTTCTTCAATGAAGGTGGCTGCCCTGATCACTAGCAGATTACCTAACTTAGGTTCAGCATTTGAAAATTCATAACTCCCAATTCTGACTTCCAAAATTAGCATGCTATATCTCATTTTAAAGCTACTTTCTTCCTCTACAACTCTCTAGAAGATCACTTGAACCAATTTGAATCACAAAAATCTCTAATTTAGCTTCCAAACACAATACTCACAAAACCTACATTTAGGGATAGGTTCCAACATAATGCACATAAACAGTCAACATTCAACAGGTCATAACTCCCAACATACATATCGAAAAATTGCATACTTAGTAAATCTCTTCAACTTTCATTAAGACCAATTTCACCAATTCACCCTAGATCAATCTAGAAAAATGCATCAAAGTTTCAGGTCATCAATCTCGGGTACTGTGCACACAGCTCATATCATTCACTTTCAAAGCAAAATTCAACACTCTTCTAATCAAAATTGGGCAGCACCTCCTTCACAAGAAATGTAGCCAAATATCTCAATTTTAATTTAAGACAAACTTCACCTCAATTGCTTAACTACACAATTAGTTATGGCAAAAACATTGAAACATGTCCCAAGTTAATTTTCCAGCTTTGCTACTCAACCAATTTCTATCATTCCAATGCCAATTCTACTCCAACTAGCATGCTATTTAGCCAAGAATTCAACCTTAATCTCATCAAGTTATGCACTTGGATAAATAGTCACAAAATGGCAGCATACCACACAATACATTTTCATTGGTTTCCACTCATCTTTAATCTCAAATTCTACTTCCAATTATCTTAATTTCTCTACTTACATTTATTAGCTTTTATCTCATCCACTAATCAATCAACCATCAATAAAATAACTAAATCATATACCCACATACATCAACAAAATTCTCATACAATTAGGTGTACTAGCAACACAATTAATGCATTTAATAAACAAAACAAGGCAAAAACATAAGTCTTACCTCATCAAGCCTCAATTCTTCTCAATCATCCAACTTAGCACAACTTTCTACTTCCTCCTCTTCATACAAGATACTCATCCTCACATTTCAAGGAAAGCTAAGCTAGGCTCTTAGAAGCAAGACAAAGAGATAGCAAGTAGAAGATGAGAGCCCCCTTTTTTGTGTGGAGGAAATTGGTAGCAAGAAAAAGAACCATCGAAGAAGGAGGAGAAGAGAAGGGTTACGTATATGATGAAGCAAAATAAGAAAACCAACAAAAATCCTTGTAAAAGAAGGAGTGTCGTAGATGATAGTCAAGGCAATAAAGTAGATGTATCAAGGCATTAAATGAGGTGGAGAGTCATCAAGACACTTGGCAATGAAAAAGAGAAAAAGACAAATTTTCCTTTATTCAATGTGAATAAATATTATTTCTAGATCATCCAATTCCAATGGCCCTAATTACAGTCCCAAAATAATATACTCAATTTTTCAGCGTCATTGGACAGAAATTTTCTGTACCAAAAACCAACCAGTTCGCTACTTGGCGATTTTTCCGGTTCGGAAATTTTTCTCAGAAAAAATCCAGAAAAATTCCTAAAATTTTCTTAAAATGTAAAACGCACAAGGAATCACTCCAATTAATTTTTCAAACACAATTACCCCATTATCCACAACAAAATTGCATTTAAGCACATATACTGGAAAATATCATGAATGCATGTACAGTTATTTCCATGTGCAATATTTCACTGTTCAACCAATACCAGTATGCATGAAAATGTCGAATCAGTCCTAATCACTCTTACCCCTTTCTAAATTACTATTCTACCCTTCCCGTCGGGGATGGGATGTTACAGTAAAAGTAGGAAACTTTATAGGTTTCTTACTTCATCAAAGAGTATTTAAATTAGATAATAATAATGTAATGGCAATTCTTAAAGTAAAACCACCTCAAAATAAGACTAAACTTTAATGGTTCTTATGCCAAGTAAATTATGTCAAAAGATTTATCCTAATTTGGTCGATAAAACAAAAGAATTATCAAATCTCTTGAAGTTACAAAATTTTGAGGAATTTTGTTGGTAAGAAAGGCATCAGGGAGCATTTGACAAGATCAACAAATATTTAACTAAGTCTTTAGTTCTGATGCAGCCTGAGAAAGGAATACCTCTGAAGTTACACATTTCTATCACATAGGAATCTATTAGGTGCGTATCGGCCAAAAATAATAAGGCACGTCATGAGCACATTATTTATTACTTAAGTAGAATTCTAAAGTCAATAGAAAAGAAGTATGTTCCTAATATGAAATTATGTTTGGCACTATATTTTACTTGCTCAAAATTAAGACATTATTTACTTCAAAATTGGGTTCGTATGGTTTCACAAACCGATTTGATGAAATATATGCTAAACAAACTAATTATTTTAGGGAAAATTGGAATGTCATGACATTTATAGATTTAGTCTAGTTTATTATCTTTAGAAGTCAGTAATCCTGGTAAGCCACCTGATGATATAAAATTTAAAAGGATTTGGACTATTCAATGTTTAGTTATGAAAGGAAACCTTGGGAGTTGAAATTTAATTCTAGTATACGAATCCAACTAGTATTGGAATAGTCATTGCTTATCTAAATGAAACAAAAAATATTCTCTCTCTCAAGATGGACTTCCTATGCACTAATAATCAGGTTCAATATAAGGGCCTAATAATAGGGTTAGAATTTTGGGCAGATTATGAAGCTAAATAAGTCCTCATTATGGGAGATTCTTAGTTGGGAGGCAAATGAACTTTCTCAAATTGCCTCTGCTTTAAGGATATCCAAAGAGCTAATTCATAAATATGCCATGAGTAATTTAAAATAAATATAGAAATGATTTTTATCGACATATGTCGGATACGTAACACATTTATTACATCTGAAATAAATATGATATTTTGTTGGGAAATTATAAACGATAGAAAAGGGCGTAGAAACAAGAAGTGAAGAATGATTCTCCTTCGGTTACGCCGTGAATTTTCACCTCTATTCACTTTCCTGGAGGCCACCTGGTCCTCCAAGCACCAATCTCATCCAAACAAATTTTAGACAAAATCAAAAGGAATAAAGGGTCAAAGGGAAGCAAATAGCTATGGAGTTGATCGGAAAACCAAACAATTCATTGTCCCTCCATGATTCTTCACGTCTATTCCCTTTCTTTTCCTCTCCACCATTTTCATTCACATTTCGAGTAAAAGGGCATTAAGCATTTCTCGGAAGAGAGCCTGTGTTCGGTAGCCATGGATAAAAGTACAAGCTTTTCTAGAGATGACAAGGACAACGACAATGAGAAACAAAATGACAAAAACGACAAGAAGAATGACAACGCAATTCCTATAGAACATCAACCGGAGGATGTTCAGGAGGCTTCAGGACGTCCCAGGACAGGAGAATCCGACCAGATGCAACAATCTGCCGAAGAGCCTGTCCCTGTGCCTACGCCTGAATCTAAACCTGAACCTGAGAAACCTGAACCTGAACCTGAGCCTGAGTTGACTTTACATCAAGTTTTGGAAGATGTTGATCGATTTCTCCAGGTTTTGTCTGCCACCAATGACAAAACATCTGACCCACCAGAAGCCCCCAAGTCTGTGGAATCATTGTTGAAAATGGTTGAAGAAATTATCTCCAGCTGCTCCGTCAAGGCCAAATTTGGTCAAAATCAAGAGGAAGATTCACCGATTACTGAATCATTGATTCGCATTACGAAGATGTTAAATTTGCTTAGGGAATTCGATTCCCATTCCACATCAGCATCTTCCATCAACCGAGCCACAGCAGTTCTGCATCAAGCCATGACCATGTTGGTCACAGAAATGTGTTCAATACTTGAAAGTTGCCCCCTCAAATGTGGCAATGTTGATCCTAAAACTCCAAGGGATACAAAGCAATCCTCCGTTACCCAACAGCAAGATCAAAATACTCCCGAATCTGAATCCGAAGAAGAAGAGAAGTATCCTTCATATTCTCCGGAACAAATAACCAGCCTGAAGAGAATTGTAACGACAATGATCTCCTCAGGATACGAGAAGGATTGCTGCTTGGTTTACGATGCAATGAGACGAAATGCTTTCCTTAACGAATTGGAGAAACAGGGATATGCGGATGTCAGCATGGAGGAAGTGCAAAAGATGCAATGGGATGCAATGGAAGCAGAGATCGCAACATGGATCAATGTCATCAAGCATTGTTCTTCTGTTCTCTTATGTGGGGAGCGTAAACTGTTCTTTTCAGTCTTTGAAGAGTACCCATCAATATCTCAGAGACTATTTGGCAATCTCGCAGCAGCAGTGGTCACAAGGTTTCTGAATTTCGCGGAAGCCATTACATTGACAAAGCAATCAGCGGAGAGATTGTTCAAGTTTTTGGACTTGTACGAGACAGTTCGTGATTTAATTCCAAGCATTGATGACTCGTTTTCAATTGGCATTGCTGACGAATTGAAAGCCGAAACTTGGGCAGTCAAAAGCCGTCTTGGAGAAGCAGCTGTGAGCATTTTCTGTAATCTGGAAAACTCGATAAAGAGAGACAATGGCAAGACTCCAGTTCCAAGTGGTGCAGTCCATCCATTGACACGCTACACCATGAATTACTTGAAATACGCCTGTGAGTACAAAGACACATTGGAAGAGGTGTTCAAGCAACATCAGAGAACGGATGACTCTAGCGACTCTAATATTCAAGATGCAGAAACAAAGGAAGGCACTCCTCGGGATGATGGCAAGCCAGAGACGTCGCGATTTGGAGGGCAATTAAATAAAATTATGGATTTGTTGGAGGACAATCTGGAAATGAAATCAAAGTTGTATAGAGACCCTTCGTTGCGTAATATATTCCTGATGAACAATGGGAGATACATACTGCAAAAGATCAAAGGGTCCAGTGAGATATACGAAATGATGGGACACACATGGTGTAGAAAGCTTTCTTCTGACCTGAGACTATATCACAAGAGCTATACAAGAGAGACGTGGAGCAAATTGTTGCAGTGTCTAACCCTGGAGGGTTTGCATGTAAATGGAAAAGTGGCAAAACCTGCATTGAAGGAAAGATTCAAGATGTTCAATGCCATGTTTGATGAGATACACAGGACACAAAGCACATGGGTGGTGAGTGATGAGCAGCTTCAATCTGAGCTTCGAGTGTCCGTGTCGGCCGTCGTAATTCCGGCTTATCGTTCGTTTCTGGGAAGGTTTCAGCAGTATCTGACACCAGGTAGACAGACCGAGAAGTATATTAAGTACCAATCAGAAGATATTGAAAATTCTATTGAGGAGTTATTTGGTGGCGACCCTACATCAATGGCAAGGAGGAGAACGTAATTAAGACTTCTAAATGAGTACTGTAATTATTCTTGAAGCTGATCCAATTGAGAAGAATGCAGGATTGATTTTTTTCCTGAGGAGGTTGATGATCCAAATTTTATTATGTGTTATGTTTCTGGTGCATCTTTTGGCAGACATTTTCCTGCTGTTAAATCTGCCTGAATATGATCCTGTGATGTTAATGCGAATTTTTTGAACATACTCGAATTCTTGTATGAGTTTCCAATTTCCAGAATAAGCCTTGACATTTTTGCGTTCTGCGAACTCTCCTTCGATTACAGGAATGGCATGATTTACCGGTTCCATGCATTAGTTAACTTCTCAGGATCAAGTAATAACTAGTGATGCTTGTGGACGTGCTTAACTTGGGGCTCTGAATAGTATACATATCGAACCAAGAAGCCTGTTGGATCAACCACAAAGGGTTGAAACATTTGTTGCATCAACAAATGCAAGCCGACAGCCCACAATTCAGAACAAATTAGACAATCAGTTCCAAACGCTATATAATATATATGCATACATATATTAGATTAGAACGATGTTGATTAGAAAATATATTTATGCATATATTATCAAAATACATGTTGGTGAAAAGTGATTCACAATGCTCCAAATGTTTAACCTATTAACTAATCAAAGGATGAGGTGTAAAGCCATTTATAAATATCACTTTATTAGAATTTTATCATATTAAACTCCACTTCACCGACAATAATTCTCTAAACTGTAGCGTGCAATAACATTTTGATGGGTTTTGGAAGCCAGCTCATTATCCTCACCACACAAAAGTATCAGGATTACCTGCAGGAGTGCTAACTGAGCAAACCAGTCATTTTCAGGTAAGAATGTTACTGCTCCAAGACTTGAAATCAATAGCTAAACTGTGAAGAAAGGGACAGAAATGGCACAGTAGCAACCAGCTAGTGATGAATACTATTGAAAAGTTAATGCGTGGTCGAAACCCCACCAGCAGCTGCTGGTTGGAGTAGATATGGAAATATGGTTTCAAACACAGTCCCCATCTTTCGCTGAGACTTATAGCTCAAAGTGTACCAGCAGCTAGCTGCAGCGCCGCCTGCATGCTTCTGTACTGCAGGCCACGCCTCTATCTCTTTTTACTTACTTTTTAATCTTTCCAAAGTCTACTCTTAGCAACTGCTACATGCTGTTTCATGTCGCTCTGCTTTATGTTTTAGGTTCCCTTGTATTGTATATGTCACCAGAGAATAAAAATCCTGAAGCTACATAAAAGGACCTTTTATGTAATTTTTGTTGTCGAGAAGAGGACCCAGCACAGGAACTTCTTTTTTCTTTGCTACAGCCATGCTTCTAAATTATGACATTTTTCTTGGCAAATAATATAAAGAACTTCTGTGATATGCTTGATTATTTATTTTAGCCCTTGTATTTTTAATTCGTTAACTTTAGCCCCTGTGTTTTTTATTCTCATTCAAGATACCCCAATTGGGTATTTTCGGACAAATTTGCCCTTGAAATCAAAAGATTAAAAAAATATATTTCAATAATCTAAGGACAAATTTGTCCAAAAATATCCGATTGGGGTATCTTGAATGAAAATAAAAAATACAGGAACTAAGGTGAACGAATTAAAAATACAGGATCTAAGATGAATAATCAAGTATATCACAGCTGTTTTATGTGATTTGCCCATTTTTCTTTCTTACAATAATATTCTATTTCTTAATCTACTCGCTTGCTAGCGGCGGGTGAATTTTAGAGTAACCAATAACGTTGTTAATTTGTGATAATAAAGTAACACTTTCAAGTCACAAAAATATTCTTTTATAAAAATATAAAAATAAGGCTATATATATTATGATTCTTTTCAGATTTTAATTGACTTTTACTTTCTTTCTAATGAGATACTTCAATGTTTCGTAGAAGACTAAATTTATAGTTAAACAAAAAAGTGATTAATTAAAATTAAATAAATTATGTTACAAATTAACGATTTAACATTAAGTACAAACTTTTAAAATAAAACGTATGAAATTTTCATATAAAATTTTGAGAACTCGGTTAAGATATTGGACAATTAATTAAGAATTTCTTTTATTGGTTAGAACCAAAGATTTTAATTCCATATCGTATCATATTGTACCGGACAAAAAACGGTACAAAATATGTTCAAAAATATCAGTTGATACCGGTTGATATTTAAAATATCAGCTGAATATTGACGAATCGTGAATTTTAAAAAATTGAAGGACTTTTTAGCGAAACTTTTAAAAATTTTCGAAAAATTTTCCTTGGACGTCCCCCTCTCTCTCTCTCCCTTTTCAAACATTTTTTTAATTTACGATTTATTGTGATTTTTAATTTTATTTTAAAAATAAAATAAATATTTTTATTACTCATAATAATTATGCATTAAATAAAACTTTAAAATAAATTATTTTTAATTAAATTTATTTTAATCTTTTATATAATAATTATTAACAAAGTATTAATAAAAATTATTTTATTTTTAAAACAAAAATTTTAAATTTTATTATTTATAAACTAATATTTATTTTTAAATATATTTTAATTATTAAATCAAATTTTATTTAAAAATTATATATTTTAAAAATATAATAATTAAATTTACAAATTTAAATTAAGTTAATTAATTAATTAATTATGTAATATTAAATTAAAATTATTTAAAATCTTATTAATAATTAATATATTAAATAATTAAATAATATATTTAATTAATAGTAAATTAAATAATATATGTTTTTGTTTCAGGTTTCACTTTTAATCGATTATTTTCTAATTACGAACCCTTGTTGTAAATTGTAATAATTAGAAAATTAAGTATCTTTATTGTTCTTTTTATTTGAAGTTTAATGTAATTATTATTTATTATATGATAAAATTGTAATATTTCAAATACTTTGTATTGTTCTTAATTTTATACTTGTATGATGATAATTGTCTTTTTTATATTAATTGTGACTATTATTTATATATGAAACATCTAAAAATTATTATTATTTCGTATTAATTATGATTATTATTTATTATTATGAATTTTGAAAATATGGTTGATATAAACTTATAAACTATACAATAAAACTATACAATATGATAATGGACTATTTGATAATTTCTAAAAAAAATTATGAACTATTTTATAAATTTAAAAATCAGTCGAAACGATGTCCAGTATTGATCGATATTAGTCTAATACAATACTAAAATTCAATCCGGTACCAAATCTAATATAGTATTCGCAACATTGGTTAGAACTCCAATCAGGACGTTTTGTCCAATATTGGACCATGTCTACTAGTCATATCATACCCTACTTATTGATTTAAATTCTAAGGCCTTTCGGCAGCCTGATTAAATTCTACATGTGCGATAAACTTTTAATGAGTGTGTTTGTTTGCTTAAAAACCTTTACGTTCATCAATCAAACTAAGATGTTAAAGCCAAAAGGGTAGGAAAGATGTGCACTTTGTAAATGGCCTGACGTCAATTCATGCTTAGTGCCATATAGTGCACATGTGTCTCAACTCTCGCCCATGGAAGCCCCTGTTTTAGCTAAATGCACAAGGTTTATACTCATATCTGTGGGCTTTTATTATTTGATGTGGGGCGTAACCGGAGCTTTACTTTCTAAACCATCTTTTGTTTCAAAAGCAATGTGACGTACACTTTGCCCACATTATATCAACTTTCTGCACTAGAAACATGGCTGGCTTATTTAGTTTTGGTTTCTTTTGCCTTTTATCACGACATATTATCATTCATGCTCAAGTAACACTGCTTAAGTTAATTAGCTGATAATTAAGTGAACCAGAATCCTATTGTCAACCTTCTTTTTAATCTGACCATGTCAAAATAAGCTTTTGTCCCCGAGAATTGCATGCTTCCTTGGCAGGTATTAATGGGAATAGAGGTCAATTCATGGAAAGAGCCTGAAAAGACTGATGTGGTTTATTTACGATGGTCGATGATGCGGATGATAATCGTCACCGTTGCTCCTGGATGGCTCAACATGCGCGTAATGTTCACGTCACTAAAGCTAAAGAAAAGCTCTAATACCCGACAACAAGGACGAGACAGCCGACTACAACAAAACCCCTCCTTCAGGCTTTTGCCAAACGAAAAAAAAGCCTGAAACCATGTCTCAATTACGCCTGAAAGTTCTACAAAGAAACCTTTCTCTAGCTTCAAAAAGAATGGTGCGATTGTACTCTCTCTCTCTTTACTCTCTAAAGTAGGCAAATGCCTCCTAGCCGCCTTCTACACCTGACACCTTTGCCTCCACTAAGGCTTGATTCTACAAATGTACACATAAATGTCTTCTGAATACAGACAAAAATCCTTTTAAAGCAAAACCCACAAGAACCCCTACGCACGCGCTGCGACAACATCAGACAAATCCTTCGTTATTACCTTATTACCCCAATGCCAATGCCATGCCTCTATATATATGTATTGCTCGTTTCTTGGCTACGAATAACACCATCATCTCCAATTCATCTACCATATTCCTTCTTTTTCTTCTTGGTCTCCAGTTATCTACTAAACATGCATTACCAGGCTGATTCATGGGGCTATTACGTGCCTGTGAGGAGCATCGGAGACCCATTGGAGAGAGTGGTGAGATTGGCCTCGGAGAGTGCGGTGGTGATTTTCAGTATTAGCAGCTGTTGCATGTGCCATGCAGTGAAGAGACTGTTCTGTGGGATGGGTGTGAACCCGACTGTGTACGAGCTGGATCAAGACCCGACAGGGAAAGAGATCGAGAGGGCGTTATCAAGGCTTCTTGGTAGCTCGACCTCAGTTCCTGTGGTGTTCATCGGAGGGAAGCTAATTGGTGCCATGGACCGAGTCATGGCTTTTCATATCAACGGAACTCTTGTCCCTCTTCTCAAAGAAGCTGGTGCTCTTTGGCTTTGACTAGCTAATAGTTCCTTCAACTTGCCTAACATCATCCACTAGAAGAAGTATACGTTGTCAAGAAAAGGAGACGAATCAACTTGCAGTTCCTAGTACTGTGGTGGCTTTTCAGTTGTCACTATTTTTCTCTCTGAAACAAGAAAAAGAAAGAGACCATTAGCTAATTAATGTTCTTAGCAACTAACCTTTGAGGCTTGTCTTTAATTTTCATTGCTTTTGTAAGAAATCTAACTTACGCAATAGTGTTCAATGGAGTAGTTGCATCTGATCTTCGTTTGATCCCTCCTTTATACAAAAACATATTTATTTTGGGCTGTGGTTAAACGTATGAGAACTGTAAGTGAAAAAGACTGAAAGAACGGCACCAAAAGCACAAATAATGTGGAGTGTTCGTCGCATGATATCCCGGAAATGAACTAACAAATGGACGATCGCCACGTCAGCGTCTATGAGGAGTCTAGGAAAGGAGCTGGGGCCTACCTAACCTATGTTACATGGACGCTGACGTAATGCACACAATGATGACGTCAATTAAAATGTAAGAAATTGTTAAAGGGATAATGCGACAAAGTTCTGTACAAATTTGAAAGAGACTATAGGTTTTGTAAAACGATATTCTAACGTGCAGTTGGCATTAATAAGTCTCATTTTAGTTAGATTCATAAATAAGGCTAAGTTCTTGGGAAAAGTATTGGTTAGGTTGGTCATGTTAGCCCTAGGCTTAGATATCGACGACCCATTTGTAGGTAGTAATCTTCCATGCACTCGTAAAGACCTAAACTTAGCAGCTATTCCATATATAAGGTACTCCTTTGTCATGATACAGGTACGAGATTAGAACCTTAACTTTCTCTGTTCTTAGCTACCAAAACCCTTACCAAAAGACTAACTTGAATGTCGGAGGACCTGTCGACAATCAACCCCCGACGTGTCTTGTGTTGTTTTGCAGGCATTATTTTGCTAAGGTCAGTTAGAACTATGGATCCAAGCAACGGCATCCAGCCCCATCAAAATAAGGCATAACCACGTATAAAGTCAAAATTTGTGAAGTGCTTATACTTGTTTAACAAAATTAATGGTTGATGCAATTTGCTACCTGGAAACGTACAATTTCAGTAAAGTACGTAAATAATGAAAAGGTCAATTATGGGCATGCGCTGAAATGAATAAGCCTAAAGTTCCCAATAGCTGGCATTTGTAGAAATCCTGAAAGACTGAACTGTACAGATTTGGGCAGGGCCACGTTCGCTGTCAACATTTCACCTTGGGCCTTTTTAATTTATGAGAGAGCAGCTTAATCGACTAGGTGAATCACCGACTGATAAACATGAAATTAGGTGCATGTAATGTTGGGTATAAGGCAGCCATAACATGTAAAGACTTAGAGAGCTAAAGACTAATGCCTACATATGCCTACCAAATATAGAAGCTTCTCCCCTTGTTTTCTCCAATGTCTCCAATCAGTTTCCTTCTACTTTTTACTGCTATATTTTTTCATCCTCTTCCGCTTGTTGCTTAATCTGCAAGTTCTATCTCTCATGTAACAATCATTGGTGTTGTTTATTGTGATACATGTTCAACCAGTACTTTGTCTAAGCATATCTGACTCTTTCAATCGCTAATGATTTCTTGATTAGGTGTGGACGTCCACATGCAATGCACATTCAAACCAAACTCACCCAGGACTAGGGAACAAGTGACCTCAATCAATAGAAAAAGAGATAAATATGGGAATTACAGGCTAGAAGAACCACAAGTGGAAGCTTTAGATTGTCTAGATGGTATGGCAATTGAAACATGTGAAGCAAGTTTAATAAAGAGTTCATCTTCAGCCTACAACCATCCTGGTTTAAAGACCTCAACAAATGAGACATCAGTCAAGTCTAAGCAAGCTAATATGTGCATATACAATGTTGGAATGGAAAGAGTTGACTTACCGGATTTAGTTCCGAAATCCTTGTAATTTTGTCTGATTCTCTAAGATTGTGTTTGGCCTATATATCCTAGTCTAGAGG
>JANKOE010000003.1:14758737-14783100 GCA_026284465.1 Erythroxylum citrifolium
GGGCTAGGACCCCATTTAAAATAATTGATCTTGAGTGTGCTCAACAAACCAACTAAAATAAATTAGGTAGAAAACACTTTTTCAATCACATCTCATGTGACTCCTAGTACCGTTAGGTGATAACTTTTGCCAAAATATATCAAATATATTATTCCTAACCTTATCTCTAAAGTTATATGATCATGAGTTTACTCATCCAAATCATACAATTTTAGTTAAGTAGAACCCATTAATTTAAGATTAAAACATATTTGGGTTAAAGTGACCTTGAGTTTACTCAACAAATCTTACTTTAAACAGAACTCTGGTTTTATTCTCAAATAATGGAAGACAACCATCGCGTTCATAACATGTACTTAATATTTTATTGAGGGATTTAAAATTTCAAAATTTCTGGTCTCATCAAAATAATATAATCCTATTATATTTCTAATTTCAAACATAATCCAATTATGAAAGAAATTATTTACAACTTTGGCTTGATTCTAATTGTTGATTTGATAATAAATTTAATTTAATAATTCAACTCTTGAAAAATTAAATTAAATTCCAAAACTTTCCTAATAAATATTCCTTTGAAAATAATTTTCAAAATTTCATAAAACACTTTTCAATTTTATTAGGAGTGGAAATTAATTTAATTTCTATTAAATTAATTAAATACAATTTAGGGGTTTAAATTTTTTTTAAAACACATAAAAATTGGGTGGAAAGGTGTGTGGTGTTAGGTTCTGTTTCCGAAACCCAACTTTTCAGAATACCATAATACTTCGGAGTACCATAACTATCATCAATTCATTTTCTTGCTTTGATACCACTCCCTGTTGGGGTCCAACATCTGGTGTGTGCACCAGATGATAACATGCGTGGAGTGCATGCCCCAACGTGGTCAAAGGAGACTGCACGTGCCGGTCACGTCTGCAGGAGACGTCTGGGACACACGCCCTTCGTCTTCTCCACGAAACCTCTCCCTCTTCTGGAAAAATCCCACTTTGTCTTCTTCCATCCTAAACTTCTCCTTCCATGTTTCCACGAACCCATCAACCGCAATCACGTTCCATAAAACGCAACCTTGTTCCATGGTTTTCAAACCATCATACATATTGGGTCTCAAAACCGTCACGCCGGTGAAGTCACAGGCGTGTCCTCTCCGTCGTGCAACCACAAACAGCTCAAGATGGCGTCACCTACAATGGTCGTCGCCTACGATGGGCGATTAATGCCCATCATCTTCTCCATTGGCGACAATCGCCTAACAACACCATCGGTTTTGATGGTGATTTACAAACACAACAGTAGTAAACATAAGGAGAAAACACAAGAACCATACATCACAAACAATAATCCAAAAAAGGTAGGGCTTTCATCAATCAAACATGCACAAAACCCAGACACCCGAACCCAGATATATGCGAAAAGGAGTTTCAAAAATAGGTTTTCAGAAGGCCAAAACCCAGAAGGAAAACACACACATTCTGGAAACAATTTCCAGAAACATCGCATAATAGACACAAGCAAATTGGGTGCAGTAGAAATTAGGGTTTTAAGAAATTGGGGATTTCAAACAAAATCGCAAGCAATGTAAGGAGTTTAGAAAACTCTAAATCCATTGTATTTTCATCGCATAACCACAGAGAAGAAAATTCCAGAATCACCACAAGGCATGCATCGTATATGCTCAAAGAATAAAATTCTAGATCATGCATAAACAATTAAGATAGGGATCAGAAATCGCAGATAGTTGAGGAAACAATTTCCAAAATAGGAACAATCGTGAAAATTTTTGTCATTTACGAAGTATTAAAAACCAAATCAACAATAACAAGCCAGCCAATAATCCAAGATTAACAATTAAAGGAGGCTCTGATACTACTATAAGAATCCAACTGTGATCGAATCACGGGTACGGCAGAAAACAAAAAAAATTTACTGATCCCGATAATTGATTGAACTTGAATAAAATAAAATTCGATTGAGAAATCGTACCTTGTTTGCTTTTCGAAGGAAACTTTGAATATTTTCTCTGAGTGATCAATCACGAGCTGTCCAATTGTCCAGCCTCTGATGGTATCCACAGAGCAATTCCTAAACTACTTTTGAGAGGAAGAAGACAAAAGTACTAGTTTCTAGAAAACTCTTCCCTTTAAATAGAAAATTCATGATAGACTTTCATTAAAATTAAATCTCTTTAATTATAATTAAAATCAAAATCAAAATCAAAATAATTTAATTTAATTTAAATAAAATCAAATATCTCATATTTGATTCCCAAAGTTTCTCAAACTTTATAATTAATTCTAACTTAATTAAATTAATTTTTCTTTCACAAATTGTTCTTTGATGTGTGACCTATTAGGCTCCTAATAAATTGACAATGATTATAAATTATAATTATAATTCACAATTAGAATTAGATAAATTAAAACTTATTTTAATTTATCTTTAATTCTCCAATTAAATAATTCATAATCATAAATCATGATTGACGTCTAGCAACATGTCATGATTACCCAAATATCAGGAATGTCAAAGTGATTGACTTAACCTATCCATGCATGGCCATAATATATAATTTAATCATTTCGTCATTCAATATTCTAATTGGACATAGTATGGATATAATGTCCACTCTTATCATCCAATTATGTTCGTTCTTACTAATTAGTAATTGATTTATAATTGAAATTTGAAAACTCTTTTTCAAATATCAATTCACTCTGGCCAGAGAATTCCATAAATCATTGCTAATCAAGAACAACAGAATATTCTCTCTAATTACTTTAGAGTGACGAATCCTATATTGACTTACTCAACTATCTACATATGGTTCATACAGTATCCAATTACTACCGACTGAACTATCTTAGGACGATTCATAAGTAGTATCAAAACACAATAATTTCCACACTAGATACCTTGGTAATCTCAAGTCTGAGGATTAATTATACAACCATCATTATGAGATAATCCATAGACGCATAAGTAATATTTTATTTGGAATTCTCATAATCGGGTCAGTTCAGTGACTTATTCTCTAATAATCATCCACACATTAGTTTAAGTATCTCTATACTTTAATTTATGAGATCAATTACTTTCTTCATAAGAAAAAACGTAATGTGTGCTAGTTTTACCATTTCAACAATATCCAGTTTTGATGAAACTACAACTAGAAACATTTAGGAATAACACATAGGTGTAAATTGATTCTCATAATTATAATCTCATCATAATTTCAATTACACAGTAATTATTTCAATGCTTTTTTCTTTATTATTAAAACATAAAATATTAATGAAAATAATACACAAAGATAAATAACACATTTTCATTAATTAAAATATAACATTACATATTAATTTGCATCCAATTGATTAGCTGCAACGGCATAAACTAACATCTAATACCAAGTATGACCAAATCTTAGAGCATATTGCGGATTCATGATAATTTGAGATCTCTAGATCTGGTAAGCTCCTAATATTTTTGTCAAAAAAGTTCGTACAACCTAAAAGTCATTGGAAGAAGTTCAGGAGTAGATCAGATATTATCCTAACAATATGCCTTTGAATTTGTCTTGTACAACATTCGAAATAACAGCATAGCTTGGAAGGAAAAGCAGCTGTACAACTCACTATATATAAGTTGCAGAAAATGAAGTCTCGAAATTGTACGGCGCAAAGGGTAAATGCTAGACGCTTTCTGCGAGGCAGCCGACTAATGACAACGCTGTTATAAGCTTCCCTCTGAAAGATTTTGACGGTGCATGCTAGAAAATGGTCTTGGAAGTTTCAATATAAGATTCTAAACCTTGGCGCAATAATAAAGGCAAAAGTAAGAAGGAAACAAAAGCTGTATAAAGTCATAAACATAATCCCAAATTCTAGAGTGCAATTTCGAGTAGGGAAGGAAAGTTTGAATAATGTTAAATACTATCTATATTCTGACGAGTTGTATTTGAACAAGCAGGTTCCGTTCACTTCCCTAAACTAGGAAAATAAAGTTCTGTATAAAACAAGTTAAAATAAAGTTAGAGATAAAATAGAAAACATTCATGTGCATGAAAATTTAACAAAAGGGTAGATCAATTACTGAAGTGTTATCCAAAAACCATTGTCCGTCAATCTTCCAAGAAGCATTAATTTAAAGCCGATAATTAATAGAAGGGTAAATTTAATCTTAAATTTTTTATTATAATACAAATTAAATCTTAATATTTTAAAATAAATTTGGCATTTTTAAAGCGTCTCAATATACAGAAAAACAAACATAATCATATCTCAGTCAATTTTTTTGTTACTTTATAATTAATTTTAATGCATTTATGAACTCTACAATATCACATCACATACACGTGACTCTGTACAGTCCATCCAACTTAAAAAAATTTTGATTAGTTTTAATATAATTTTAATAATTATGATTATTTTAATTATTTTTAGCTACAACTAATTAGGCTAACCTAATAAACTTTAATAAACAAAAAATCCCAATTCTTACCCACGACTCTCCTTAGCGATGTGGTAAACATAAATTGTATCAGTTTTAGATGAAAAACAAGCAAGGTTCATCCTTTGAAATGGATTTTTGGTTGTCGTCAAAAAAACGAAAATTTGGTGATGCAGTTTCTTTTTTTTTTTTGATAACAAGGAGGGTGCTACCCTAGAGATGAGACTTAATTAAGTCACGAGCCTAGTTTTGACTCCACGAGCCCGCACTATACTATGGTTCTCATCGAACAAATCCTTCTGCAGATCGTGAGGAAAAATGTGAAAGAATTTGGTCACGTAATAAAAATAGGTAGCTGTTTCTTGATTATACCGTGATTTGAATTCAGAGAGGGGGTAGATTCACGTGGGTTAAAAAAGAAGAGATGCAGGGTTCAATTCATGTGGATTATACCGTGAATTGAATTTACAATTGGAGTAAATTTTAAGTCCACATGGAAATTAAACTCATGACGTTTTTTTTTGGTTCCAACCAGTAATTGAATTCAATTAATTATCTTCCAAGCAGGCTGTTTAGTCTTTCGGTTGAACGTAGTTTTGGCTTTGCTTGAATTGATAAACAGCGAAAAAGTGAAGCCTTTTACTTCTCAGACAGGAGTATCTTCTGAGGTAAAGCTTTGAGCTTGGGGGTTGGCGGTGGAGACAACGATGAGCAGTTCAATGGCTGTGATGATACTTCACAACGCCATGATAGTGACTATGGACTCAAACAGTAGAGTCTTTAAAAGTGGTGGAATCGTTGTCACTGGAGATGAAATCACAGCCGTCGGTCAATCTCTTGATATCCTCTCGGAGTTCTCAGCGCTTGCTGATCAAATCATCGATCTTCACGGCCAAATCTTACTGCCAGGTGCTTTTCCTCATTTCTTTGTGTGTTCATTTTGATCGATTTTGACTGTAATAAAGGGTTGTCTTGAGTTTGCATCTTTTAGAACTGCTTCACTGTTGAGTTTGTTTTGGCAAATAGGATTCATCAACACTCATGTTCACTCCTCTCAACAGCTAGCTAGAGGGATAGCAGATGATGTTGACCTCATGACTTGGTTGCACCATCGAATTTGGCCTTATGAATCAAACATGAGCGAAGAGGACTCTTATGTATCCACTTTGCTTTGCGGGATGGAGCTTATTCACTCGGGTGTAAGCCCTAATATATTTTCTTTTCCAGTATTTTGTGTGTGTCTTAGTGAAAAGAGTCAAGATTGATGGAGTTTTTCTCAATGTTATAGGTAACTTGCTTCGCTGAAGCAGGTGGGCAGCATGTGTCTGGAATGGCTCGAGCAGTTGAGAGGCTTGGTTTAAGAGCTTGCTTAACTCAATCGATCATGGACTGTGGCGTGGGTTTACCACCAACTTGGGCTCAGCGGTCTACGGATGATTGTATAAAGGTTGTACACAAGCCCTGAAGTGTTAAAAATTTCTTTGCCCTTTTTATATTGAACTCTCTGATGCCTTAGGGTGCTTTCTTTATGCAAGTTAACCCATTCCATTCCGTAGCTGTTTGTTTTATATGCTGTAATGTGGGTTATATGAATTTATTTTTCATATCGACATTTCCTATTGCAATCATACTGATGTACAAAGCTAATTCGCTCAACTAAAAATTGCAGTCTCAAAGGGAGCTTTATGACAAGTACCATAATACCGCAGATGGACGCGTTAGAGTTTGGTTTGGAATTAGGCAAATCATGAATTCAACCGATCGCCTACTACTAGAAACAAGAGATGCAGCCAGAGAACTGAAAACTGGAATCCACATGGTAATTTGTTCACTTTTATTAGCTGCACTAGAATGTATTCCCATTAATTGTTATTCTCTTGAGCAGTGTTTCTGGTTAGGGAAGGGAAATAGAAGATAGGAGAGAAGGTTGCAAGAATCCTTTCCTTGTATTTCGTCCCCATTATGTGCCTCTTTTGCTTTCTTCAACCATATGTTGCAAACAATAGTCCTGCGATTATTTTATCACTGAAAACTGCTAAAATGAAATTGAGGCTTTGCACGGCTGAATCATTTATGCAGTGTCTTAGCAATTTTTGCTCTACTATGTTGTTCCCATCATCAAGTGAATATGTGTATGCAATAACCTAAATATTGGTGGCATATCATCCCTTCAAACAATTGGAAGAATGTTGTCATATGGAATTCCTTGTGAAAAATGGGCTTAAAAGAACCTTCTACTGCGATGACAAAAGAGATTTTCTTTACTTTAAAGCTTCATGGTTTTGAAACTCTGGTCAGTGATAAAAATAGTTAAATAGTTGGGGCAAATTTTGATGCCTATAAAAGGATGTTGAACTTGAGAAAGATTAAGCTAATTGTTCCAAATTTTAGCATGTTGCAGAGATACAGTACGAGAATCAACTAATTATGGACACGCGAAAGGTTGAACACGGGACTGTTACCCATTTGGAAAAGATAGAGTTTCTGCAAAGGAACTTGTTGGCAGCTCATACAGTTTGGGTGAACAATGATGAGGTTTATTTTTGTTAGTGACCTTTCATCTTCATAGGAAAAAGAATGGATGTAACTGACTATGTGAAATATGCTATACCTTGGCTGGATTTGTGGCTGCTCCATTATCAGTAATATGAGCTGTCCACCTTTTGATATATGGCTAATTCTTCATATTATATGAAATTTATTCCCTTCCGCAGATTGATTTTCTCTCAAGAGCTGAGGTTAAAGTTTCTCATTGCCCCGCTGCTGCAATGCGAATGCTTGGGTTTGCACCTGTGAAGCAGATGCTTGATTCTGGAATTTGTGTATCCTTGGGAACAGATGGGGCACCATCCAATAACAGAATGAGCATGGGTCTGTTCAAAACATTTGACATTGTGGTCTCTACTGTTACAATGCAGCATCTTTAAGTAGTTCCTTCCCTTTGGGCACCTTGTATGCATGTTAACCTGCAAGCAGTTTCTGGTTTCCCTTTCAAAGATGAAGTGGCTTTTGAAGTCACATATAAGTATAAATGTTTTAACAGTTATTCACCTACAAAGCTGTGGATTGTCTGGTTTTGTACTAAGCAGAGTTACCTGATTGCAGTTGATGAGATGTATGTAGCTTCTTTGATCAACAAAGGACGGGAAGTTTACTCAAATGGGGCAACTGATCCTACAGCCCTTCCAGCTGAAATGGTCCTTAAAATGGCAACCATCAATGGCGCAAAAACAGTACTCTGGGATGAGGAAATAGGATCTCTTGAGATTGGAAAAAAGGTTTGATTATCCTGTCTGATTGGTTTCTCAATCCTCCCCTCATCCATATAATTATGCCTCTTGTGCTTAGAAACCGCAGACAAGCGAAGTTCCACTGATTTTTTGTTTAGTTTCAACTAATTTATTCTTCCTTTGATGGTAGGCGGACATGATTGTTATCAATCCCAATTCGTGGTCTATGATTCCTCTTCATGATTGGTATGAAACTAGCCTCTAAATAGTAGCTGTCATTTGTACCTTGTTAACTAAGCCGTGATATTGCCTACAGAGGAAGTTTTCAGTAAATCTGAATTTTATCTTAGATTTTTTCATGGCAACGAGAAACTTAGAAAATTTCTGTCAGATGCAGTTTATTAATAATTGGTGTAATTAGTCTGAAATTTTAGGTCATTAATGATTGCGTTTTGCCATGCTATGGTGCAGCATCTCGAGCCTGGTGTATTCAATGAGAACTGAGAACATAGTTTCTGTTATGTGCAATGGCAAGTGGATTATGAAGGAAAAGAAAATCCTGAACGTGGATGAGGTACACATACTAATTCCTTTTCATCAAAATTTATGCTTCTGAGGTTCATAGTTGGAGGGAAGTCTTTCATTTATCAGCAGAATCCAATGGATGTAACCTTGTTTAAAATTGGTATATAAAAACAAAATTTGGCAGGCTGAGGTTATTGCACGTGCAAATGAAGCATCAAGCAAGCTTTTGAAGAGGGCGGGTATCAGCATAACAAGCAGATTGAATGTCATCTGATGCATAAATGTTTGTTTCATGACGCTAAACAAGTGTAAGAAAATAATAGATATTTATTACACTTGTCTGACTAAATGTTGCATTAGACTGGCCCAAGTCATAGAAATTCCAGACCACTTGATCTGGGCCCAATCGATGGTCCGCATGGGTAGTAGGACTATTCTATAATTATTGGGCCGATGATGCCCAATTTGAAGAAAAAAAGAAAAGACAAAAGAAGGTGTGATATCATTATCATACCAGCATCTAGAATTATTAATATTAGCCAAGTAATTGTTTGCTGCATCAAAAGCTAAATCACAGGCTTTTGATGATTAGCAGTGTTTTAAAAATCGGACCGAATCGGTCGGTCGGACCGGAGAACCGGTAAACCGGTACATGAAACGGTTCGGTTTAGCCCATATTTTTTGTGAGTGATTGACCCGTTAATTTTGCGATCGGACCGGTAAAAACCGTTGAATCGGTGAAAGAAAGAACCGGTCGGTCTATTTAAAATGCCTTGATTTTGATGATTTCAACTTGAATAAATATTATGATTAGTAATTTTTTTATAATCTTTTTAATGAAATATGACTAGCGAGCTTTGTTATCTTATTTTGTATTGTGTTTAGCGAACTTTTTAAAAAAATTGTATATTTTGAAGTTTAAAGGTTTAAGTTTATAATTAGATAAATAAATAATTAATTAATATGTTTAAAATTATCTTTTATATATAATATATAAAATAAAAATTATATATTTATTAATCACCGGTTCAACCACGGTTAAATTCTGGTTGAACCATTAACCCTTGAATCAGTTACTTCTCCGGTTCAATCGCCGGTCTGGTTTTTAAAACATTGATGATTAGAGAGTTAAACCTGAATAAAGAATGTGCCTGGATTTGACATAATTATTTAGTTGGATAATAATTAAAACTAATAATACAAATGGTGGAGGAGAGAGCTTTCATTGTGTAGGCGGCCACATATTTCTCCTACTCTGATTTTCTTCTTTTCTTAGTATTAAATAAACTTTTTCGTTTAAAAAATTAAAATCGGGTGCTGTGAATAGGAATATAAAATAAATTAAAATAATCTATGGAGTTTAATGTTTTATTTAGTCTATTAAAAAGTTGTTATAATAACTTGTGGATTCCACAATTTCAATATACAAGTGTAACAAGTCGGTAGTTTTTAGGTTATAGAAGAAGTCAAAAGCACTTGACTATATTAGAATCAATATAACCTAAAATCAATTTTGAAGTAATCAATCGAATCGTAATTTAAAAAAAAAAGAATGCTAAACTTATCCGACTCTTTTAAGCTAGGAAAATATCAAAAAAAAAAAAAATCAATCAAGTTTGAGATTCACTTGATCAGTTGAGTTGATTTCGCCTGTTCTAAGCACCACCCAAACCCTCCTCCTCCTCCTCCTCCCCCTGCCCCTCTTGTTTGTCTTGAGCGCACGTTTCTTCTCCCTCTCTCTCTCTGCTTTCCTAAAGAAAACCCTAATCCCCTCGTCTCTCTAGCTTCTAAAAAAATCTTAATCGATTCGGTTGTCGATTTCTTGTAATTAACTTCAAGAATCCTCACACTGTTCGATCTTCGCGCACTTGCGAGTCTATTCCTCCTTTTGTTTTTCGATCTTTTAACTTCTTCTATGGCCGACGCCAAGCTCGATCTGCCGGACGATCTCATCCTCTCCTCTAAAAGTACTGCTCTCTCTCTCTCTTACTTCTACTTCCTTATGTCTTTCCTCAATCTCGTTGTTTTGGATTTATTGATCTGACCACTCATTCTTCTTCTTGTTGTTTGTTCAGTTTTTAGGTGTATGCTTATAGTTCGGATCGATGTCCTTTTCAATTTGGTTTTATTACTGGATTCGCTTAAGTAAATACTTTTGTGGTGATTGATTTTATGATTTATTTCTTGTCCAGTAACCGCAATTACCTTTTAGTAAATATAAACTGATATTATTAGTCGTTTTGTTCTTCAAATTTCCGTCACGTATTTATTTTTTTGTTGCTTAACTTTTTAAAAGTTCTATTGCAAATGTCTTTAACTTGGTTGGAATTATCTAGAGCCTTGAATGGAATGAATAGGATTCATAGAAAAGTGGTAGGTTGTGGATGTAATGCACATTAAAGGAAAGAACTCTTGTCTTTTGTTTTCGGGTTTGCTCAAGAAGATTGATATGGAACTCATCTTGGTTGATTTCTTTGTATTAACATGTTTTTGCTGACGGAGCTATAAATGCTTTTGTAATGTAATTAACCTCATTTTTTACTTGCATTTCTTTGTTCGTTGGCTCAATGATAAAACTTACGGATGTGCTGTGTTGTGCTTGTGTGGAAGTCAGTCATTGTATATTATCCTTTTTCGTTTCTTTTTTCCTAATTGAAATCCAAATCGTAATGGAGTTGCATTTGTAAATTGTTTCGATTGTTTTAGCAGTAGAAGCTTCAGGAGGAAATGAGATGGATAAGGTCCCTTTGGGGTTCAGTGATGACTCGAAAGGTAGCACTATTTCCTTTATTCCTTTGGCAAGTCTGTAGGATGGCGAGTACTGTCCTTTTTGCTTCTTTTTTCTACTGTACAGCACAAGAATGACACTGTGAATTGCCCAATTATGGCAGATCAACTGGCGAATGAAAACAGTATACCTTTGTCTCCTCAATGGCTGTACTCAAAACCAAGTGAGACGAAGCTGGTAAATTCTAGCTACACACAGGAATGCTGTGGTTTTGTTTCTCCCCAGCCTTTCTGATGACAAACTGAATGTATTACTAAATTCTTAGCAAGAAACCAATGAATCTCATAGTATTTCTGCTTGCAACAGAAATTGTATTTCTTGTAGTAAGGTTGCTCATTTGAGGATTGACTTGTTATTTGAGCTTCTGACAAGTTAAGGTTTACATTCTTTGATATGTTTATATTCTTTCCCACATTCAAAACTCAACTTCTCATCTTCTATACTTTTAGTGGGATGTGAGTAGATTACAAATTGGTGTTTAATGTTGGGGAATTATACAAGTCAAATTGTTTTAAATAAAAACTTTATAAAGTGGATGATAAGGAATTATACACTCTATATAGTATGCAACCTTCTCTTATGATTAATGCATTACTCATTCAAGTGGAACTTAATGATGAAGACGCAACTGCTAATCCCTAGTCAACTTAATAAAATTCTGTAACTAACATTGAAATGATCTTTAAAGAATTCAAAGTTTGTTAACCTCAGTAAGCATTGAGAACTCTAGCACTTTGTGTTACTAGCTTTATTGAATATATGACCCCTTTATTAGTCCAAATCCTTGCAAATGCCTTGAGAATTTGAATTTGTCTTATCCATTGTAATCATTACTATCCCTCCATAATGACAGGACATGCGCGGCCCAAACTCTGTGGCTCTTGGAAATTCTGTTGATCCTAGCCAGAAGGATGGTTGGCGTTTGGATGGATCCGAGGATAAGAAGGATTGGCGAAGGCTTGCTCCTGAGAGTGAAGGCAGCCACCGCTGGCGTGAAGAGGAAAGGGAAACTAGCTTGCTTGGTGCTAGAAGAGATCGCAGGAAAACAGACCGTCGTACGGAGAATGTTGCTATCAGGGAGACAATTGATAATAAAGTTTTACCTTCCTCTGATCGCTGGCACGATGGTAGTAATAGGAACTCTGGGCATGAAGCACGCCGTGATAGCAAATGGTCTTCTAGGTGGGGTCCAGACGACAAAGAGAAGGAATCACGGATTGAGAAGAGGGCAGATGTAGAAAAAGAAAAGGATGATACTCAAAATGAGAATCTACCTTCTATAGGTAGCAACCGTCCTACTTCTGAGCGGGATTCAGATTCACGTGACAAATGGAGGCCACGTCATAGGATGGAGAGTCATTCTTCTGGTTCCAGTTCTTACCGTGCTGCTCCTGGATTTGGTCTAGAGAGAGGACGAACTGAAGGCTCAAATTTGGGGTTTACTGTTGGACGAGGGAGGTTAAATGGGATTGGTAGAGGCATTGGTGGTGCTTCTCATGTGTACAAAAATGGAAATGCTGTTGGGAAACGAAGCCTCTCAATTGACTCTTACTGCTACCCAAGGGGTAAGCTCCTTGACATCTATCGCTCCCAGAAGCTTGATCCATCTTATGGTATGATGCCTGAGGAGATGGATGAAACTCCGCCTATTACACAAGTCAGCTTTATAGAACCATTGGCTTTTGTTGCCCCTGACACTGAAGAAGAGGTAACAAATTGTGCTCCCATGACTGCCTGCTTCTTCATATTATCCTTTTTTATTTGTCTTATTTCTGTTTCTCCGTTTTCACTTGTGATGCCAATAACAGGCCATTCTTACCGACATATGGAAGGGAAAAATCACAAGTAGTGGGGTTGTTTACAATGCATCCAGAAAAGGAAGGTTAACAGAAAACATTTCAGGTATTTTGGCCGAGATTTTGACAATAGTGCATGTTCCATATTTAGCTGTTTCTCATGATGTTTCTATGTCTAGGTGTTGGAGAATCTGAGTCTACTGAGGGAAAACAGGGTACAGTTGAAGGGACTGATGCCTTTCAAGAGCCTGCAAATGAGGAAGTGTCTCAAATTGATGGAATTTGTTCCTCAAAGGATCATGGTTCAAATGCTGATGCCTTGAACGGTGAGCAGTATGGTGCTTTTGCATGAAAATTCTGACATCGTTTACAAATGAACTAAACACTAGATGGATTTTTTGTTAATGCAGAAAAAGAAGGTGATCACAAAGAGGATTGCAAAATTATAGATAGATCCAATGAAGAAGTTATACAAACTGATAGTGTGTACTGTGCCAAAGAGGATGGTACTCCTCGTGTTGATGATGGCAAAACTTGGCAATTGCTGGAGCCTGCTTTTCGTGAATGTGCTGAACATGACCCCTCTGTGGATGTCAAATCTAAGCTCCCAGATGATTCGAGCATGTTATTTGGTTTAGCCTCTTCAGAGAAAACTAAGATCGACACTCACTCTCACTTGCTCATGGACAAGGAATCAAAAGATTTTGAAAGGGTTGCTGCACTTGAGGATTTGTATTTCTTTTACATTGATCCTAATGGGAACACTCAGGGACCATTTCTTGGAGCTGACATCATCTTGTGGTTTGAAGAAGGTTACTTTGGGACAGAGTTGCCAGTACGCCTAGCAGACGCTCCCGAGGGATCGCCTTTCCGTAGTTTGGGCGATGTCTTGCCACAGTTGAAATTACGAGGAGAAACTTTCAGCAATGAGCTGGAAAAATCTGTTCCTTCAGTGGAGAAGACTGAGTCCAGCCTAGCTATTCTAGATACTACTTATCCATCTGCATCAAATGGCATGTCCCAGTCGTCAGATCTCAACAGCTTTGTATCTCAGCAGCATGCCTTCTCAAGAACATCTGAGCCTGAAGTTCCATTGCAACTGCCACGATCTGATGGTCAAAGCTTCCATGTCATTGCTGCTCAAGATGAAGGTATTTCGGGTTTCTTTAATGCATTGCGATTTGTGAACTTTATATCGCTGAAATGCATTTGTCCTAACATCAAGCCTCTGCTTCCTGATTGTTCTTGCAGAAATTGTCTTCCCAGGTAGACCTAGTAGTGCTGGTTATTTAAATCCAAGATCATCTGGGAACATTCATGATCTCCTAGCAAGTACTACTACTCAACCTCCTGTTCCAACTGAATTGATAGAACCAGCTCTGCCATACCAGAAGGATAATAAGTTGCATCCTTTTGGCTTGTTCTGGTCAGAGCTTGAAGGCTCTCATACTAGATCTAGTGATGCATTGGATGTTCCTGTTAATGTGGAAGGCTCTGCCTCCTATGATGTTGTAAATGATACAGGTTCTGCTGCAGACAAATGGGCTGATATTTTCAGACCAGATGCACTTTCTGTGCCCAACTCAATTCCAGATTCCATTGCTGCACGTCATTTGCCACATAACGAGCAAGAGTCGAATCATTTTGTTCTACCAGAGCAGCTCATATCCCGACAATATCAGCAGCAGCAACAGCTTCATCAACGAAATATTTTGTCATCTCACTCACATGTGCCAAGTCAAAATCTAATTCACCATCAACAGCCTGCCAAACATACTGTTGAAGATTTGGAACATCTTCTGGCACTAAGGCTACAACAGCAGCACTCTCATGTGCCAAGTCAAAATTTGATTCACCACCAACAGCCTGCCAACCATACTGTTGAGGATCTGGAACATCTTCTGGCACTAAGGCTACAACAGCAGCACTCACATGTGCCAAGTCAAAATCTAATTCACCAGCAGCAGCCTGCCAACCATACTGTTGAGGATCTGGAACATCTTCTGTCCCTAAGGCTACAACAGCAGCGACAGATTCAGGTCCAACAACGGCATCATCATCATCATCATCAGCAGCAGCAGCAGCAACACTTTCATCAACAGCAAAAGCTTTTACAGGAGCGACAACAGTTGCAAGCAAGACAGGTGCTTCTTGAACAGCTGAAGAATCATATTCCTGAACCTGTGCTTCCGCACTCACGTGTTGATCCTATTAGAGCAAACAATGCCCTTGATCAGGTTTTATTAGAGCAGCAACTTTTGCAGGAGGTGCAACAGCGCTCCCATAATCCTTTCAGGCATTTTGTTCCACAGGTAGAGCAGCTTGCTCAATCAAAATTAGGTCCGGTGGCACAGCAAGAACAGCAAAGAGATTTATTTGAGCTATTACCTCGTGGACAGCATGGGCAAGTACAATCTTTAGAGCATAAGATTCTCCTAGAGCAGCTGCAGGCAAGACAGTTGTCAATGACATTGAGGCAGCGAAGAAATTTGGAAGAGGAAAGACGAATTGATCCTCTATGGCCTGTCAATGAAACTGGTCAGTTCCTGGGGAATCTAGCTAGTAACCATAGAGCTCACTCTTCAGGTATTAAGCCATTAGATTTTTATCAAAGACAGCAGATGTCGCCACATGAGAGCCAGTTGGCTCAACTAGAGCGGAATCTTTCATTTCAAGATAGGCTTCAGCAAGGGCTTTATGAGCCTGGCTCGGTACCTTTTGAACGATCTCTGTCCTTGTCTGGTGCATCAGGGATGAACATGGATGTAGTAAATGCTATGGTTCGCTCTCGTGGTTTGGAGATGCAAGATCTGAACACACGTATGCAATCTGCTGGTCAAGGTGGTACATTTTCTTCTGGCGTACCATCTCACAATCTTCATCATCCTATGGTTCCAAATCAATTCCACGCTTCACAGTTGGATGCAGTTGAGGGGCGCTGGTCCGAAAACAATGGGCAGCTAACAAATGACTGGATGGAATCCCAAGTTCAGCAATTGCACATTAATGCTGAGCGGCAAAGGAGGGAATCAGAAGTTAAACTAGCTGCTGAAGATTCAAGATGGATGTCAGATGGATCAAATGATGACAAGTCAAGGCAATTGTTAATGGAATTACTCAGTCAAAGATCAGGCCATCAAATGGCTGATTCACTGCATGTTAATGGAGGAGCACCTTTTGAGAGAAGGGTGGCATCTGGTCTTTATTCTGGATCAGGTTCTTTAGACCACACCTTTGGTGCTTTTCCAGGACAAGAAACTCTAAACAAATCCTTTTCTGTAGGTTCTTATGGTTCGAATGTTTCTGAAGCAGCAGATCTGCATACTGCTAATGAGCAGGCAAGTTTTGTAGAGAGCAATGAGAATTCAGCATTTAGATCTGATTCCAGAGTGACAACTGAAGGGCATTCTTTTGTGTCTGGAGTTGGTGGGACTGCTCAGTCTGTTTTAACAGATTGTAGTATTACTGATAAGCCTTTAACCAATAAAGATTACTTAGAGGTGGAAGAGAGGAGACATGGATCCAAAAATATGGGTGTGACAAAGGGCTCAGCTTCTGATATTCATGATAGCATAGCTGAGAAAGTAAGGTTAGCTTATACGGACCGTGGAGAGGATGTTAATGCAATTAGCCGGCAGTGTTCTTTTGATATTGCTGGTAAGTTCATCTTTATTTTCTGTGCGCAATTTATTTATTTCTGAAAGTTCAATGCTCTAAATATTCTGTCACGGGGTAATGCAGGGTTCTATGATGACAAGGTTGCACCACAAAATTCTTTGGCTGTAGATAATACCATAAACCGGTAAGTTTTTCATTAAGCATGGAGTTGTCTGTGATTATAATGATAATCTGTGACTTCCAGTCGTGCTACACTTAGGGGGTTGGTAACAAGTTTGTGATTATTCTTAAAGACGCATTTTACTGGGTGATTACAGGGTGCCTGTGCCATCAAAAGTCCAAGAGAGTATTTTACTGAGGCGTCAACCTGTATCTCATGCCTTATCATCCCAGGAAGGGTTAGCTGAGCTAGTCTCTGATACAGCAACAAGGGGGAAAAGTTCTTTGAACAGTGATGACGGTAATCTTTAGTTGTCCTCTTTTTTGTATTGATCTTGTGGCCCATGACATATGTGGTCTCAGCAGTTGGCATGGCTATATTAGAGATGCTGATTGCTTAGAGATTGTGTCTTGGATTATGTGGGTGTGTGCATGATACCATTTAGAAAAAGTAACAATATGCATCTGTAAAATGTTCAGGTGGAAACCCGGCAAACCAAACCAATGACAGCAAAAGAGAGTTGGGTTTCCGACATACTTCATCTTGTAGTGATGCTGATGTGTCGGAGCCCTCATTCATTGACATGCTGAAAAGTAATACCAGGAAGAGTACAGCATCTGAGGTCCATTCAGGGGGAATCTCAGAGTCATCAGAGGGCGGACAAGGCGCCAAAAGTGGTAAAAAGAAAGGGAAGAAAGGGAGGCAAATTAATCCTGCACTGCTTGGTTTTAAGGTCACTAGCAATCGCATCATGATGGGTGAAATTCAACGAGTAGATGATTAGGCAGCACAGTTTTGTATTTCTTTCTGTATATCGCCATTTCTTAGAAGATGTATAGGTTTAACAATTGTACAACGCAATCTGCGGGGTATGATCTTTTTTGTTTTTCCTCATTTCCCTTTTGCCCTCTCTTGGGTTATTTTGTGTTGCCTTGTTGGAGAATGGTGATGTTGGGGCGAGATTTTAGTTTTTGGCAACCGTGTAAACTTCTGTATAGACTCAGTCATTCACATGGAAAATTAACTAAATCATACAAGTATTATGTTCGAGGCAGCATTCTTTGCCAACGCTCTTTTATTTATGTCTTGCACTAGAAAAAGGACTACCAACTTAAAACCATATTGTTTCCAAATGCTTTCTTACAAGTTAAAAAAAACCGAATACAATTTGAAGTATTTAATGCTTAGTAGTGTATGAATCAACGTTTTTTGAAGTGATATGCAAGATTCGGTATCAGCTCCTTATTAAGTCTTCCATAAAAAAGGGGGAATTAAACACGAAATGACCAAATTAGGGCTAAATGCTCAAATTAGAGCCTAACTTATTTGGGTTTGATCAATTTAGGATCAAACTTTTTAAGCTGCTCAATACATGTATAAACTTTCTTAAGTTTGCCCAATATTAAGCTATTTTAGAGGGAAATTAGAAGTGTTATACATCCGCAGGCTAGTTGGTCTTTAAAAGTCAAGTTAAAAACACATGTGACTTACGTGGATTTTCATAAAAGAAAAAATAAAGAAAATTATTTAAATTTTTACTACAAACCCAAACCCTAAATTAACTTTTAATCCCCAAATTTTCATCTTGTTTCTCTCATAAACTTAGCAATAGGGTTGTCCAATCCGGCGTCTTGCCTCTTTCACGCATCATCGTTGCCGATCACCCCAATCCCTATCACCAATCTGCCCTCCTTGACGCATCATTACTGCCCATCACTCTAATCCCTCTCACCGATCCATGTTGTGAAATAAAATGAAGAATAGAAGAGAGAGAGAGAGAGAGGAGGAGGAAGAGAAGAGTCCAGAAGAAGAACAGAGAGCTGGAGAGAGAGGGAGAGAGAGAGAGACAGAGAGAGAGACACAAACATTACATTAGCTAATTCATTTTCTTGTGAGGTAACGGTTACACTACTTATACTCTTTAGAGCTGTATAACAGCTGTCATTATTTTTTATACGTAACAATCCACTTGCCAGCCTTTCGGTGTAAATGTTATCTCTAGCAATCGCTAGATACGTTCATGTTTGATCTCTCTTGTGGAGCTGAAAGTATATGTATATACACACGAGGGGTAGTTCATAGTTGTAAATGATTATTTGGTTGAACTGTAGATGTTAAAAACTATACTCCTTGCTCTATTCGACAGCTGGTAGGTCTTATGATGACTATAGTTTTAAATGTCTCAGACTTGGAGATTTTTTATAAGGCTGTTTTGGAGTCTAGGAGAGAATCTTTAGTGTTCGATTACTCTATAGAGGTGGAGATAGAGAATGGAGTAACTGAGATAAAGGTACATTTGGCTAAAGTTGAGAAAATTATGGGATTTGCCATCTTGGGTTGGAAAGTAACAGTCATGAATTAGGTCAACCTATGCAATTGGGTTGCTCTTGTAAGGGTGATTTGGCTACAGCTCATAAATAGTGTGTAGAGACTTGGTTCAAGATTAGAGGTAACAAGTAAGTAGACAAAGCTCCACTGTTCTACCTTTGACGCCTCTCATTTTCAATGGTAGCATTAAGAATTTAATTGATTTTAACTTCTCTTTGCTATCGCAAATAGAGAATTCCCAAGTGGTTGTTTATGGACTTCATATGTTTGTGGATGCATTTTGACCATTTATGGTGAGAATAGCCATTTTCACATAAACTTGTCATTATGTAAATATACAAAGTGACAGTAGAAGCATTCAGTAACTTAAAGAGTTACCAAAAGTTTATTAAGTTAGTTTGTGAAGGGAAAAGCATGATTGGAAGAATATGAATTGTAATGAGAAAAGGGAAAGTGGAGAATTTGATTGAGTCTTCTATTATACAAGTTCATGTAAAAGGTAAAGAGGCACGTTGCATTAGGGCACACTAGTTTTGGTGATGTGTCCAGGAATCTCAAAATCTCTTCTTTGTGGTTCTTTTTCTTTTTGTGGAAAGGGAGAATTGACACTTAGTTGGTGTATGTTACTTTAGCCTCTACTTAGTGTAGATACCTTGCTTCTTTTTCATATTCCAATGAGCCTAAGCTCAAATATGCATTTCTCTAACACCAAGTGCCTTTCTAATTGGGAAAAAGAGAAAGGAAAAAAAAGCCTTAACAATATCCTTTATATGGTAAAATTTGAGAATCACTTGATAGGTAGGTAAAATGAATAAAGTTTGCTACTTGCTTTTGAATGTACACAATTTGGATGTTATTGTCTTGTCAGTGACACATTCATATATAAGATTAGTGTGCCTCAGATCATGTTTCGATATTCTGTCATACACTATGACATCTCACTTCTTTGGATTTGTACAGTAAGATGACATCACAATTAGGTAGAATTTGAAGGATTTGAATACTGATCTAGTTGATAAACTCCTTTTCTGATTTGGAAATGAATTAATTATATGGACTATACCAATGAGGAAGTATAGAACTCCCTTTCAATTATGCCTAGAAACTTATGGATTTACGATTATCATGTTCATTCTGAAGCTATGCTTAACATGTAAAACCATCAAATTATTTGGTTTTTGATGTCATCTTAACTTGTTTATAGACTTATATTGCTTCTTTAACTGTTATTGTTATCTTATCATCTTTGTCTCTTTCAGTTTATTAGTGTTCTTTTGTTAATTTGGTTTGCTTAATTGTCTACCAAGATCTGTGAGATTTGTTAGTCTACTGCTCGCAATATTGTCGGGCCAAATGAGGATGAATCAATAGAGCAATCAAACGAGACAAATACCACCACAACTACGCAGACGATCTCAACATCAGTCCCCCATTCAGAAACACAAAGCTTCTGACATGGCCACTTGTTCCTAAATTTCTAGCTTAAATGGTTTTTGCATTTGTTGTATCATGGTTTTTTAATTTAATGTGCGTTCCTAAACTACTGTAAATGATGCCTTGAGAGAACTACTCGATGGAAGAAAATGTTGTTATGAAATGATTATAGATAAGTGTTTTTCTTCAAGAACTGGTTATGTTAAAAGAGTTTGAGAAGAATTTAAGTTATGGTACTTGAAGAAGGTAGCGTGTAGAACGTTGGAAGGGATCTGGTAGGTAGTCTACAGAGTGACTAACAATCTATATATATGCTTGTTCCAGAAAATCAATTTGTAGGTACTTGAATATTGGATTCACCTGTTTCATATATTGTGCATAACTGATCATACAAGATGGTGTTGATCTACATATTCTTTTCCTTATACCTGGTGTTACTGAGATTAAATTTCCATAAGAAGTGACAAAGACCTATAACGAGTTAGCTTATTTGTTGCTATGATCACTCTGAGTTTCCAGTTCGAGTATTGAGAGTATTGACCATGGTGTTAGATTACGGTCAACCACAATTAAAACCTTGGTAATATCCAACATCTAGTCAGACCAAAAGATCAAGATTATGCAGGGTCATGAATGGTTAAACAAAACCACTATCAAAGAATTATGTAAGGCTGAAAAGTAAAAGAGAGAAGAAAAAATGTGTACATACATGAGCCTAGCCAAAGTTTGTGATACATAAAGAAAGCTATACACCTTCAAATTTTATTCCTTCTAGTTTCCAAGTTAGTGCCATCATAGAGTGCTTTTTGTGCGTCATACTTCATTCCAAGACTAAGAAGAAAAGTTGTTTGAAGATGCGAAGCAATATACCACTCAAGAGACACCACCTGGGCTTACATAGCTAAGAGCTTCTTGTGCCATGTCATTCATTAAGTAAGATATGCACCACCTAGCAAACACAAGTGGTGACACCATTGTCCCACCATCAATGAACTACAAATGACATAAGCAAAAACCTTAGCTCCTCCCACAAACAAAAAGGATCTTCTATTCATATACACTATTTTATGTGAAGTTTTGATGTTTACTAATCAATTTGAGACAATTATTTGACACCCCATTCACTTAAAGTCAAAAGTAGACACCATGCTTGGTTGTTTGTAACTAAATTGACTAATCACACGTAGCTAAAACTAAATTGCAAGTTGAAAGTTGAGAACATAAAAGGTTTTCTTGTGTGTAGCAATCAATTGCAATTGCAAAATCTTTAGGTCGAAAAGCAACATCCCCATGCTTCTTAGAATTCAACGTCTCCTACATTTGGCTAGTCCACATTTAGAATGAGAGTTGTTTCATGAAGAAGGAAGATGGAGCAGTCAATAAGAGTTAAGCAAACATTCCAAAGATGATGCAACAATAAAGATCAAAAGGAAGCAAATGAGATGCCTTAGCTCATGGTCAAGAACTAATAAAAGAAATTGCAGCAACAGAAATAAACATCCTATGGATCATTGTCTATCTTCCGTTTTATTCACCTCACTTGTTCTTAATACTATTATGGAATAGAAACTGGCCTACTCAACAATGTTTTAATTGTTATTTCATTTGGAGTCATAAAGTACTATTCTTACCTCATTGGTAATCCCCTCATCGTCCTTATATCCAATCTTCTTGAGGATTTCATTTATAGCAGTGAGATCCATCATAAAGCATGCATCACCTAAAGGCATCAGTGAAAAAGGTTGTGTTGACACTAAACTTTCATTTTGAATACCGAGCAAAACATGTGATGGAACCTGTTAAATGAGAAGTAAAAATTAGCCCCACTAAATATAAAAGTCATCTAAACTTCCAAGGTTGTTGTTTGACATGACCAGTTATAAGAATAATTAGTCACAAAATCAAACTTGTATAGAGAACTTAACTAGAAGGTTCATCTTAATCAAACACTAAGCTTACCTCTGTTTCTTTCTAAAGAGACATAGGTGCAATGACAAGGGACTTTTCATTTGGTCTCTCACAAGCTTCGTACTGAAAACATGTTAAAGCCAACCTCAATAGTTTACTTCTGGTTCTGTCAGATTCTGCTGGGTTGGGACGTTGCTATTTGGATCCATGTCCCTATGAGGTTTCGTTTGCTGGATGCCTGCAAAACAAAGAAGGCATGCCGGGGCTTGTTTCCCGGAAGGCCCCTCCGACGTTCAAGTTAGTTTTGTAGAGGAGGTATTGGTCACCGATGGGGGAAACTAGAGTTGTATTCACGTACCTGTATTATGGCGAAATAGTACCTTATATAGGGGACACATGCTAGGTTTAGGTTTCTACGTAGATCTTCACGTTTGCATGGGAGACTAACACTTGTAGACGGGCTACGAATGAGTGGACCCGGACCTGAACCTGGGCTTGGCACAGCCGACCCAACCAAGGTTATAAGTGGAAGCTACCGTAAAGCGGCCGTGATCAGTCGGGGCCCAACAGATGGAATCAGCGGGTGAATCTGCGATATTGATGGGGATAGTGGCAATATCCTGGCAAATTGGGTCAGGTAGATATTGATGGAGTGTCGCCTAGTGCCAGTCACCCTCCTCAGTCCAGAGGTCAGCCACTTTGGCATGGAGGAGAGGTTCAGGGATTGGAGAGGTAGCCACAGAAACGAGGGGACCCCACTCGCGTACCCTATTGTGAACCCAGAAGGATATGTGCCAGCCATTCCCGAGTTTCCAACAGATACCTTGGCGGACAAATTTCCAATTTGCCGCCATACCCCTCTAGAAGATCGAAGCCCCTGGTCAAGCGATTAACTCAGGGAGATGGTAGGGAGCCAGGTATAGGATCCTTTCTTCACACCAATTACTTCCACTTTTAAATCCTCTCCCTAGCTTTATATTCCTTTTTTGAAGTTAGCAAGGAAAGAAAGCCTTACAATTATATTCATTCAATTCCCAACCGTCATTTGGAGTTGTGACTTACATAAGTGCACATGACACTGACCTCATCATCATTTAGTCGGTTCCTCTTAACACAGACATTCACACATAACAAACCCTATAATTAAACCTAATCTAGTCCACCATTTCCAATTTTGCCTTTATAAACAACCTACTTCCTCCATTCATCCTTCCCCTTTTCTCCTTCCTCCTCCTCCTCCTCTTCTTCTTCTTTTTCTTTTTCTTCTTCTTCTTCCATTTTTTGTTAGCTTATAAATTCTGGGTCATGAGTTTTTCTGTAGAAGACTTAGGCCTGATAATACTTCTTCTCTACAAATCAGCTCTGATACTTGCAGTAAGGCCCTTAGGTTGCGGAATAGAGTCCATTCGGCCTGCAATGTCATCGACGCTCCTCATCCATGTCACTCTCCTCCTGTTCCGTCATCGCAGTAGATCAGAGAAAGTCTAACATTGACCACCTATGGAGACATCATCAGTAGGGTTTCAAGATTTTGTGACACTTATGCTGTGTGTCTAAGCCAATTGAATGTGCATGATAAGGTCAGGGTGCTAAGGAACTACCGCCACATGTTCCACAAGGAGTGCATTGATAGATGGGTCAATCATGATCATCTGATCACGATGATGATCACAATACTTGTCCTCTTTGTAGGGTCCCTTTGTTGACCTCTTCACAGAGCCTGCTCTTGACTAGGTTCAACGAGCCAATTTAAGCCGTTGAAAAAATTTTGTACCTCTTTGCTGATGATTTATCATTAACCATGTACCCTAATAATAGACACTGAAAATGCTATGGATATTAAGTATTAGGGTACATGGTTAATGATATTTACGGTAGGAATCGAGAGCAGAAGCTTGAATCGAAACGTAGGGTAGAGAAACTGAGAGTACCCAGCAACCTTCACTTGTGCTCAGGGTCGTTCCTATAGTTTTATAGGCCCCGGGCGAAATTTAAAAAAAAGGCGTCAATAAATCGACAATATACTTAAATTTACATATTTGTATGAAACATAAATGACTCAATTTATAAGTTTACATAACCAACTAAATATTAAATGATCATAACACTAACAAATACACAGAGGAT
>JANKOE010000003.1:14883242-14902253 GCA_026284465.1 Erythroxylum citrifolium
CAGTTGTGACCAGAGTTGCCAACGATCAGAGCATTAAGCTCAACGAGTGAAAAAGAGCCTCGAGCTCGAAAAGGGAGTAGTGCATTCCCAGAGGGCTCTCCTCTCCCTAGATGCGTTTAACGCTTAATGAGCCCTAAATGGGACAGTTATCAATGAGCCCTATATGGGACAGTTTTAGGCACTCGGTCACAACAAAGACATAAATGGGAAACAAGTTGCATATACACATGCATAACTTGATTGATTTGGTTGCATTGAATGGAATTGACTTAATGGTATGGAATGGGATTGACTTAATTGAGTTGCATGGGAATGTTACATTGAGTGAATAGAAATGTGAAATTGTATTGAATATGAATGTGAAGTGTATTAGTGAATGGGAAATTGTACTGAATGAGAATGTGATATTGTATGGAATGTGAAACTGTATTGAATGTGAATGTGAAATGTGATAGTGAAAGTGAAATTTGGCATAGTGAGAATGAATTTCTGTGTTGTGTGATTGGGTGAACCATCGATGATGGTCACTCACTGAGTTCGCAAAACTCACCCAAAATTTGCATCTATTTTTCAGGTTTCAGAAGATTACCCCGTTATGCAACGGGAGTAGGCTTACTGCTCATAAGGAAAAGTTAGAGGTTGGGATCAGTTCGTGTCTGCATTAGGATTTTTGTATAAAGTGTATTTCCGCGTTATTGATTCAGTGTATATTTGAATATTTCAGTTTATAATAAATGATAAAGCATGGGAATCTTTGTAAATGGGATTTTTCAATGTGGATATTGTTAATTATGTTAATTGGTGCCAATGGAAATGATTATATGTGTTTGTGTTTTGAATGGGCCCAAATGGCCCAAAGTGGATTGATTTATCATTATAAAGGGGTTGTAAATGAAATTGGGCCCTAATGAATCATGGAATAGTGAATTGTGATATCTTGAAAACAAGGTGCTATCGACTTTTATCCTTATCTGGCCCAAATTGAAAATAGACTTCTGTCCATGTTATAGTTTCAAAAAAAAATTTATACCGGTTTGTGATTGGTTGATTGCTCTAGCATGCTACTTTCGCGGGCACGGACTCGAATATCACCGTCGATGTCGGGTTCAGGTCTTACGGAAGTGGGGTGCTACAAAGCATGTGCCCGGGTTGATCTGAATGGTGGACATAATACGAATGTGATGGATCTGTGAGGGATGGTTTTTCAGAACTTTCTCTGTCTTTGGACGTGGCTGGAATGTTTATGATAAAAAGGAAGATTTCTTCAGAGAACCAGGATCGATTTCTCTGATACCATATAAAGTGTCAAGAAGATGTAAAGCTGGAAATAGATGATCAGAGAATGTGATGTCTGTATTCACTCTTGATACATACACGGCCATATATACAGAGAAGTACAACAAAGAAGGAGAGAAAATCTCCATAACTCAAGGCACTAAACTAGTGATCCACACATTATGGGAACTTATCTTCATCTATACAAGTCATCTTAATCTTTGCATTAATGGTAAATATACATTCTTTAATAAGTTTGAAGGTTTAAGTTAGATAAATAATTAAATAGTATGTTTAAAAATTATTATATATATATAATATATAAAATAAAAATTATATATTTAAAAGTCACCGGTTTAATCACAGTTCAATTTTAATTGAACTATTAATCCTTAAATCAGTTACTTTTTCGGTTTAATCACCGATCCGTTCATGTGCATCGAGGAAGATCCTAACAAGATCCTTTGTCACGTGAGCACATGTGGTGGGACCATGTTCTCCTCTAAACACCCAACTTGTTCACTGTTCAAACGGAGCATTCAAAAGACACAAGAGATTGTAAGGATCTGCTCGTGCCTACATGAGTGGACCCCACCCGTACTGGCGGCTGAGTGTCCGTGTGATCCATATCCGGACACGTGTACAGTGATGTAGCCATCACACCAGGGGCTGGGACAAAGGAGAAAAGTGAAAGTGACACATCATATGGCCGTGGATTTGCGTGGCGTCCTACTTTCAACGCCTTTGAGATTCTGTCGGTGACCACTTCGTTTTCCATAAAATAGAATGTTGTGCAAAATAATAATAGTATACTTTTATAATAATAATAATAATGGTCACATCATTTGGCATTAATTGCGTGATTGATGTGAAGATCTTGTACTAAATGTTGTCTTTACAATTATTTGGAGTGAAAATATCCTCCCACGTGCTCTTTTTAATTCTCTCAAATCTTCGTTTCATGAGTACTCGAGCATAGAGCTGCGTTTCCAATTAATCTCACGAAATGTTCAAATAATAATTACATAAGAGTTATATTTGGAATGTAGCACAGGCTGTGTTTGAAATAGGATAGAAGACAAACATTTTTCAATAACATTTTTGGTGCTATTCGTCATGCCCTGATAAAAGCTGACTAAATGATAATAACGGACAAAGGGAAATTTCAGATGGCATCAAATAATAGGTTTTTCCACCCATAACGAGTTAAATAACCCTCCACAGTCCACCCACTGCAGATGATCTTACCAAATGGACGAATGGCAACTTAAGTGTGTTCTGGGATACTGAAATCCTCAAGGCAAAAAACAACGAACTCAATCTGAAAAAAGGTCAGATTCCTGTAAGAGTTCTTTTTTTAATTTTTGGGTATCATATGAATATATATTTATATTCTACAATAGCAGCGGTTTGTTCCACACCCCATTTGCTACAGACAAGCACGAGTTTTTGGAGGATTACTGTTTCTGCTAGTGCTTCTACCTAAGCACTAGCTGGCACTGTACTGTAAGAAAGAGACTAGGCACAGCAAATTTGCAGCTTGCTCCTCCTACCTCAGGATCCAGCTAATGGAGGTATATATATATATATATATATATATATGAAAACGGAGCAAACGAGTCACAACCCACTATAGCTAAGCAACTTCTTTATTTAAAACTGCAGCAAAAAGTCAATTTCGACGGCCAACTACCTTATTAAATAATACACAAAGGGGGAGTGGTCCACTTTATGAATCTGCTTTGTCCATTTCCATTTGTGATTACTTATCCCCGGTTGGTGAGGAAGTACAACTAAACATCATTCCTAGGAGGACTTCTACGCTGCATTCATTAATCATTATTAAGGTTTAAGAACAAGGATCTAGGATCTATATCTCGGTTCGCCGTCTAGAAGAATATTCAATATAGAAACAGGTGTCATCCAGGTCCATGCTTTTATAAGCGAGCACAGGTCAAGTTCGTTATGTCCTGGCCTAAGTTTTGGCCTATTATGTTCTGTTCTTGCACCGAAAATGAAGTTGGAATTCTGCCGCAGAAAAATGCTACTGTGTTAAACTTTTATGTACACTGCACATACACTGAAAAATTGCGGGAAAGAGACACTTACAAACATTAAGTTCCATTGCGATTTTGAGGCCTGAACTAAGATCAACAAATGGATTGACCTGAAGCTATCATGAACTTAGTGAGCAACTGTGACAAACTAAACCACCATTTACAGATTCTTGCAGGGCCTAACTTAGACTTGAGAACTATTTGGAATGCTGCTCAGGAACATGACTTTATTAACCCCAAGTTATAAAGAAATTTCTCTGACCTAGACCGAAAGAGATCACCCAAAGAGAACCTCCCACGTTCCTGAGGTGGAAACTTTGAACACTCATCATCTTTCACTTGCAACACTGTGATGCCAATTTCTTTCCTAACTGCTTCGATTGTTTCAGTTTTCACAGGACATCCGGATGCATCAGTCACATAGAAAACATTCACAGCTTGACAACCTTTGGTCCTTACTTCAGCTCGAGTGACTGAAAGACCATTTTCCCTGAATATGCGAGTCACATCAGATAAAAGGCCAACCCTGTCCTCGCTACAAAGTTCCAGCTTTATACCCTGGAATAAAGCAGTTTACAATTAGCCATTCCTGAACTGGATCAAAGAATAGGGTTGAAATTAAACTATGCTCTCGTTTCTACCTCTGAACTTCTCCTTCTGATGGCAGCCTCCAAGCAGTTGATTACCCTCTGTCTCTCGGCTTCAGAACTAATCGGTGATCCGTCAATATGCCTGATATAATATTCCTATTTACCAACCAAGAAGTGAGATCCTAGTTAAGCATAGTTAAAATACATTTCTTTTCTCAAATCAAAGATTAAAAAAAAAGGATCTTCAAAGAAAAATGCTAGTTTGAAGAGAGAACCTGATAAGCCTCTGGTCCTTCAGCTATGATTGTTGCATGAGACACTTCGTATTTCATATCTGTTAAGGTACAAACTGTATCAAAGAGTAGCTTAGGGCGATCTGGGCACCTCAAGTTCACAACAGTATAACCTTTATCCAAACATCTTTCCACTGTGACAAGAGGTGTTTGCCGATCACTTGCTGACCCAAAACCCTCGCATTCCACATCATAGTCGCGATCAGCATACATCATCTGATGCAACCTCCTATCCTTGTGAGTTGAAACCACAGAAACAGCTGTATTGGCACTTCGTTTATCTCTGTCTCCCTTCAGAACATACAGGAGAAGCCGTTTGATCTTACCAAGCCGATCTGGATCATCTATCGGCAATCCAGTTGACTCATCTGTTATGTAAACCACAGATGCCATTCTTGAATTGTGGGTCCAGACTTCTGCAGCCACTACATTACACTTGAGGTCAGCAAGAACAGCAAATACTTCAGAAAGCAGGCCTGGTCGATCTCTTCCAGTCAGTTCAATTGTTGTGTTTTCGGCATCAGCTTGGACACCAACAGACCGTCTCAAAGACCGGAAGCTAAGTGCTCCTGGTCCCAGAGACTGCAACAAATAAATTGTCTCATCAGCAAGAGTTGAAGAATAATTGTTTCAACTGTTTGCTACTACTTTCTATAACAAAGACAAAAAATCAAGGGCTGCGTCTCGCCTATCTTGTCATTACTTTATCTACTCATTTCTTGCGTCTTATTGAGATGTGGAGTAATACCCTTATATAGACATTTTCCTCCACTATTTTCGTGTTAACTGGCATTCTGAAACATTTTCACTTCGAACAACTTTCTTTTTTCCTTTCTAAATCTTTCTTAAAGATGAAAATGTGTAATTTTAGTCCATAATCTGTGTCTAGAAGCTCGTCTTAAGCCTGAAATTCTTCTCTACATGCAAAGACAAACGCAAAAGGAAGGACAAATCTTTAAGAGCCAGAAAAGTACTCAACAGAGCCAGAACTATTAGAGGATAAGAGATTTTCACATTTTAAGTTTGTTTTCTGTGGCCCTTGGCATTTTCTACACGTTTCCTGCTTAACTATTTAGAGGAGAAGAAAGTCGCAGACCTACCTGCTGAATTCTTTCAGACACATCGTCCTCAGATAGCTTATTCCCGTTCTGATCTGTAACGTGAAACACTGCGGACACCAATTGAGAACAGGAACGTCAACCTTAAAGCAGAGAATTGAAGAACCTTAAATTGAAATCCAAGACAAAGAAACCAAAAGCTAACCATCCATGAACCACTCCCCATCAGAAGAAATGTAAGCTCGTCTAATTATAAGATCCATATCTGTCAAAACTTGGACCACCTCTAGTAAACTACCATGCTTATTAGCACTGTCAACCTGAAAATTTGCGTCAGGATCAAACCAGTTAATCACGAAACTCGTGAATTCTTTTCGAAATGATCCTAAACGTCTAAATGATTTCAAATATGAAACACCTTAATCAAAGTGGCTGTCCTGCTCGAAGCGTTATCAACAGTAACCCTGCATAATCAACGTCAACAATAACAAACATCAAGTTCCACTGTTTTCAGTTAAAGAATCAAAATTTCAAGAAAGTGAAAGTACCCCACCTAAAATTCAACACGAAAAACGACCAAAGAGCAACATTAAACAAAATCCCAATTAATGGGGGGAAAGAAAAAGGGAGGAAGAACCTACAAACATGAATAATACCTTGGAGGGTTCATTCGAGTCACGAGCTTCTCAAATTCATCATCCACTTGGAAAGAAGAGGACCAGTAATCCATTTGTAGAAAGGAAAAAAAAATACGGGGCTAAAGCTGTTCAGGCGCAGAAAATGAGCTAGACTCTGTTTATCTTCAACGAAAATGGTCTCTTTGGTATAAAAATATGAACTTTCTGCACTTTGTGTGAAAACAAACTTTAGAGACTGAGTTGGGGTTGTGGTTATGTGTGTCTTTGTTGGTTGGTGGTAGCCAGTGGTGGTGGCTCTTGAGCTGGACGAAGAGTTTTGGAGGGACACCACATTAAAATTAAGGATTGCACTCGCCAAATATCTCAAAGACAATTATTATAAATCTGATATATACTGGAAAACCTGGAGAAAAGAAAAATAGAAAAAGAGAGAGCATCGGACGGGGCTCTCTCTCTCTCATCCTAGCTTGGTCGCTGGTGACATGGACCCACGATTCTCCTCTCCAAGCATTTAGTGTGTTTTGTTTTAATTATTATTTTGTGTTTTTTGTGCCTCACAGCAGCATCATGCAGGCTAGGCGGGCTGCTCTTTCGTGTGTGTTTTCCCTTCTCCGTATGTGTTTATAACAACTTTTTAGCTGCTTTGCATAACCCTTTACACGCTCTTGCAGGACACAGGGCCTCCCTTATTTTCCTTGTCTTGTCTTTTGGCATCCTCTCTTCATTTCTGCTAAGTCAGTCACCGGTTAACCTGTGAATCAAACAAAACTCTTTTATTTGTCATCCAAAGTTCTAAATTGTGGTTCACACTTATAGTCATGACTGTAATACACTTATGGTGGTGAAATTTCTTATCATAAAGCCTCATGATTGTATTTTTATTATTTATAATTATTTTGTGTTGATTCAAGCAGACATTCAATATAAACATTTCAAATATGTTTTCCTTCTTGTGGTTTTTATGTTTCTTTTCCTTTTATAAATGCAACTTTACATAGCTCAAAAGCTAAAGTAGCTGAAACCTATAAAGATAGGCTAAGATAGAAGGCAAACTCTTGACTACAAATCTTCCTCCCTAAAATAATACAAGTGAAATTGTTGCAGAGACTTTGTTGTGCTTTTTCTAGGCGTAGAGAATCCAATTTTATCATTTTGATATCTTAGTTGGATTTTGTTGGGGCTTTTCTGCACTCTCTTCATTTTGAGAGTGAAAAGGAATTGTCTTTATATCTGTCATTTACTTTCCTTATCCAGCAGGATTTGGCTATGATGTAGGGACCCTTCGTCTCTCTATTTTCACTCTCTACAATATCTATCACAATCTCATAATAAGATTTATTTGGCTGCTTCCAGATATCAGTATAAAGTTACAACCCACTTGTCTCATTTCTTTTTCAGTTTCAACTTCATAAATAGACTATCTATAAAATATTTTGCAGGAAAATAAGCACGAAGAAGTAAGATAGAGAAGAGCATACGTAAGTCTGACGTAGGAGATAAACAAGGGAACACTTTGTAGTAAGAACTAACTTGCTGTGATACAACCTGGAGTTAACCTACGCTATTTGGATCAAATTTATCGATTCTTACAGTAGTTGGAGTGGTGGTTGGTTATATTTTAATTTTCTCAGAGCCTGACTTGATTAGATGATCCTAACTAACCTTCCCACATCCCTGTGAGTGCACAATGTTGCTGGTGCTGGTCAAGCTTGAGAACATGACCATGGACATGAATACAAAGTGACGTAGGATAGGCGTAGGGCAGAAAAAAGAAGAAGAAGAAGAAGAAAAAGCAAGTGGAGCAAAGCATGGAAGAGTGATCAAGAGTTACCAATACAATAAATGCCACTTGCTACAGGCACAAGTGGTGGCACATGATGGCCACATGGAGAGCTGTAGAGATAAAAGAGTTTCGGTTTTGTGTGGTTCGGTTGTCTAGGCATTTCGGGCAGTACCACATGCAACTTGAATGAACTAAATAAGTTAGGAGTTATTGCAAATTTCCTTTCCTTCCATATATGCATAGTTCTTGTTGATATTTGGAGAGATGCATATTTGCTCAGATCAAGTGCCGGTGGTGGTACCTTCTTCTTATGCACTCACACTAAGGCTTGGTCGTTTGTTTCCTTGGTAAAGTAGGTGGAATCACTCAGATTTCCTCCATTGTTTTCCAATGAAACAGACATGACATTGCATTAATTTAAAACAAATGAATTTAGATTTCACCCTTGAGTTCCTCATCATTAAGCGGTAAGTAAGGACCAAAGAAATGGGAGGAGCTATACAGAGGATGAGCCTCAAATGCCAAACAATTAGAATTGCATATATTTTGTCTATGTCAAGGGTACCACGAGGGGACAGGACGACCGTACCTGTAGAAAGCATCAAAGGTCCACCTGTTTTGGCAAGTGAAGACATGTGATTTGGGCTTCTTTTAAAACACATGATTTAAAAGAGCACGGGTCACCCTTCTTCACATGCAAAATTCCATGATAGACTATTGGTTGTTGATGACACCTTTCTTTTCGTTTGAGACAATCAATCGCAATAATCAAATAATAGTGTGAAAAAGAAAAGAACACGTAATTTTACGTGGTTCACCAAAATATGACTACTTTCATAGGCGGCTAAGATATTTTTTATTTACTGTGAATGTTTTCGATACAATCAGTAGCGAAGCTACTGCCACCCTCACATTTTTTTTATTAAGAAAGAATAGAAGATATGCAAATGCCCATGATGGATTGGATACATTGCCCCCCTGGATTGGATACATTGCCCCCCTGAAACAAATTCCTGACTTCGCCACTGGATACAATGATACACTAGGAGAATAGAATACAAAAGGGATCCGCAAACGTGGGCCTGATATAAAGTTCAGAATATTTTATCAGGTTCATATCTTAACACTTTTTCCCCCCTTCTTGCAGTAGGTTGCTCATATTTTCATTCTCCAATAAAACTATCAATAAGTATTGTCTTTGTTTTAATTTAGGAGCATGATGTGTTCAAATCGGCAAGCAAGCTATAGTTTGATTACAGATTTCTAAATAATTTGCCTATTGTCCAACATTGACCTATTAAGTGACTTTTCAACGTCACGGATGATTCACATGTCCTGTAAACAGTTCAAGTTAAGGAGTTTGGAGAAGCAGAAGCTGTGCTTTGAGCGTCTACATGAAAATGGTTACAATATGCGTTTCTAAACAAGAAAGGAGAAACTGGACGACCCAAATGACTCAGATGGACTCCAATCATGTTCTGAACAAGTGGTCCAGGTAGATTAGGGCCCGTTAGGTCGCCGCTTCATCACACGTTTTTCCACTGAAGTTGATATTCTTTTGATATAGGACGTTGACGAGTGTCTTAGAATTATGTTAACACGATATATAACGTAATAAATTGGGCTTACAACTTGTGTGGAAAGCTGAAAGCAACTTCCTGTTATCACAATCCGCCAGACTCTTACGTCAAAGGGTTATATATGTATGGGACTATTGAAAGTGCGAGTCATCATCCTTAATGGGATGCTTCCAAACTGTCTTTGCTGTGGTCCATAGCCGACATATTCCAAGCCGTTCAACTGTTCATATCCCTATTCCCTTTGTCTTAAGGAATACCTTAAAACTGGCTATAGTACTACAGGTGGTCGTTTGTGTGCTCCATAAACAAGTGAAACTATATAAACCAAACATATACATCGGCTTAAGCCCATATGCAGATGAGGGTTTGATGCATATGCAGACACAAGTAGTCTATTCATTTCCCTCGGGGCTTGGCACTTGTTGCTGTTGCCTTGTGCTGGTATTCCACTGATATTAAAGTCGTAACTAGCTAGAGCTTCAAATCAAGACTTTGATTCTTTATCACAGTCTTGGATTGCTGAATATTAAGAAGGAATTAAAGTGAGCCTTACAGCTGTATGAAACTTGTTAAATGGATGTGTGCGCGCAAATCATCTCTTTACAGGGAGATATGAACGCCTTGCCTTCCATTAAATAATATGTTCACTGTCAATGAGACTAATGAGAATAATGACCTGCCATTTACGTCAACTACAAAACGACGCTGCATTTTTTACCTTATTGTTTGCTTTATCTGATAGAACCAACCAATGATTTCTTTACACCGTGATTTATATGTCCTCGACTAGTATCTAAACATTTGTGTGTGTTTCTTTCTGCTAAGATGATCTGGCTCAAGACTGCGTGTTAAACAAAAGTCTCAATATCCTTGTGCTAAATATTTTGCATCCCCCATAAAGATTTCGATGAACCAACAAAAAAAAGGTATTGCCAGTTTGCTACTAATGTTCACACCTATGGAGCTTTGATTGATGATACTTACAAGGCCGGGAAACGGGAAGATAAGTGTTGGGAAATTAACCTTGGTCAAATCACGAGGGGAGTAAAAAATAATTTTTGAAAATTTCCCAATTTAATCTCTTTAATTAAATAATTTGAAAATACAAATTGTAAATAAAAGTTGAAATGCACCTAATTCGAATTCCTATCTCAATTTCTATGGAGGAGTGCAAAATAATAAGCACGCTAATGAATTAACAACAGAAATTGAGATAGGAAGATGATGTTGGTAGAATTGATCGATGAAGGTCATTATAAAAGCTTGATTAGATGCCTAACGAGTCTCTTATCTTGATTATTGCACTATGCTAGTGGAATTTATTTAAGAGTCGCAAAAAGAATGTGTTATGGTATATCAAAAGTATTGTTGATTATGGTTTCAAGTTTTGAAAGTATTGAAATTTCAAGTTGTATGAATCCTTGGATAATGACTAAATTAGATTCATTGATGAATTGAAGATAATTTCAGGATCAGGATATTGTTTCAACCTAAGTACAAGAGTTCTCTCATGTTGCACAAAGTACTAAGAGATTATGACACAATCCGCTATAAAGGCATAATTTATAACAACAACAATAATAATAAATCAAGTTTTATGATTAATGGAAGGTTTTATATGATTTATATATAAAGAAAAAAGATAACACAAAAATTTTGTCGAAAATTAGGCAACAATTACAATTTCAAACAATCTAATATCTCATGAGAAGACTCAAAATTTCAACATCACACTACTTTTTCAAGGTGTAATATAATAGAAAAGTAACTTTAATTTATTACAAGTTTAAATATCAATCCATAGACTTATTCACAAAACCACATATAATTAACACATTCAACTTTTTAAAGTAGACAATTGGAATTTTTAGTTTTTAAAGTACAAAAAAATGTTAAATATTTGTTTTAAGAATGCAGACGATCTTTTTATTTTTATTTCTTCATAAATTTAAATAAATATTTCAAATAAATAAACTATATTTTTAAGAAACAATTAGGCTAATTGTGACTTTGTGCATCATAGCTTGAATTATTAGAATTTTGGAGATTTACTAATTTTCTATTTATTGGAAGTATTATAAATGTAAAGAATAGCTAATAAATAAAGGTGTATGATTCTTTTACTATGTATTCCTTACCTTTCTTCTCTCTAAACTTGGTATTTTTCTTCTTATTTCAATTTTGATTCACTGTTTTTTCGTCTCTCAAACCTACACTTTCTACTTATAATGTTCGTATTGTTCGATAAGAAAAAAATTCTTGATGTCGGTAGCCAATCCTTACAATTGCAAATAGGCTCAAGAATTTAAGGAAAGAGAGTAACCTCAAATTGGCATGGACAACGCCTAATCAGCGATGGCTCTCCAAAGACGAAACATCTTACAAACTCTTGCTCCTGATCAGCTTCTGGATGGCTGCATTAATGATGTTGTGGCTACTTCATTATAACTACCATTTCAATTAAGGAAAGAACTTATCAAGTGGGGTCTAAACGAGCTACGAGGTTTCGTTGTTTAGCCTTCTCCTGAAAATGCAGCTCTTGCCATTTGTGTAAGCGTGATATGCATGCTGATAACGGGAAAGAGAAGTAAAACTAGAGACAAGTGCAGAGCCAGAAATATGAATATAGTTGCCTGCTTGGAAAATTTTCTTGTTTGAAGATGTTTAAGCATTCTATTGGTCGAATTTTATTCTCATCACCACAAACTAATTGCTGACAGCTATTAGCTGAAGTTTTAATCACCAAATAACCATTCGCGCACCAAATTCGAGTCCCTGACTTGCAGGAATTTGTTCGAAGCTATTGCAGCAAACAATGGCAGATTACTAAGAAGAAGAGCTCATGCATGCGAACGTGAAAAACATATGCATGTACCCAAATCCCAAAAGGGTCACTGAAGAAACACCGCAAACATAATTTTATATTTGAAGGGCGATTGCTGCTTTCGCAAAGCAGGTCGCGTGGTAGCTATCTCTACATGTTCTTATAGAAGAGAGGCCACGGTGACTTGAAAGGACACAATTCATGATAAAGCAAGCAAGCTTTTTAGGAAGTTGTGTATATGGTTAACCAAACACTTGCGTACCAAGAATTCCTTCACTTTGATGAAAGAATGTTTGTCGAGTGGTAAAAGAGTCTTATTAACAAGAATCTTCACCTGTCCACTAGTAGGCTTCCTAAAGAGTAGAGTAGCCATAACTTGAATGAACAAGTTCCTTCAGGCAATGGAAACTCAAGAAATTAAGATCAATGTTTTGCCTTTTACCAAAAGAAATTCAAGGACTATATATAAGCACAAAGAACTTGAATTTGGATTTTCTTTTCTCAAAGGAGCAAGATTATTACTTTAATCAAACAAGCAAGAAACTCGCAAAATATGCCTGACGGCCAGCACACAAATGTTTGCGTCAAAAACAAAAGACTCTCAAATGTTTATACTCAAACTAACTCGCATGCAATCTTCAAGCCAAGTTTCTTTGTATATCACCCTGCATATGTGAAACAAGAAGGAATCATATTATCATCAAACGGTTTTGAACCAGAAATTCCACTCATCAATTAGAGACAGAAGTGGAGACGGCTAAAGCACCTGTTTTAAAGACGCTGGATGGAACTGCGAAATAAGGGCTTATGCTAGAAGCCAATTCCAGTGCTGGGGACCTATAGAAAATTTTCAAGCCTTGGCACTCACTTCATGTCCGTGGAAACGAGAAACTATATGAAACTAATACACTACCAAGCTTTTTTACCCTGCTAACAAACTCCTCTATCTCAATTCCCTCCCTGTCTTGATCCTTGAGAGTCGTCCTTATCAGGAGTTTGATGCTGTTGTTGCTGATTCAATGAGTTTACAACTCCACGACCCTGACCTATCTGCGGGTAAAATTGGCTCAAAGCTTGGGAACTCAACACACCGCTATGGCCTTCCTGTGAGAGTCCAAGCTCCAAGCCTGGAACTTGTTGATTAGTACCACTGAACATAGAGTAAAAACCCATTAATCCCATGTTAATATTTGGGAATTCAACCCCATGGAACCCAAACTTTGGGAGATTGTTTGAGTTTTCATTTCCAAAAGTCGATGTTGACTGGCCTGAACTAGGAACAAAACCTGACCCAATTCCACCAACAGAGGGCCAAACTCCGCTTGGAACGTTAGATCTTCCCAAACTACCTGATATCATTGGCCAACTGGTCCTATCTCTGGCCCCAATTGTCGGTGCAAGACCCTCAATTTTCGTATGCAAACCCGAGAGAACAGAGTTCCCCTGGTCTGAAACAGAGGATCCAGCAGCTGCAAGAGCAGAAGCAGGAATTGTCCCAGTACCAGTTGCAGCAATAATTGATTGTTCAGCTTGTTGCAATAGCCACTGAATTGTTTCACCATCAGATTTGTGACCCAATTCTCTTGTCAACTGAAAAATCCTCGCCGCACATAGAGCTGGCATCCTTATTCTTCTTCCTCTGCCATCCACTTTCTTGTGCCTATCCTTGTTTGAGGATCTCTTTGGAGCCAGTTGCTTCTTGTCATCTTTGTTTGCAATTTTAATCTGAAATTCTTGGATATCTGCAGGCCTTTTGGTGGTGGTTGTGGTGGTGTTGTCTGCCATATTTGGTTTCTGTGGGGGATTCATGAAGGTGGGCACCTCTTGTTGACGATGATTTGGGCCCTTGGGTTCCATGAGAACAGGTGAAAAAAATAGGTTCCTCTTTGATTAAAGAAGATGACCTCAAAAGGCATATACTTTCTTGTCCTTTGAATATAAGGGTCATCAAATTTGGCTTTAAGTTCAAAACTTGGAATCGCAAAGTTTCAACTTAAAGTTACCACTACATGATTTAACTTATACGGCCATCGCTTTCATTCGAGTTAAAAACTCTCTCCTGTGCATTTGGTTAAGTAACTCTACTAAAAATAAACTAGTATTCGTACGACTCGTATCAAACTTGACCACAAATTAGCAATATTTTTTGAAGATAGAAACATAGAAGCCATTGGAAATGGAGGACTAGATTTCAACTGACAGAAACCTAAGCTTGTTTCACTCGAATCTGCAAATTTCACTAAGTTCCGAACTCCGACAACGATAGTTTTCAATGCTCCGACATCCATGTTAATATCTCCTGAAAGATACAGTTGAAAATAATGGCAATCACGCGTCCATTGTGGTCAGCATGGCTCGGTAGTAGATTTTATGCCTTGTACAGAAGCGAACCAGTGAGTTTCTACTGTTTCGTCAGAGGAAAATGAAAATACGGATAATGGTCCTTCATAAGGTTTTATTGCAGATAATAACAAGTGGGTCCACTGGATGTTGGGAGTTATGTTACTTCAACTTCTAGGATCATCGGGCCCTCCTCGAAGCTAAAAGTATATATATATATATATACACAAATGCAATCATGAAATATGGTTATTCAGACTGTTCCATGTTGATAAAAGCTTATATGATTGGATTTGGGTTATAGAAGAAAACAAGATGACAGGTGGTTGTTCTTCTCTCCGGATAATCATAAAGCTCTAAACGACATGGCTTCATTATGTTTCTGCACTCCATGTTGATGGTATGCTTACAAAAGCAACTGATAATTAGGAAGTAAGGGTAAATTGTCTAGCGATGAAAGTGGATATACATAAAACTAAGGGTATATTAGAGGCTTTAGAGCCGGACATTTGATGTTTTCAACAACATTTCCCTTGTTCAGGAATCAGGATGTGCAGACTCTAAGCATAGCAGAATGATATTTGGTACTGATGTGCAAGTTAAGTTCAATATCTAGGGGGTTTAACAGCAGATCTAGTAGATTGCAGAAGCTAACAGTGACAGTATCGTTTTAGCACGTATTTGTTTACTTTAAGACTTGAAGAGAGTTGCACAATAATCTTGAAGCAAGTGTCTTTTCACCAGCTAACACTCATTTGGTAATGTTAGGCATTTGATAATAAAGAAAGGCCTTTTCTTTTGTCTTTTGAACACACTACAGTCAGCTGCACTCAACTAGCCTTCTTCTTGTGACTTCAAGTTCGATAGCTATACGTAGAATTTTCAACACAGCATTGGAAGAATGGACTTTTCTCAAGGAAAAAAGCAACTTGGTGGGTGGTAATTATGGGTAGGTATGATTATTGTTTTAGTGCTTTACCTTGTTTTCTATATGTGCTACCCATCTTGGGGACAAAGGAGGGACCCATGCAAAGTATAGCCATTGACGTATCACCAAATTCCCTTCATTTTGAAGATTGTTTTTGAAAAACAAAGATTGTTGCTTTACTACTGATCATGATGTTTCCATGCTCTAAATTCTTTTATCTGAAAACCGTTTTCACATCTTTAAGCTATTAGGGGTTAATCGTTCCTTTTTTTTTCTCACAATAATTAATCAAAACCCACTTAATTTATTTTAAACTATGCCTTTAACTTAAGAACAACAAATTAATTTTCAGCATATTTTTTATTTAAATTGTAATTCGCCTTATTAATAATGCCAATTCACTATAAGTAAATATTATGAAATTTAATTATTCATGTTCCATTTTTATTCTAAGAGTAGTACAATAAACCAAATCAACCCCGATAATTTAGGCCATTTCTCCACCGCCTCTGTGGAAAACAGGCCTTTGATGGCATTTAAAAAAGTTGTTGTTGCATATCTCCAAGTAGATACTGGTCGTTCAGTTCAAACTCCAAGTCCTTGAAGTCAAACACCACTTTTACACCAATGCCATGTACAGGTAGGTATACATTACATATCAATAAACTATAGCCTATATAGGCAACGAAAAACATGCTTTAGACCCTAAGTGCTTTATACCCAAAAAGGTAGAATCGCCGACTCTAGGTACCTCCACTCTCCTACTTGACAGAATAGAGAGAAGGTAAATTACGATCTGATCTCATTTAGCTTATCAAAAAGACGGCCTAGTATTCAGTGCGCACAAGAAGTCATCACATTAGATGAATTCTCATACTATTGCTGCCGACTCAAACCTAAGACCTTGCACCTAATTTTTCTTGTAATGACCAAATGAGCTACTCGTACCCTAAGTACTTGCAGTAATGATCAAGTACTTGAATCTACTCCTGCTTGTCTTTTGAAACATTGGATTCATTTCAGGGGGTTTTTCCAAGCACAAATAACTTTAATTCTCAATTATTTGGGGAATCATTTACTTGGTTTTACCTTGATTTCAAACGAGATCCAACTGGGATAGTGATGATAGTAATAGGCCAAGAACATACCCAATTTAGAACCAAATCATGAACTCCATCCAATAGAATTACAGTAGACTCGAGCAACCTATTTCGCCAATTAAAATGATTTTTTTTTTGGGGGGGTGAATACCCTAAAAGCAATGCTCAAATTCGGAAATTCGAACTCCAAATTTTATAATTAGAGACTGTTCAGGGAGTTCTCTTCTACCAGTTTACCACCCTTTGAGGGGCAACTTTCGTGTTATGATTCACTTAAAAACTAGCTCTAATGGTTCCTAACTAACGAAAACGTTCCAAATCGTTCAGTAACGTACAGAAACGAAGGAAGCCCATGTAGAAGCCTTGAGCGCAGAGAACTAACGTCGTGTTATGCGCTTACGACAGTATGAAATGGTCTCTCTTTGAGGTTAGCGATATTGATATGACATACAAGTATACAGACTTTTCAAAAACATAAGAACCTGCATATGTTTCTGTTACTGGTTCCAAGTCTCGACACCAAGCTACCATCATTAACTTTCTGAAGTGTGAGCTCATCATGTAAAGAGACAAAAACACTGTAACCAATTCGATGCCCAAAACAGATGGCTTTTGTCCTGCTTTCTCTCGCAGAAGTTTGTTACAATAGTCCACTAGTTCTTGTTTCCTTCCTCTTCTGCTATAATAGAGAAGAGGTAGGGATCCGATTTTATCAGACTGAGATTGTAGGGTTGTTTCATAGGCCCAAACTACGTCGGTTTGGTGATGACTTGGTTGAGTTTGGTTTGGCGTCCTCTTTGAACGTCACTAGCTTCCCTCTTATCGGGTCGTGTATTTTTCTTCCTTTCATTTGCATAAAAAAAATACGTCTAATATTTAAAACGACCTCATTTTAATAATTGGATATGAGTTTGTCAAACTTTATCCAATAGCTTAAAAAACATCGTTTGAACATTAAATAAAGTTAGACATAATAAAATTAGACAGACTATCTCCACTCGTTTTGAGCATTAGACAGAATAAAATTAGACAGACAATATATATTTTACTAATAATAATATAAGTTTAATACCTCCTAAACTCACTAGAGTTAGCCTAGTGAAATGTGATTAAATGGGTACATTAACCATGGTCACTTCATAAGTTCAATACATTAAAAAGAAAGACAATTCTTTTATATGCATTCAAAATGACACAAATCATTAAGAGATTATTTTGCATTAATGCTCGAGTTGATATGAAAATATCCTTTAACTATCTAATTAGACAGATTTGCTAAGAAATTAGTCTCATATGATGTTCAACTAACTTAAGATTAGCGTACACTAGAATTAAACTCAATTCTTTGTTTTAATTTAATTTCATTTAAACTTTATTTATTTAAATTAATATAATTTGGTTATATGGTGTATAATTATTATTTCCTTAATATATGTGCATTTACTTGTAATTCATTTAAAAGTAGTTTATTATAATTTATTCATAAATAATTTATATCATGTTTAATATTTTATACAATATTAAAATATTAAATAATATTTTGTAGTTTTATAATGCATATTGGAAAAGATTAATTCTATATGAGATAATTACACTCTGTAAAAGAATTTGAAACAAATTAATTTAGTTAAGCTTAAAATAATTTTGCAATGGGAATACACATTATTTTGGTAGTTAATCTTAGTTTGTTTATAAAATTATAACTAGATAATAATAAATATAGTTATTTATTTTTTAAAATATAAATTTTCAAATTTCAAAATAAAATTTTTTATCTCTTTACTTATTTAACAATAATATGACTAATAAGTTATACTTATCTCACTTCAAATTTTTTATCAACTTTTACCGTATTACTCATGTTAAAAAAATCAAAACAAATTAAATTAATACCAATTAATATGAGAACAAAATGAAGCTATAAATTCAAGAAGATAATTTATAAAATTAATAAACAGAAGTTGAAGTTTGTAGCCGTTGAAATGAAGAACAAGAATAATAAAGGTTATTTTACAATTTGTATTATTAATTATAATGTTACGTTATTTTACAATTTGTATTATTAATTATAATGTCACTTTTTTTTTGGAATTAATTATAATGTCACTTTGTTAATTTGATAATATTAAAGATTCTTCAAGCATAAACATTTCATCTTACTTATCGCATGAGCCTTTTCATTTATTTAGAGGTGTTAAAGCTTTTATTTTTAAGAAAAAATCTCTTTAATCTTTCAAAAACTCTTTAAGGAACATTTTGGGGAGTGTTTAAATCATAATTACATTAAACAAATTAAATTGGAATATTTAAAGTTGTTAAAATCATGTTTTTATAGTGATTGGTCAACTTATATAGATTAGTTGTTAATCAATATAGGTTAAATTTGATATTACTGAGAATTTGTTGTAACATTTGTTAATTTATCATATTGATCGACCAATGTGTGTTCTAGTCGACTAATATACCTCTGTAGTGTTTACGTATCTTAAACAAAACAGAGTGATAGGAAGTAGGCAGAAATGAGTTGGATTGTATTACTTCTCAG
>JANKOE010000003.1:15125242-15136007 GCA_026284465.1 Erythroxylum citrifolium
CAGGTCGGTAGAGACTCATCTACCAAAAAACCGAGGGAGAGCGACGGGATTATATCATTCGATGAGTCGGACCTTGACGGAGTGAGTTGCCCTCATGATGACGCCCTCGTGGTAAATCTGAATATGGACGGCTATGAGGTGAAACGGGTGATGATTGATACAGGTAGCTCGGTTGATTTATTGTATTATGAGGCCTTCAAGCAGATGAAGGTGCCCGAAGATCGACTACTACCCATAGATGGCCCCATCAAAGGGGTAACCGGGGAGTCAGCCTACCCCTTTGCCCGGGTATTTTTGAAAGTGATATTCGGGCAGAAGCCATGCCAGAAGGAAAGGGACGTTGAGTTCCTAGTCGTAAAATTCCAAGGGGCGTATAATGCAATAATCGGGCGGACTACTCAAAATGCCCTCCGATCGGTCGTTTCCACCTACTATCAGGTTATGAAGTTCCCGACACCCCGCGGAATTGGTATTGTCAGAGGTCAGCAGAGAATCGCCAGGGAATGTTACTTAGCGGAGACCAAAACATTAGAAGGGGCGGTCGTCTTAACGAGTTCTCTTGATGCAAGGGCCGGGGAAGAGATGGATTGTTTGAACCCAGCCGAGGAAATGTAGCGGATCGCACTAGATAAAGGCATTCTACCAGTAGATAAGTGTTCACTTAGTTAATGTTTATTTAATACTGTTTTTGTTTGTGGGAACCTTTTTCCTGTCCCTGCCAGACAGGTTTTTTAACGGCCCACACCATCATTATCATCAATAAAGGAGTTATCAAATTTCATGGCAACAAAAAATAAAATTCATTGTGCGCGGCAAAGGGTAAAGAATAATTAACCATCGCCCGACATCTCCATAGATCGACCACGATCGGTCGGGTCACCGAGACCAGATCCTCGGGACCCCTATTCGCCATCACATTTTTGCCATCGCCCGTCACCTCTATAGATCGACCACGATCTGTCGGGTCGTCGAGACCAGATCCTCGGGACCCCTATTCGCCATCACATTTTTGCCATCGCCCAGCATCTCCATAGACTGACCACGATCGGTCGGGTCGCCGAGACCAGATCCTCGGGACCCCTATTCGCCATCACGTTTTCGCCATCGCCCGGCATCTCCATAGATCGACCACGATCGGTCGGGTCGCCGAGACCAGATCCTCGGGACCCCTATTCGCCATCACATTTTTGCCATCGCCATGGATCGACTACGGTCGGTCGGTACCTCGGAACCATCGTTTGCCATCGCCATAGATCGACTACGGTCGGTCGATTCCTCGGAACCATCGTTCGCCATCGCCATGGATCGACTACGGTCGATCGGTTCCTCGGAACCCTCACTCGCCATCGCTCACAATCCCCATGGATCGACTATAGTTGGATGGGTCGCCGAGACGAGATCCTTGGGACCCTCATTCGCAATAGCCCGGCGTATACATATGTCAACTACGATGATCTAATATTTAGTGCATAAAGAGGAAACGAAAAGCGAGTCTTTATTCATTTAAAGAAAAGCTCTGGTCACAAACCCGACCAGGTGAGCATTCCAAGAAGAAGCATCTTTTCTACTCGACCTATTACAAATATTATCTATCCTACCGAATCCACTATGTTATGAAGTCGGCTACCGGACCTGCTATGTTATGAAGTCGGCTACCCGCTCTACTACGTTAGGAGATCGGATAACCTATCCAGTACATGTCGACCCTGACGGTTTTATGGCAGCCACATTTGGACCACAACAACTGTCACAGCAATGGAAGTCTAAACCACCACAACTGTCACAGCTATGACAGCCACATTTGAGCCGCCACGAAACCTCGTCAGGGATTACCTCTCATTTCGTCACAATCGTCAGGAATTACCTCTCGCTCTGCCTTTATTACTCCATTTTTTCCTCCTAGAAGAAAGAACGTGATGCTGGCTCTGGCAAAGCAGTTTCGAGTGAATAAAGGGTGAGAAAGCACATGAAACGTGCGCTTTAACAGCGGAGGAGGAGGAAGTAAGGGACGAAAGATAGAGGCTAAAGACGCCATACGAAATGAAGAAAGCCTATTCGTCCGGAAATTTATAGTGTTGACCATACAAATGCGACCAATCCAGATTGACCACGTGGAGAATGACAACGGAGAAGAAAGCTTAAGCGTTTGAAGGGGTACAGCAAACGAAGGGACACATCGTGCCGCACGACGAATGCGCGGCGATCCAAGAGACGCGGACGTTTTGAGTTTCGATAACGCCTAGGAGAGAGAAAAACTGGCAAGAGTAATCACATCCAGCGTCTGGAATTTTAGTGCCCACGCGGCTATCGAGAGGACGATAGTCGTCAAATAATAAATGTTTCCAGCACCTTCACGCGCTCGCTAATGATAACCACCCGACCAGCTTTAGCACGTGCTGTCACACAATTAGGACATCCAGCTACCGACCGATCCCGATACGAGCAGTTACGCACAACTGGTCGGCACCTGACCAATCGGGACTACCCGGGCTGTTCCGCAACCGAGCTACAATGATAACGATCGATCGATCGACTACCTCCTTTAGCTGACCTGCGTCCGGGCTACATGTCAAAGCCCCACGCGAGTCGTCTTATATATACGGGCAGTATAGCCTTAGCATACTCCTTCGACCCCTCTTATGGCTCGGGCTCGAGGAGTAGGGGGCTTATGGTCGGGTCGGCCATGCAAGGCCTGGACCCAGTTAAGACAGCACATGGGCCGGTCGGTCCATCCTCCATAGAACAAGCCCATATTCAATGACTAGGACGGGCCCAAGCCCGATCCATGCTCTCCACAGCCCGACAGTCTACAGAAACTTCCCATGCAGAGTTAGAAGTCTACGTAAAGACCTAAACCTAGATACGGTTACATATATAAGGCATGATTCCACCCTAACGGAGGTAAGTAATCAAAAACCTAACTTTCTAGCTTTTACGGCAACCTCACCTTCATTAAAAGACTAACTTGATCGTCGGAGGGGCTAATCGGGACACAACCCCCGACGTGCCTTCCTTTGTTTTGCAGGTATAATCACGTTGAGTTCACCGCAGAGGATAATCGATTCATGGATCCGAATGGTAACACGTAGCTCAGCCAAAATCCGGCTGAACCAGCTGCCATGGCTGTGTTTTCTTTTTCCTCACTAATGTTTCCCATTATAGTTGGCTCTCTTCTCACCAAGGACATGAATTTTTTGTTTCTCTCACCAGGGGCTATCTCAATTCTTTAGACCTCACTTTCTCATTTTCTTTTATTTACTAATACATTTAAAACATGATGTGATGGAAACCACGATTACTCCAGCAATCAACACTCATAAACAACAAACATAAGAGAAATAAGAAGAATCGAAGAAGAAATGTCTGAAGACATCGAAGACAGAAAGAAAGAGAAGCTCTCAAAGGTTTTTGTCTGTCAGATACAAAAATGAGACAAAGGCGTAAGACATACTCACTTGACACACTCAAGTCAAAAACTCAAGTCAGAAGCATAAGATCAATACACTGTTGTATTAATACATCAGAAGCTTCAATTACAAAATACAACTTCAAACAATATAATATGCATACCACAAGCAGGAGAATTAGTAACTCACGTGGAAGGCATATGACCCTGGTCTGGTACAGTCAAGTCTCATCCGCAAACCTCTACATGCATGAAACAAATATAAAAGGAAGAGGATACAAGCATCAGATACAAGAGATACAGACATTGCACTTTCATATTTCATTGTATTCAATTATCTGTGAGTGTAAGAATGGAGTGAGAAAAATATCAAAAAGTGCTAGAGTACTTATCTGTGAATACTAGGAGAGTTTTGAAGAATCTTTGCAAGTATTTCTACGACACTAAATCTCTGTACAAGTTCTCATCTTCTTCTTCATACTTGTGGAAACTACATCGGTGGGAACCTTAGATGTAGATAGCATTGAAAGCTATCGAACCAAGTGAAAATCTTTGAGTTCTTTACTTTTCTGCATTTCATATTATCTGCAAAAATAACTTCTTTATCAGTCTTTGCTAAAAAGAGCAGCAATGCAACACATCTATCCTAACAGAAGTGGTATCAGAGCATTTAGAAACCTCCTGGGGCATTTTCTTGACTACAGGTAAAACAAAGATCATCAAGAATTTTCTGTAAGTAAAAGTCCTTGGTTTCTTTAAACAAATGGAAGTCTTCTTTTCCAGTAAATACATCCATTTGTTTAAAGAAACAAAGGACTTTTAATAAGTTAGCTAATTCAATGTAATTTCTGAGGGCAAACTCTTCTTCAACCTAAAATCTCGAAAAAAGGGAAATAGATGTCTCAGATATTTAAAAACAAAAATCTGCTTAAGGGAATGCGGCTTTCAAGCCTGGTTGCAAGGACCAAGGGAAATCTAGATTATTAAGAAATTTCGCTTTGAAGTAAGGGGCAAAGGCAAAGCGCTTTCTCGACTGGATACTAACCTGATTGAAGATGCAAGCTCTTTTTGAGTCCTACGATTGCTATGGGGCTATTGAAGATCAGTATGATCTTGAGACTGATCCAATAAAGAGACTTAAAATGCAAAGACTTGCACACTGCAAGTTAATGCTTCACTTATCACCAATAGTGATAAGAAAAGTGCAGAATTGTAACATTGCACAGAAGCTATGGATCAAACTTGATGAAATTTATGCAAAGAGGTGTCTACCTAACAAGATTACACTTCTCCGCAATCTTGCTAACTACAAGATGAATACCTCTGTCTCTTTAGATGACAATTTAGACTATTTCTTTTTGTTAGTTCACGACTTAGAAGCTACAGATGAAAAGATATCTAAAGAACATCAAGCTGTAGGAATTCTAAAGGCTTTACTTTCTGAATTCATTGCATTCAAGAAGGTAATTAAGCATGCTATTGGAGAATCCCTCACTGTGAAGAGGGTACTATCTCATTGATGGAAGAAATAGTGGATGTTAATCCATTTAAGAAAGAGATAGAAGTAATGTTTGTAGAAAATAATCATGACAAAAGTCTCATAAGAAAATCAGCAAGAAAGGAAAGTGGCAGAAGAGAAGTGGAAAGGATAAGCACACCAAGGAAGGTGAAGAAAAGAAGAAAAAGGGAAAAAGAAAGAAGTGATTTTATTGTGATAAGGAGGGACATTTTGCAAGGGACTGTAGAAAGAAGAAAAGAGACAAGGCTGTAGAAAATGGAGATGCAGGAAATATAGAAAAATCGATAAGATTCTGGCTGTCACTGAGGACAGTAAAGACCTGAGTAGAGAATGGATTTTTGACTTAGGTTGTACAATTCATGCGACACCACATAGAGATTGGTTCACTACATTTGAACCAGTCACTGCCAAAGTTAAAATGGTAGATTCTGGGCAGTAAAGAATAGAGGGGATTGGAAGTGTTTCCATCAATATGTTTGATAGAAAGAGAAGGATCCTAAGTAATGCCATATTTGTGCCTGGAATAAGGAGAAATCTGATTTCTGAAAGCTTGTTTGATAAGCAAGGGTTTCAGATCAGATCAAAAGATAGACTCAGAGAAATCCTAAAGGATGGAAGAGTGTTAGTGTCATTATTTTCTATATTTTTGTGTGTTAATTTTCTTTATTATTGAGGTTTGAAGTTATATTTAATGGAAATTAATCTTGTTTTATGTCAAGGTGTATTTTGGAACCAAATAGAAAGAACCGCAACAATTTTGGGATAAAAAGAGTTGAATTAGGCGTTGACCCTAATTAGACGTGGCCTCGTGCAACAATCAGAAGCTTAAAATGCAAAAGCAAGACAGCCCAAAGCGACGACATTGGAAGGCAATACACGAGGGGAATAGACACAACAGGGCAGCACGTTGGGAACAACAGCTACAGGTGAAGGTAATTAGAAGGGCATTAAATTGGAGGGCCAACGCATAGGAAAATAAATCAACAAAGTGGAGAGCGTAAGGCAACAGACAAACAAGTAGGGACCCAGCAAAAAAATTAAGGAGGATTAATTTGGACACAATAAAGAGGAATTAGAAGCAACACGTGGAGGGCAAGAACGAAGGGACGATGCTGCGTTTCAGAAGGGCTGGCGTTGAATTAAAAGGAGGGCTTTTAATTGATACAAGAAGGGACGCAACAGGTTAGGTCACAAGGTAGAGGGCTGACATGGAATTAAACAAGAGAGTGCTTTTAATTGAGAGAGTAAACGCATAGTGGAGAATAGAGAAGGAGGCGGCGGCAGAACCCAAAATTAATTGAGAAAACCACGTAGAGGAGAAGGCAGCACGGTGTCGGGCTCTAAATCAGATAGAAATCGCGCAACAGTAGAGAGGCAAATAAAAAGAAGACAGCGACAGACGGCAGAACAGGGAGAGCAACTTTGATGGCAGTCCAAACGTCAGTGATAGTCGGAATAGATAGGGAAATCATGATGTTGGGTAACTAAATTTTATTTCTTGGTTTACGGAATCCTAGTTATTGAACTTTGCATGTTGTGAGATTTTGTTCTTTATTCAATCAATTTATTCGTCAAGTATCAATTATTTTTCTGGGTTATTATTTGATTGTTTAAATCGATAGCTACGTGCGCAACTAGTTTATGTTTTTATTCAATCAATTGCTATATTAAAAAGGTTGACGTTCATTTCTTTTAATCAAAAGTAGCGACTAGAATTTTTGTCTACTACGTTAGGGACATGATTCTAGGAAAAATAGTTGTCTAGGCTAAATATACATCGTATGTATGTTGTTTAGTTCGTTGATTTTCTTGTTTCGTAAAGCTATTAATTAATTAAATCTTAGATCGTATCTAGGTTGTTAATTAATAAGGATTAATTAAAATACATGTTTTGGTTAACTAAACATAAGAGAAAATAGGTAGAGAACCACGACGAATGCTGAATTAACAAATTGGTTATTTTTAGTGTCGATGATCAACGCAAGTTCAATAACGAAGGACACCGAAAATCAAGATTTATTTCTATTGATTGTTAAATTATCATTATTTTGTTTTTAGTTATTTTTTTTTCAATTTCAATTTCCAATTAATTTCTGTTTAATTCATAATCACAAAACCCCCTTTTTATTGTGTAACTACTAACGTCTGAATTTCTCGTGGGAACGACCCGACTTTCAACTACTACATTAATTTGTGTTGCAGGAAGTTGTTTTTTTTATATTTGGTTGCAGGCGACAGCATTCACCACTTCCTTTCCTATTGAATGTATCAAACTTTGAGGGCCTATACTTATAAGGTAAAAGAAGTAGATATTTAATTAGTTTGTAATCTGGTAGTTAGTGGATAAATTTTATCATGAGAATAACATATTATTGAATTATTTTTGTGATATTGTTATTATATATATATATATATATATATATATATCCATAAAATGATATGCATTCATGTTGATATTGTCATCGCTAGTTATAACAATTAGTTTGTATCTACTATGAGTATTTAAGTTAAAGTTGAGCACAACTTAATAATAAATTAGTTATGGGGTGGTTTTTTGAAATGTTAAAGATTTAAAGAATAATGAAATGAGTTTTGAGTGCATTATTATGTATATGAGTGTGATATAAGATATTAATGCATTTTGAGATCAAGAAAGAGGCTATTAAGTTCTAATTAAGCTATACTGTGATCTTGATAATAATTAAGTTGTCTATGATTCCTATTTATTTGTAAAAATTAAGATGCATATAAGGTTTATCTTTATCCTAGAAAAATAAGATAAGTAAATGATTCCTCTTTACCTTTGTAAAGAAGTTATGAAGGGCTTCTCTTCATTTAAAACAAGAATGATGTACAAAAATTCCTCTTTACCCATTGAAGGAAGAGAAATGATATAACTTTTAAATGGACCTTAGGGAGTGAATGTAAGTTTAGGATTGATTAGCCTAAAACTATAGATATTTGTTCGCACTCTCTTTCACTTATATTTGTGTTATATTTGTACTTATATGAATTTCATTTTATTAATTGCCATATATACTCATTAGTGTAGACATTTCATTCACTACTTTGAATTTTTTTTTGATCATACACATCATTCACCCCTTTTTTATATGCCATCTAAAGACTAAAAATATGTTTTTCTATTTGATGTCAAATATGATTATTATGAATTAAATATCTTCAGTCATATGTTTTAAAAATTGATCAAATAATAAATATAAACCTTTTGAATTATTTAATATATATGTTATATGATTGTGATAATATATATCCTATCAAAACATTGTTAAAGATTACAACTTAAATGCACCTATCATTCTTGTATTATAGCTTAGGTGAATACAAGTGTTAATCCCATAGGGACTCTAAATACTAGTACTTATTGTCTTTATATTATCTAATTTAATAAAATGAATGATTGATTTAAAAGGAATAATTAACTGAACTATCTAAAATACCAAACCAAAGCAATAAACAAGATTGAAGTAACCAATATATAATTCAAATCTAGAGATGAATCTCCCTAGAACCTTTTTGTGCTTGAATTTATCTTGATTTAATGATTAGCCCTAGTTTTTTGGACCAGTATAAATTTTAAAGTTATGACCATATTCTTTCTCAAGATATAGAATCCTTATGTTAAAGTTGGTTAATTGAAATCTCGAAAATCCTAAGAATGCATTAACTTGTTTTGTGAATTCCTATTATATATTTGACTTTAACTTAAAAGATATATGTAGTCATATCTCTAAGATTCTATGTAACTTTTATTATACATGCCATGATTTACTCATAAATATGATTTCTTTTTTTATGAAATCTGGAATTGAATGAAAAAGCTAACATATTTCAATTTAATCATAAGTAATCACAAATAATTTATAACACCCCTATACGAAGCCTACAGCTATCCACACACATAGCAAACAAATTCTAGTGCATGCATTCAAGGTATACATTTCTATTCAATACTATATATATACACATTACAAAACTTCCCAATGCTTAACATTATCATTTTACAATAGTAATAAATCTTTACATTTATATGGTAATCTAAAAGAAAACATACAATTTCCTTTCTTCTTTATATGTACAATCATCTTTAGCTAAAAACACATTCCAAAAGTACTTTTTCTCCTATCTGTTGGCCTTGGTCCTCGCAGATGTTCCCTATACCTCACTCCTATGACTTAGACCTATGCGGATTAACACCCATGCTAAACTTGAAAGCTTAGTGGAGAAACACTTATTTTGGATGACTACTCACAGAAGTTATCCGCCAAGCACATACATTAATGAACATCACAACAAATATAAATAGTGATGGCATATTTAATCAAATACATAATGCAAACATGCTTCAATATGTTGTTCATATACCATAAATTCATCTTCAGAATTCAAACATTGATATTTAGCACTCAATGATACAAATTATCAATACAAATGTAAATACAAATGCTCATCAATACCGATTATTTTTGTTGTCATACTATATTTCTTATTTAGATCTATTTACTTTACTTTTTATGTTAGGCCTGCATATTCTCATAGGTGTGGATAATAGGTGATGTGGATATCTGAAGATATCAAACTACAGATACATGAAAGCATCAAACTGTGGATACTCAGAGGCATCAAACTGTCGATACCTAGAGGCATCAAATTGTGGAGACATTATAGTCTTAAAATGAAGACACCATTGGTGTCAAACTGTAGCAGTTGCATTGTAACCCTATAGGTATGCCTATCTATCCACCACTAAGATAATAAAGCAGGCACTGTAACCTTTACTTTAACCATTTGCCATAATTCATAATATCAGGCACTGTAACCTTTACTTTAACCATTTGTCATAATTCATAATATGATATTCACTTGAAGTCATAAAATCTGTATCTGTGTTCTTACATGCAGGTCATAACTTACCACCATTGAAAGGGTGTCGAAATCACACTTGTGAAATCATACTATACACATATAAGCAATATATATTCCAACAAATCATTTATGTACGTGATAGTTTTCTTTGGAATGCATTATGCTCAATCTTAAATTCCAACGTTCAATCACCCAATTCACATATGGTAAGTCCTATCTCATTTATTTCTAGGTGTTTGAAAAGTTTCAAACACATTCAAAAAAGTTCGAATAAGATTCGGTAAAAGTCGGAAACAAAAACAAACTAAAAATAGTGCAGTTTGGGCCAAGCCCACAGTGGTATAAAAATAAGCAACCAATCGGTCCAGAAGCAAATCATATGACAAACTCCAGTTTTAAGGCTTTTATACATTTGTTACCCTATGTCTCTAGTTTATATAGCACTAACAATCAGACGATTTGGACTTTTAAATCATGAGATATAGGCCAAATATCATAAGCTGTTTCAAAACAGGAGCAACATCAAGGTACCATTTTCGATCCCAATTTCCAATGTCATAAAGCCAGAATTAACTCAGAGTCTCTTTTAAAGATTTTTATTTCTATGTATTAGGTTTCAAATTCAACTTAAATAACCCAAATTAATGTTTTGTAGTCTGAGTTATGACTCAAACAATGTGACTGGTTAAACAAACTCTTGATAGAATTCCACTACACGATACTCTCCTGTCATATTCAACCACTTCTATGCAAGGCATATAGCACCCCACTCTCATAGTGCATATCCCTGAACATACTGACGGTATTCGAAAATACACTCTACAAGAGTGGTGTGCTAGGACGGTCAAACAATCGAACTCATTAAAAAATTTTCAAATATTAAACGCATCTTACATATAACCACCAATCAAATTGGGCACAATTTTTTAATGATCAGTCGAATTCATAATTAT
>JANKOE010000003.1:15161545-15189705 GCA_026284465.1 Erythroxylum citrifolium
AATAGTGCCCAAGTCCAGTTCATGTCCGTCTAACGGACACTCATGTCCGTTTAACGGACATGGGTCTAAAAGTCAAATTCTTGAAATTATCAAGAGCAGTCAGAGTTTAATGTTTAAATCAGTATAAGCTCACCACCAAAGTGAGTTAGCAGCAAGTGTCAATGTCAGGGTAGCAGGTTCAAGATTTCAGCCAGCAGCAACCAGCGTCTTGGGAACGGGCATCAGCAAGGCTCGCCTCCCGGGACCGCCGGGCTCCGGGAGTAGGGTCCGACACATATATTCAATTAGTCACTTGATTTCAATTTCACATTCACATTTATCATCGGACTTTGGTCTAGCATTCAACAATAATGTTGAGTATCATTTATTCATTCAAATTCACATTCACATTTTTCATCGGAACTTAATCCAACATTCAATAATCAAGTTAAATATCACTTTACCTTTTCCCTCAATTATTAAAATGCTCAAAAACACTACAATGTATGTGACCCTGTACATCTAAAAGTATTACTTAATTGATTTAATATTGTTAAAAGAGGGACCACTTACCCTATAAACAGACAATCTGACGTGGTAGGACCACCCATTCTTTATTTTGATTATGAAAGTTTGGAAACGATTTGTTCAATGAGAAAACAAAGACAAAGATGATCATTTTTGTAAAGAGCTTAAACCAAAAATCCACTTCAGAAAAGTAAAACCCAAACTATTTTATAACGAGGAAACAAAACCCTCTTCCATCGCTACTTATGATGAACTTAAACCAAAAATAAACTACAAACAAACGTAGGCAAACATGTTTACGGAAGGAGTAATCACAATCCTCTTCTATCATTGCAACACTAGACACAGTGGGCACTCACCCACAGTCTTGCTACAATTCTAGATAACGCAATCACCCGAAATTGAGTTCAGATTCTCTGTCCAATATTACTCTATCTTATATCTGTCTCGTAGAATCTCACCCATTTATTTTGCGGGACCTACGCGGGCTCCAAACGGGACCCATATAAATAAATGGCTGAAATTTACTGGACACAATAAAATACCATAATATTGGGCAGAAGATCTGGATCCCTCGAAACTCTCTTTCCTATGCACAGAGGTGTGGGTTGATTTTCACTGGATTAATGGTTTTATTAATTTAGTTTTGGCAAATTATGGTTTGTAAAATTTGAGAATTTTCTTGAGATTTGATGGGTAATAAATGGAATGGGACAACAATTAGTTTATTTCTATTACTAAATAGATTTAAACCAACTAATTATGTAACTATAAATTGAATAAGGGCAAAGTAATGGTTTGGTCAGTAAGTTGAACTGTTTTTCTTCAACTCGGTCTCGGTAGGTAGTAGACTTCTCTCAACCGAAAGCTAAAATCACCAGCTGCCTGCACATCTCTTGAATAGTGCAATCTCAAGCTCTATCATTTGCGACATTCTATGGATAATTAGATAGAGAGTTAGAGATCTTACTTTCAGGAGAAGTTAGGTTTAGATTTATAAAAAATAGTTAGAGATTTTACTTTTAGGAGAAGTTAGGTTTTAGATTAATATGCATAATTAGATAGAGAGTTAGAGATCTTACTTTTAGGAGAAGTTAGGTTTAGATTTATAAAAGGTAGGGTAGGTTGTTAATTTTAATATAAAGAATAATTAAAGAGATCTTATATTTGACATACTTAATATTTGTGGGACAAATTTCAAGCCAATATTAATAAAATCATAAATATTTAACGTTTGGTTAATATTGAGAAAATAATAAAAATTTCAGATTTTGTATACACCTTACTTTAAAAATTGAAGCCATCAAGGGAGTCATCTTTGATAATCATCACATGAAATGTTGGAAGAGTGGTGCTTTGTCATTCTGTATATCATGCGTGCAATAAATGGGTCTTTGAATCTATTTGTTACACCTCCCTCAAATCCTCTGTCCAAAAATTGTATACTAACTCTGTTCCTTTTGATCCCAACTATTTATTTTTGTAGGTCCCACATAAATAAATGGTTGGGATTAAATAGGACAGAATTGGTACACAATTTTTTGGACAGAAGATCATGTCCCTGTTACACTAGCTATGTAGTTGATGGGACGTGATCCTCTGGTCTCCCTACCCTGTATCAACCCTGTGCCACTCCATCTCAACCACTCATTCATGTGGGTCCTACATAAATAAGTGGTTGAGATGGAGTGGCACTGGGTTGGTATTGGTAGAGGGACCAGAGGATTTGAAGGGGTAATTGATGCATAAAAATTAAGAAAAGAGATAGGTTATTTAAGGATCTTCAGGGTTGATGCATAAAAATTAAGAAAAGAGATAGGTTATTTAAGGATCTTCGTAGTGCTTTGTCATTCATGCACTATTGTTTTTGTTTCCTTCCCAAACTCCACTTCATAATCTTGCTGTTTCAGTGCTAACTTCACGTGCTGTGTAGATTAAATTGTTGAAAATGTGATCCTCGGAGAATATTCTGCTTTCCATTAACATATTAAATCTTGTTCGGAGACTGTACAATTGGTGATCCACCAGGTTGACACCATTGACCAAGACCAGCATTATCTGCACTGTGAAATCAATCGGAAAGTAAAAGAAACCAATTTTCTAAAAGTTCAGAATTGTTAAACCACATCAATGCGATAAGATGATAACGTTCTTGCAACCCTTAAAGCAAATTTCATATCAGAATTTCAGAGCTGGCAATGGCATACAAATAGTCAAAACTAGCACAGTACTCAATAATGGAATTTTCTCCAAAAGTGCGCGTGAATATTTACTGCTGTCTTCTTGGGGGTGGATATTATTCAGAAACGGAAGGTACTTGTACAAAGTTTTATTGGAAGTGTAAATTATCTTTGGCAATAGTTGGGTGGGAATATTTAACGCTATCCCTTACGAAGGTAGAAATTAATCAGAAACGGAAAGAATTTTAAGAAAAAGAAGATACATATGTTCTTGCCATACAACCTGCTAAATATAAGCACTGAAATATTAACGCGGACTGTAATAAGAACATCCACAAATGGAATAGGCAACCAATTGTAGTTTCTTGATTTGATGCATTTGTTGGAGCAATTAGAGGTAAACAGAAGATTCTTTGGTTAATACAGCGAGCCTATTTTGGTAAGAATAGCTTGTACTAGCTGTCAAATAACCAAACCTGTAAGATTGTTATATGTATCTTAAAGCTTTTGAATCTGACAGACGCAAAGAGCATCGGGAAGTGAAAACTATGTCACCTTCCAGCATCAACGTCGAGCTCGCAGGTAAGCCATCTCTGTGTGTATTCTCGTGATGTGTTTTACTTTTATATGACATTTTATTAGGAAAGGAAATTTGTTTGGCTTTTGGGGTTCAGGAAATGAAGAAGAAGTCAATGACAATCCAATCGAGCAAGTGAGACTAACAGTTCCAATCACCGATGATCCAGCACAACCAGCCTTAACTTTTCGAACATGGGTTCTGGGGATCATAGCATGCGTGCTTCTTGCTTTTACGAATCAGTTCTTTGGGTATCGACAAAATCAGTTATCTATTAGTTCCGTTGCTGCACAGATTGTGAGCCTTCCGCTTGGAAAGTTGATGGCTGCATTACTGCCAACTAAGAAAATCCATGTCCCGTTCACCAAATGGTCATTTTCACTAAATCCGGGCCCATTCACTCTTAAAGAACATGTGTTGATTACGATATTCGCTAGCTGTGGCTCAGGAGGAGTGTATGCAGTTTACATTATTACAGCTGTGAAGGCATTTTATCAGAGGCATTTGAATCCATGGGCAGCAATGTTGATGGTGCAGACAACGCAGGTATATATATATATATGGAAGAGTGGCGGGTTACTTACTATAGAAGATTTGCTTTTGTGATTGATTCTTGTGTTGTATGATATAATCTCATCAGCTGCTTGGATATGGATGGGCTGGCATCTTCAGAAAAATTCTTGTGGACTCCCCGTATATGTGGTGGCCTTCAAATTTAGTCCAAGTCTCGCTCTTTAGGTGATTATTGGAAAAAGAAAAGAAAGGGTTCATCAAGTGTCTTGATTATTTAATTGAGGTGATGAAAATAAATAATAATGAATGTATGCATCCATGTGGGATTTTACAGGACATTGCACGAGGAAGAGAAAAGGAGAAAGGGAGGACTTACCAGACTGCAGTTTTTCAGCATAGTGTTCATATCAAGCTTTGCCTACTACACGATTCCAGGCTACCTTTTCCCTTCATTATCAGTGATATCAGTGGCTTGCTTGATCTGGAAGGAATCAATAACAGCTCAACAGATAGGTTCGGGGCTAAACGGGCTGGGGATCGGTTCTTTCGGATTTGACTGGGCCACAGTGGCCTCCTTTTTGGGATCGCCTCTGGCTAACCCTTTCCACACCATTGCCAACACTATGATCGGATTCTTCTTGCTTGTCTACATTATTACTCCTATTCTTTACTGGACCAACACTTACGATGCCAAGAAATTCCCCATCTTGTCATCCCATACTTTTGATTCCACTGGTCATCCATACAATGTCACACGCATCTTAGATCCTGCTTCCTTCGACATCAATCTAAAGGAATACAACAACTATAGCAAGCTCTATCTTAGTGTATTATTTGCTGTTGTCTACGGCTGCAATTTTGCTAATTTGGCTGCTACTATTTCACATGTCGCACTCTTCGAGGGAAAGTATGGACTTTTTTGTTTTCCCTATATATATATAACTAATCTAATTTCTGTTATTAGTATTTTTTTCTGACAACTCGTAAGGTTTTATAGTACCTTACTTTTTAAAACAAAATTGAGAATGTGGAGTAAGGCTAAGGGTGGGATGAAAGAAAACTTCAAGGATGTGCACACTAGAATAATGAAGAAGAACTATGAAAGAGTCCCTGAATGGTGGTTTGCTTCTATCTTGATTGTAAGTATTGCCCTTTCACTTCTTGCTGTGGAAGGTTTTAACAAACAATTACAACTTCCATGGTGGGGACTTCTCCTGGCTTGTGGGATTGCACTTTTCTTCACGTTGCCCATTGGAATTATTCAAGCCACAACTAATGTTGTAAGTATTTATTATTATTCACTTAAGGAAAAGAAAACTCTTTTTTTTTTCTTTTCTATGCTGATAATTGTTTTTCATGCAGCAAGTGGGATTAAACGTGATAACAGAATTGATTATTGGTTATTTATATCCCGGAAGACCTCTTGCTAATGTAACCTTCAAGACTTACGGATATATCAGTATGGTACAAGCCCTTTCATTTGTTTCAGACTTTAAACTGGGTCATTATATGAAGATTCCACCAAAATCAATGTTCATTGTTCAGGTAATTGCTGTCAAATCACATAATATTAACTTTGGATGTGAATAATACTAGTAATAATTAAAGAAAATAAGAACAATTTGCTATTGCAGTTGGTTGGAACCATTGTAGGTTCATCTACTTACTTTGCCACAGCATGGCTTCTTCTGACAAATATTAAGAACATATGTAATCCCGATTTGCTACCAAAAGGGAGTCCATGGACGTGTCCTGGTGATGATGTATTTTACAATGCTTCAATAATATGGGGAGTTATAGGGCCAGGTAGGATGTTCTCAAAGCTGGGTGTGTACGGGCAGATGAATTGGTTCTTCCTCGCTGGTTTCCTTCTTCCATTTACAACGTGGATTTTGGCACGGAAATACCCTCAGAAGAAATGGATCAAGCTTATTAACGTGCCCGTCATCTTAGCAGGTACCGGAGCTTTGCCTCCGGCAAAACCTGTACACTACATTTGCTGGGCATTTGTAGGTTTCATTTTCACTTATTACGTTTACACTAGGTACAAGGCATGGTGGGCTAGACACACTTACATTTTATCAGCTGCATTAGATGCTGGTCTTGCATTTATGAGCATAGTCCTTTTCTTTTGCCTCCAATCCAGAGACATCTACGGTCCAGATTGGTGGGGCCTTCCAAGCGATGATCACTGTGATTTGGCACACTGTCCTACTGCACCAGGTGTTCTTGTTCATGACTGTCCAACTCCTACACACTGATTGTTGTAATGTGGTTTTATTATATGTTGATTGCCTTTATAACACTGTCAATCCTGTTTTTGCTTCTATATACATTAGGATTTAATGGAAAATCAGCTCCACAGTTATTGGATTTAACACAACAGGTAGCAGTACTTGCAAGTCTTTTCTTTTTTGGGAATTAAAGGAGAATTCTTTATTAACTATATCAAAACTATTACAAAGTTACGAGAAGTTCAGGATACAAGAGAGAATCAACTAAAACAAGAACAAAAAGTTACAAATAGCTCATTCTAAATGTTCATCTCATTTTCATATCAGTAGTAAGTTGACTCTGTGCGGATTTAGCTAGCGTAATCATCCTTATCCAATTGATGTTAGCTTTACCTAGGTAACTCTTTTCAGTGTCTTCTTCTTTATAAAGTTTGGAATTCCTCTCTTTTTCTTTATAAAGTTTGGAATTCCTCTCTTTCCAAGTGATAAAAATGGTGGTGGTAAAAGTTATGTTCAGGATCCTTGCATTTTTCTTAAGTTAATTGGTTTTAGCTAAGATCCAGTTTAACACCCCACTCCACTCATAATTTTGGCAGTAGTCCCCTAGCTTGTACTTTTCTTAACTCCATATTGTTTTAGAATATTTACACTGAAAAAATAGATGCTCCTTATCCTCCATATTCACCTTACAATGTATGCAGGTTGGATTAAAGTCTCCTAATTGACTTTTTCTAAGTTAGTAAATATTGTAATAATCGCAAACGTATGACACAGCTATAGTTAATATCGGCAATTACGGGTCGATCTCATAAAGATAGTAATTACTAGTAATTTTCTTTTTCCTAGTATTTAGCCTATGGATCGATTTTGGATTTAATAAAGAAAGTAAAAACAATTTAAAATGAAATAGGTAGCAACATTGAACACAGAAACAAGGAATTACTTAGAAAATTATCGATATTGGAAATTAGTAGCTAGGTTTCAAATCTCCCTAAAAATACCTTAACTAATAAAACTTTTATTGTGCAATTATTTTATTGATTTATTGGATTATTTTATTGATTTATTGTCTATTAACAACTAATCCTAAGGTTTTCAACCAAATTACTCTGGTTAAAGTTTATAAAGTTGCTTTACTAATTGGTGAATCCCTCTATTAGGTTATAATTCAGAAGATTTATATCATCTTATCTTTAGCGTTGCAATCAACTCCTTTCAATTACTATAGATCTATTCAAACCTAGAATTTTTTAATCTCCACGCATAAAATTCGATTATGATTTAATATTCTCGGGTCTATTAAAGTGATCCTGTCCTCTGGGGAACAAATTGTGACGTGAATTTAAACACGTAATTAAATCGCAATAGATCAATCAAACCAATTACATTAATAAAATAATCAAAACATTGTTAAAGGATAAACATAGGGTTCATCTAGCCTAAGCACTAGCAAGATGTTTAGTTACACATGATAGAAAACGAAATCAAACATAAACTAAAAAAACGAATAGAAAATAAAGGATTTATAATTATAAATCTCCCTTTTAATCTAATCAAATGTTCTTGTAAGGTAGAGATTTGATCTTGCATTCCAGTGGATCTTTTGATAATTTCTTCGTGTTTTCCACTTCTCTAAAGCAAAATCGCTCCTTGAGAACGTCCTCTACATCTGGAATCACCTCCTAATGTATACTTTCTTCATCTGAGGCTACACACATCCTTTTATAGTAAATTTTAGGGTTCTGCGGAGATGCACAGTTTGATGTACGATCATGCATTAGACCGTGCATAGCTAAAGCGCCCAAAAATTTTGAATCTGCACAGCCAGAGAGAAGTGCACGACCTATCGCATAGGCGTGGATCCCTTTAATGCTTTGAATCTTCGTTTTATATGGTATTTTGTTTCAAATTCTTCTCCTTTAAGTCAATGAAGGAAATTATACCCTATAAACACACTTGAAGTGAATTAAGTACCAAATATTTAATAAAAGTATAAAATATCAAGAAAAATACATCAAATATGGGTATATATATGATCAATAATGTGTCAATTAAACATCCTCACACTTAAACTTTTTCTTGTGCTTAAGCAAACTAATCAAATTATAAATCTTACACATCAATCTCTCATCAGTTTTGATATTTCCATTCATACTATACAACATCATATCCTATTGAATCAAATTAACATACAAGTAGAATCAAATTATCCTAAAATTAACTTTCTAAGTCAATATTAGTAATAATCACATTAATAATCTCATTGAAATTAAAAGCAATAATCTTTACACCCTCACTGAGATTTCACTCAATGCATTCAAGTGTTTAGGGTGAAAAGTATCAAAAACTCTCAATCAATGCATAGTAGAACTCTTACCATATGCTTGCAATAATATTACATCTCCATTACTTATGTATAAACTAGAAATAAAAATCAAAAGGTCTTCATAAGGTTGTAAAGGGGCTTAGGTATAGTTGGGATAATAAAAATGTTTAAATTGAAAGAAATTTACTACATAATACATTCCAAGAATTGCTTACAAATACACATAGGTCCTTTCATTGCAACTGTATTGGTACCATAAACTTATTCACAATTTTCTCTCTTTTTCTTTTCTTCAATTTTTTTCAATCAAATCAATTAATCATTCAATAACACAATTCAAGAAATATTGGACCTTTTAAGAATTTCAAACAAGTAAATAATGTAAATAACCTTCAATGTTCAAAACAATAAAAAGTTCTTCAAAGAAAAATAAGATAAAGGTTAATATGTTGGTTTAATCAATGAAAAAGATTAAGGTTCAACTTGGTTTTTTCCTAAAGGTAAATTTGAAGGTGTGGCACTTATCAAAGAAATAGGCTTAAACAAGTTGTTGAATCTAAGTGCCTTTATCATGTCAATGCTTCTAATTTAACAAATATGGTCTCAATATGTATAAAATAAGCAAGTTATAGAATCATTCTACTACACATGATAGCACACATGAAAGAAGGAAAAGAGCTTAAAATTTTGCTCTTAGGCTTAAAAACTCACAAAAAAAGATATGTATTTATGTGTAAATAATATGTAATGTCATTCAACTTGAATATTTCAATGATTAATAAAAATATGACTTAGAAAACTAATTTTATTCTAACTCGCATCCTTTTGCATACCAATTCAACCAATATTCAACAATGAAACACAATATTTATGAACGGATTTCAAACAATCTAGAATATCAGTTAAACGAATTTTATAATCAAGATTATAATAAGCTTAAAGAAATCATTAAATATTCATTAAACCGATCCCCATATTTAAAGTTATACATTGTCCCCAATGTACACTATATAATAATATATGAAAGTGAGAGGGATTTTGTGGTACTTTCCTGATAGTGACAATCTTTTGATTTCATATCCATGTAATGTTAAACTACATCCTTGCAAAATATTGTTTTTTATCTCAAATTGAGGATAATGTGTTATCCAAATATGGGGAGGGTTGTGTGCATTATATGTTTTTATTTGAATATGAATTTTGCATGTTGTATGTTAGTTTGTTTAGGATTGCATGATGCGATTTATGTCAATGTGTCAATGGATAGGACTTAACAGAATCGATTTAGCTTTGAACATAGTTTGTTAGGTTGCGAAGATTTTTTTTGAAAAATTAAATTAAACTAAAAAGGAGTTTAGTACAACACTTATCCTACTAAAAGGATAACAAAAACAATGACCAAACGACATCATAAGCTAGAGAACGACCCTGTGTAGCATACAACCTCAAGTAAAACTCTCGGATCTTCCTGAAACGAGTTAATTAAATTCTCCCAACTAAAGTTCCTTTAGAAGTTTTCGAATTAGGGCTCAAAAGTCTCCATCAACTCTTTCTCCAGACAATTAAGGAGGTAAAGGACTTCTGATTTAAGCTTAGTTTCTTCATCTTCGTGTTTGTCTTCACTCATATGTCTCTAATTAGGGATGCTCAATAGGTCATCCTCTGTATTTGGGCTCTGGGTAAAATCTCCCATCACATGGCTACATCTCTTCAGTACCAATGATGGATGTAGATGATCAAGTGTAAAGACCTCATAGAGGAGTGACCCCGTAAGGTAAGAGCTCTAACTTTAGATTCATGCACAAATGTTATTTGTTTGATGCCTTGCTAGAGTAGGTCATAAAGATGTATTGTTCTAAGATGTATTGGGTATTCCTCGAGTCTCGCTAAAGTCTCCAATAAATTACAAGTCTCTCATTGCATTTCTTCTCTATCTGGTTTATGACCAGTTGTTTTCTGATACTATTAGAGATGATTTCTGTGAGAGAATGTATGCCTCTTTCCCTTCCTGCAAATCTTTTGTTATCCCTCTCCCTCTACATCTCCTGAATCCATGTTGTAATGGCTACCATATAAACATCCTTGTCATGTTTGGATGCATGGTTCAGTAGTATCTTTTATATAATTCCATTCATATTGCTTTGATAGTAATTAAGTGTGCATAGAGAGGAAATTTTTTGCCATACTCTATGAGAAAACACACATCTGAAAAAATAGATTGTCTCTGTCCTCTTCGTCTAAGTTGCAAAGGATACATCTTTTATAGGAGGAGAGGAATTTTAATCTTATCATAGTGCTTCGTTTGTCCTTCATGGCTAGCCATCTCAAGAAGCTGGCATTTGGCTTAACAGTGTTGCTCCATATCAACTTACACCATCCAATTCTTGGGTTTGTCCCATACTTTAATTGTTTCGCTTGCCTATTTGTTATGTCCAATACAACTAGACCATTCCATAGATATATATCCTCTCCTTCATTGTGTCAATATTGTTGTATCGAAAAAGATCTGATCTCCTCTTAGGAAAGATCCCAGTTGCCATTTGCAATTAATTCTTGGATTTTTGCTTTTTTTAAATCTATCTAGATTGTCCCTAACTATCAGATGGTGAATTAGAGCTTCTTGACCTATCCAATTGTCATAACATAATGAAATTCGATCCCCTGCCCCTATCCTATAAGCGACCTGGTGTTGAACGTCCTCCCCTAGTCTAAGAATTTGGTTAAAGAACTATGAGAAGCTATCTTTAGGTCTAATTGCTTATAGGCTACCAGCCCTTAATATATAGTTGTGCACCCATTTAACCCATAATGATTCCTTTTTACTTAAAATTCTCCACAACCTTTTCAACAATAAGCATTTTTTGCTTCTACCAATTGACTCCAGGCCCAGTCCTCTAGTTTCTTTTGGTTGACATATTTGAGTCTAGCTGACCTTAGCAATTCCTCTTTCTCCTTTGCCCTTACTTTATAGGAATTGTTTCATCATTTTTTTCACAGTTTTAATCAGCCCCCTGGAGAGGAAAATGTGAGAACACCAATATGTATTCATGGACATAATAACAGATTTCAGGAGCTGAAGTTTGCCACCATAGGATAATGTTTTGTTTGTCAATGAATCTAATCTCCTTTGTATCTTTTCAATAAGGGGTAGACATTCTCTAAATCCCAGTCATCTCGAAGAGATAGGAATGCCCAAATAAGTGATAGGAGGATTATGATTTCCCATTCCAATGACAAGAGATATATCATTAGATAGGTGTGCAACACTCTTCGATAAGATGAAAAAACTTTTTTGGAAATTGATGCTCAATCTTGACATCTCCTTGAATCTTTGTAAGGTATTCATTAGTAATGTAACTGAGGGGATATCAACCTTAATAAAAAGGATTAGATCATCTGCAAATCATAAACTGGTTAGTGAAGCAATTTACATTTGGTATGGAACTTGAAATATGGAGTCGAAGAGATCTTCTTTTTCAGCATAAGGGTAAGAACTTCCATGCAAATTAGAAATAGGTAAGGGGAAAGAGGATCCTCTTGCCTAAGTCCCTTTTGTCTTTAAACATCTTAGTGGGACACCCATTGATCATAATCCCAAAAGAAATCATAGAAATACACTCTTTAATCCAATTGATAAAAATCTGGGGGAAACTCATGACTCCCACAGTCTGCAGTAAAAAACCCCAACTGACACTATCAAAAGCTTTCTAGAGATCCACTTTTAAAGCACAGTTGTGAAGTGATTTTCCTCTTGTGTACCCTTTCAGAAGTTCCTGAAATGTTTGGCTATTATCTATAATATTCCGCTTGCTTAAACATGCTCCTTAGTTCTCACTGATGATGTAGTGTAGCACAGATTTCAATCTATTGGCCAAAATTTTAGCAATAATCTTGTAGCTAAAGTTAGTGCATGAAATAGGCCTAAAATCGATCTATATAATAATGTTAAGAGTTTTTGGGATCAAACATATGGAAGTCTTGTTGATCTCTTTGAGAATTACTCCATTTTTTTAATAATTTGTGCACTACTTCTTTCATAGTTTTCCTTGATGTATACCAAGTTTTTTTATAGAAGAAACCATTTAGACTTTCTGGTCCTAAAGCCTTGGAGCCATTCATTTTAAACACCACTGCCTTTATTTTTTGATCTGTGACTTGCCTGATTAAAAGATTCGTTTAATCTTCAAGAATTTTAGTAGAAATAAACATCCTAAGATCTACACTACAAATGCTAGCATTTCCCTCATATCCTAAGAGCTTTTAGAAATGTGTCAAGGCATCTTGAGCAATTTCAGCTTGCTTATACAAGATCTCCCCTGATTCTATTTTAATCAAAGTAATCATGTTCACATTCCTCCTTGCCTTAATAGTATTGACGAAAAACCTTTTTGAGCATGCATTGTACATACTCTATATTTGTACATAAACGAATACTTATAATTGTGCAATTATTAATGTATGTGCAACGTGCGTATTGCATAATTATTATGTGCAGGTTAAATGTTTGCATTCAGACGTTTCCAGATCATGGAAGCTAATGCTAATCTAGAGCGTACTGTGAGTAGACCTAGATGGTCTCATTTCAATGTTTGTTTTGTTTGAATTTTTGTATTAATTGACTACTAAATGATCAAATGAATGTGTCTTGATTGTTGATTCCGGAAAATGAAGGTCTGATGATTATGATGTTTGATTTGGATATTGAAGTGCTACTTGTATTTAAATAAGATGAAATAAGTATACATAATATAATTGTTAAATATCGGATCATGGTCCGATGATATATGTGTTTTGAATGTGCATTTGCATATGAGTTTGCATATGAATGAAAGCGTGATTCTCAATTTTAATGTTGAATGTCGGACTAAGGTCCGATGATATGTGAATGTGAGTGAATGAGAATATGCAATTGTAATTGATGCATTCCATTTCATGAATGCATGAAACATAATGGCAGTTTTGACCAGATGAGCCACCGATCTGAGCTTAAAGCTCAAAGTGTGAAAAAGAGCCTCGAGCTCAAAAGTGATTAAGAGCCTAAGGTTCACTATATAAAATGATCCCTGTATTCTCATCGGATAAGGGACAGTTAGTAATGAGCCCGGTATCCAATGGATACGAGACAGTTTAGGCACTCAGTCACAACAAAGTAACAAATAGAAAGTGGGTCTCATGTGCACTGCATATGCATAATATGAATGATTAAATTGTATTGAATGTGAAATGTGGAATGATGTGAATGTGAATTATGTGTTATGTGACTGGGTGAGCCATCGATAATAGTCTCTCATTGCGTTCAAAAAAGTCACCCAAAATTTGCAAATATTTTTCAGGATTAGAAGAATACCCCGTTAGGCAAACAGAAGTATCCCTATGGCATACAAGTAAGGGATAGAGGTCGGGATCAGTTCACGTCTTCATTGTATTTCTTTATTTTGTTGTACTGAATTGTTTATTCTGCAACTTTGTATCAAATTATGTATTCCAAAAGTTTTGTAAAATGTGTATATGATTTATGTTGTAATGTAAAGATATTATGACTAAAGTGTTATGTATTTGTGAAAGGGCCCAAATGGCCGTTAAAAATTATTTTGATTGTATTGCTATGATTGAAAAAGTTTACGAATAAAGCGGGCCCGAATTGATTATCGATATCCGTATATTATGTTTGTGGTTTTAAAAAACAAAAAAAATTGTGTAGAGTTTTGATTGATTTAGTGCTCTAGCATGCCACCCTCGCGAGGTACGGACTCGGATATCACCTATAGATGTCGGGTACGTGCCTTGTGGGAGTGGAGTGCTACATATGTGATATAAGAGCCCAGATTTAGTATCTTACATGGGCATCTTTCGAAATATGTGTCAAGTACGTGCATTTTATACATGTCTGAACATGCGGCAGTAGCTGATCCTCAATCTGAGTTGCATTCATATGAGTCACACGTATGAACATTTGTTGAGAGTTTGAGCGGATAAAAATAGTGAAGAGAATGATGATCTGTCAGAATGTGAGAAAAAGAAAGTTTATGGATATCTAGAAAGGATAAATGGTATATGGTTCGATATGATAGATAGACGTTGTAACGCCCCAAATTAGGGGTTAGAAGATTAACGGAAATTATTTCATATGTGCTTAGTTGTGCAGAAGTATTTTGGCATGCATTCATGGTATTTTCCGGGTAAAGTGGTTTAATGAAACTTCAGAGTGATTCGGACAATATTAATAGGGGGTATTTGGGTGTTACAGAGATTCACTACTTTGGTATTGGTGGATGTATTATTGAATATGACGTCAATATTGTATTTTGGTGAAATGTCCTCGAATGTGATATAGATGTGAATACACTGTCATGGATTGTTTAAGGAAAATAAGGATATAAGTAGAAGTATACGAGCAGAATAGATTGAGAAAACAAATATAGATATTATGATCTTAAGAAGATGAATTTGGAATTGAACTAGTTGTTGATTAATGTGATAAGCGCTATGATCCTCTATAAGAATATGTTAGTGGAAATTGATATTGGAATTTCAGGATGATTATACATCTATAACTCCGAATGGATTGCGAATATATGTATGTAAGATGAATAAATGACAATAGGAAAATGAGATACAAATGAGGAAAGAGTAAAGGGGGAATGAAATAGTCATAAATGACTTTATAAGAGATGAATGATGTGTAGTAAGGAGAAAGTTAGAAATGCATATAAGAGAGGATTTTATGTGTAAATGAGATAAAGAAAAAGATGACGAATCAAATGAGAAGAATTGATGCACTCAATATAGTAGTTGACTCATTATGAAATGAGGTAGCCTCAGGGTAAATTCTGGAAAATTAAAGTAAAATTTGTGTTAGTATGTTTAATAATGAGAGGAGGAAAGTGCAGGGCACGATAATGCCTTAACAAAAAAATAGATTTCTGTCACGATCATGTTGGGATACCCTAATTATGGGCAGGAACAAAGATAGAAATGTTGTTTGCAATCAATTGGGATTCAAGCATCATTAGCGAATGTTATTAATTGGTGAATTATCATAAATACATCTCTAGATAAGATGTAATGATTTTGATGGTATATACCAAGGTATTAGAGTAAATGAATTTGCTTAATGCCTTACTAAGCCTTATTATAAAGGATGTTATAATCATATAAGTTATGGCATAAATTGATCATATTAAGACATTATGAAAAGTTGAAATTGACCTTCTTAAGGTACTAAGAATGACTGATAAGTAATCATCAAAAATAGGTGATTGATAAAGATTTCATGAGCACTATCGAGGATAGTACCAAGAAATCTTCTTTCAAAGAAGAATTTCATTGACATAGGTTCAGTAAACCAGATGATTCAATTTAAGAATGATCAATGAAGGAACAAATCAGAAATGTATAATTGATGAGTCAAAAGTGAATATTGGAGTCATATCCCTAATAGAGACTCAAGCATAAGAAGTTGAAAATGCTATTGAGAGTGTAGGCGTTTTGTTTGATGTAAAGTATCCAATTATGTGAGTGGATTCATGAATTGAGGAGATACAAATTGGATCTGATGAATGTGTTACCAACATAGAAAATGAAGATTTCAAATAGATTGAAATGTGTGGAGAAACTAGTACAAATGAATAAGCATTTGAATAATGTGAAATAAGAGGAAATTGAATGAATGGAGAAAATTATTTGAGAAAAGAAGTTAATTGGGAAACTGAAAATAACATGAGATAATATTACCTTGTTTGAGGAATTAGTCATTTAAGGAATTACGAGAACTAATCATGGGCACAAGGAAATTCGGGTGATATTTGTTGGAGTTAACAATACCCTGATAGTATTATGGTATTGAAGATTAAAGTGATTCAAGAAAAATTGTATCAATTAGTGACTATGAACATAAAGGATATTTGGAGCATATTCGAAAAGTAAAGAGAATATTTTTGAACATTTGAGGAAATCTTACTTACCATGAAGGTAGAAACAATTATATGCCAAGTTTAATGAGAGTGAATCTTAGCTTGATCAAATAAAATGTGAGTTGTATAATATCTGAACATGGCTTATTAGGAGACCTAAAGAAAGTAGAGGTAATGATAAAGGAAGAAACTATAAGGCATATATAAGAGATCCAAAATTTTCTAAAATTAGCTAGAAATTGGATACCAACAGAGACTGTCAGGGAATTTTTACTAATCTTAGTCCATTGACAAAAATGTCTGAGGGAAGAATGTGTAAACCGTATAAGTGATGAATGTAAAAAGAATTTTAAGAAATTATAACATCAATGTTAATTATATCGCTTCGATTTGGAGATTTTTACTATATATAATGAAGTTTCACATCAGAAATTAAGATGAAATCTAATGCAGCATAATCAATTGAATTCTTATGCATGGAGACAGCTTAAGCCTCATTAACTGATTATTGATACATGATTTAGAAACTTGCTACTACAGTAACTGGTTTGAGAGTTTAGAGACATTATATAATACCAAGACATTTATGATTTTCTACCGATCTTTTAAATTTGAGCTAATTATTAAGTTTGAAAGAATTAAATACAAGACTAAGACAATGAATAGAGTTACTGGAAGATTTTGATGTACAAATGAGTATCTCCCAGTAAAGCTAGTATTGTAATCTGATGCATTGAACAGAAAATTCAATAACAGTATATCACAAATTCAGATTTTGAGGTTACCAAACCTAATGCAATAAAAAGAATAGAATGTCGAGTTAAATTATGGGGGCAACATTAACTATTATTAGCTGCATTGAAATTTAAAATTTGTTTGTATAGAAAGATTAGCAAAGCCCAAATTAAGGATCTAGAATTGTGAATCTTATTGAGGAATTGAAAATGAATATGAATTTTAAATCCGAATAGGAAAATTGTTACTTTGTGATTGAAATGAAAAGGATGTGTACCCGATAAAGATGACTGAGCAAAGATGTGGTTAGAGAGAGCATGAGTAACAACCTAAGCTATACGTCCAAATAGGAATGTGCCGAAACCACATTTAGCGGCTAAGAATGTAGAACCAAGTGACTAAATTCTTGAATTGCCAATAGTTTTAAATGTTGAGGATATGTTTAGAGCTGATATTTTGGAGTTCATAGGAATATGAGATCAATCTATAGTTCTAAGTGACTTTAAGCATAATAATAATTATCATAGTGATATCCTTAGAATTTTGTATGAGGCGTAATACGACAAAAAGTGTCGTTCGCCCTTGCACTGAATGAAGAGGGCCTAAAAATAGTTAAAGGCCAGAATTGATTCAAGATAATGTTAATGAGTGAAACAGATCTGTAATAGAAATTAAGTGATTCAAGAAAGATAAAAGAGTTATGTGGATCAACATCGAAGATATGGACTATACTGAGATGGAAATAAGAGTTAGGTGTATTAACACTAAAGAGATGAGAATTATCAAGCGAAAGATGAAATGTCTCTGAGAGTATCACCTTGCCAAGGTGTGCTCAAGTTAGGAAAAAGGATAAGCTAAGCCTAATATGAAATGGTCTGTACGAAATTATTATGAGTTAGTATTACAAATGAAAGATGTTTTAGATTCACACAGTGTTATATGGATATGTTTAGGAAATATCATTATGATCCGATATATGTGTTATTGATACCGGAAGTGAAATTTTGGGTAATTTGGGATATATTAAGAAACCAGTTAAGATAGTGAATGACTAAATAAGTAATTGGAATACCTAGTGAGTCTATAGGCTAAGGTCATTTGGAAGAGATTATTCGAGTGATGAAGTTAAATGGGAAACGGAAGAGTATATGAGGAAACAATACCCTTGCCTTTTTAATTAATCAGATAAGAATTTAGAGGACGAAATTTATTAAGGGGGAGAATTGTAACATCCCGATCTCATACTAAGGGAGTAGAACCCTAGATTTGTGTAATTGAGAAAACATCAATGAGAGATTTGAAAAATGCATTTTCATGCTCATGCATATTGTCAGCATACACACATGTGAATTTGAATTTTTGCACACATTAAAATGATTGTACATGCATTTATTGACATTCCAGGTATAATTGAATTGTAATGTGATATTATTGATAATTGTAGTTTTTATATGCTGAAATTTGATTTGAAAAGTATATTTTCATATTTAGAATTTTTGGAGAAATTTTTGAAAATTGTTGGGTATTTTGGGCTAGAAAAATTGCCAAGTGACAAAACTATTAGTAAATTGTAGTAGAAATTACTGTCAAATGGCAATGAAAAATTTGATAAAAGACTTTGGGATTTATTGGCAAGTGTCAATTAAAATTAGGAGATCATTGGAGTAGGAATCGAATTTGATAGGACTAGTTAAATGAAAGAATCTAGTTTAAAGTTATAAGAATTGGATATGTGGCAAGTGACAAGTGTCACTTGCTAAACAATGTCCTAAGTCCACTAAGCATTTAACCCCCTTTTGGTCTCCCACGATGCTTTTTATTTAAAAGACCATTAGGTTTTGTTTTTGTCCTCTTCTTCTCTCCTTCGTGGCTTCTCTCTCTTCCTTTCTTCTCCATTTTCGTTGCCTTAATTACTCTCACCTTCACCTACATTGAAGCTAGCTCTCCCACCTCTTACTTGCTACTCTTTCACCTTGCTCCCTCTTTCATTCTCACCAAAAACCCATCCCTATCACCTTTGGAAGATGATGATCGTGGGTTGTTGGTGAAGCTAGGGATTTTTGGTATTCTTAAAGATTTTGAAGCTAAACAAGTAAGTATAAGCATTAACCCTTCTTGATTTGTTAAATGAAGCATATTTAGTGATGGTTAGAAGTGAAAATGAAGTTGAATATGTGGAGGAAGTTGTTGATGATTGATATAGGCAAATGTTCTCTTTTTGGGATTAATGATCAAAGATAGATCTTGAATTGGTTTGTGAATGATATTGAGTTGGCATGAAGTTGAAATTTAGTAGAAAAGATGGTTTATGTTCAAGATGGGTTATATGTAAAATGTGGGATGTTAAAATCTGGAAAAAATAGGAAGACGAGTCGAGTTTCTGCAGAAGTTCACCACGACCAACTCTTTGGTTTACCGGGGCAAAGTCCCTATGGCTCTTCGCAGCTAACTTTGTGGTTCACCACGGACAATGTTGAAAAAAATCAAAGTTTTTCGCGACCAACTTTTTGGTTCGCCGCAGTGAAGTTTTTCCTATACAACTTGAATATGCTTTGGTATTTTGGGTATAAATTTTTCTGTAGTTATCCAAATGGAGTGATTTTTCATTTGGAATAAATTAGAGACATAGGGCTACAAATTTTCTGAAGAAATGTAGTCTAAATTCAGTCTCTAAGAATTTAAATTTTTTAGTGGAAGTTGAACACAAAATGTTGTTTTGGTGTAAGAACAGTCCAAAAATTTTTGGAGTATAACTTTCAGATTATTGATCCAAATTAAATGATTTTAGTTTCATTAGAAACTTAAGACAATTTGAAACATTTTTCTAAAAGAAAGTGTTATCAAATTTCTTCATTTATCTGATCAAAATTATCATGAAAAATTGACCCGAAGGTCTAGAATTTTGGAGGTGATATTGGAAAGAATGAGAGTTTAGATATTGTATGATTATATAATGTTAGAATAACATTAGTGAATGAATTTTTAGTATTAAAGCACCAAAGACATATGTATAATGGAAATGAAGAGGTTCATATGACTGTAGTTGTGATTCAAAGGAAATGATCAATGGGTATTAAATAAAAATGAATGAGATTTGGTTACCGTGAGAGCTAATAATGCTATAAATGAAATGACGAGTAATTGAATTATGAATTTTGTTTCTAATAGTTTTATTGAGATGTAACCTAAGTAAAAATTATACTTAGGTGAGTTTTGAAATGTGATTGATAATGTGACGAGAATAATGGAAAGATACCCGGGATTGTCATTGAGCATGCATTATACATATTCCATATTTGTGCATAAACCAATACTAAGTGATGTGAATGTGAATTATGTGTTATGTGACTGGATGAGCCATCGATGATGATCTCTCATTGAGTTCACAAAATTCATCCAAAATTTGCAAATATTTTTCAGGATCAAAAGAATACCCCGTTAGGCAAAAAGGAGTATCCCTATAGCATACAATTAAGGGATAAAGGTCAGGATCAATTCGCGTCTGCATTGTATTTCTTTATTTTTGTACTGAATTGTATATTTCGAAACTTTTGTATCAAATTATGTATTCCAAAAGTTTTGTAAAATGTGTATATGGTTTATGTTGTAATGTAAAGAAATTATGACGAAAGTGTTATGTATTTGTGAAAGGGCCCAAATGGCTATTGAAAATTATATTGATTGTATTATGATTGAAAAAGTTTATGAATAAAGCGGGCCCGAATTGATTTTCGATTTTCGCATATTATGTTTGTGGTTTCAAAAAAAAGAAAAAAAATTGTGCAGAGTTTTGACTGATTTAGTGCTCTAGCATGCCACCCTCGCGGAGCACGAACTCGGATATCACCCATAAATATCTGGTACGTGCCTTGTGGGAGTGGGGTGCTACACAAAATCTATTATACTGCAACCTTTAATCCAAATTGTAGGACGACTTCATTAGAGACAAAATGGGGATTTATAATATGAATTCTTTTATTTCTATTTGTTCTTTTGAATATTTGATATTGGATTTGTTTTCTGTGTTTAGGAACTAAGTTGTTTGGTGCCTAGGTATGATGAATCCCAAGTTGTTATAATAATATAATATAATCTTTTATTCAATGCATTTTTATTTAATAGTTTATTGTGATTTAATTATACGTATATATTCTTGAACTAATATGTCTAGAATATTAGTCCAATGTTTGGTTTCATATAATTGAGATTGAGAAATCCTTTATGTGAATAAATCTACTATAGATGGAAGGAGTTGCATGAAAACCTAAAGATAGGACAACATAAATCCTCTAGATTAGGGTCAAACCTAATTGTGTAATTTATGAATCAAGTAATGCAATCTTAAGGTTTTTAACTAGAATGAGATTTCAATTAATCAACTGAGGGTTAGTTATTACTAATCTTATAAAAGATATTAATATAAGATAGGAATTTTCATAATCCAATATTTAATAATTTAATTGCATGATAAAGGGTTAATGGTTGGAATATCTTTGGGGGATTCATCACCTAGGTACTACTTATTTAATATTGACTAATTGTAGTATTTTCTTTATCTTAGTTCATTATTGTGTCAAATTTAGTTTATTTTGTTTAATTTAATATTCAATTAAATTTATAACTTGATTTAACAGTTAGATTATAGAAAAAGGGCAAATTCTAGAACTTACAGTCCTCGTAGGATTGATCTATACTTATTAGTGCTAGTTATAGCTACATTGTGCACTTACAGTTAAAACTTGTAGATCTTTATAAGCTCTTAAAATCAATTAGTCAAGTTTTTTGCATTGTTGTCAAGGTCTATAATATTAGAAAAGCCTAGCTTTTATCAATCTAACCATTATGTTTATTTTTATTTACTTATTAATTTAAGTGTCTATTTATTTATCTCTTGAACTTCTCTACTTTGATTTTTGTCTTTGGGTTTGCAGCTTATTATTAGTATTTAAGATTTATTGTCATCTTTATAAACCATAATGGAAGGATGGAGAGGACAGTATTCTTATGGAAATTATAATATGCCATTGCATATGGCAACTTCACAAACTTGGGGCAAAGGTAGGTGACATGTATTTAGAAGCTCAACCGATATCCATATTATATTGTGACATTTGTGGGGGTAATCCTTACATTCATGAATTTCAGGCACCAAACTATATGTGGGAGCATCCATATTACATGTGAAGCTGGCCTGAGAATACACTGTATGAGAATACTTATAATTCATACTAAAGTAAGTTTTACATTGATGCATGGAACGATTACGATTTAGCTGAATGTTTTTTTTAGAAATCAAATAATATTGATTAAGGTAAAAAAAAGGAATACAAAGTTGGGGGAGATAAAAGACTCACCCATCAACCAAAAACGATAACGCTACACCCAAATAACTAACCCCACATAAACGACAATGTTCCAATGTACAAATTAAAACCTATCATTGAGACCAAAATGGGAAAACGAAAACCCAATCCCCACAATTCTCCTTCAAACTTTTCCCGATTAGGGTTGGAGTATTAGTGATCTCCACCCTTTTGAGGCGCCGAGAATGAGCTTAGAGATAGATCAAGAGAATGTCCAAGCAATTAGGTTTTTGCCTGGCCTTGCTATCTTTAAGTGTAGAAAAATGGAATGGACCTTATGCTAGAATGGTGGAGATTGTGAACCTATGTTTAGATAATGACGCTCTCATTTTTACCGCCACAGTATTCAAAGTTTCAGGTTGTTAACATCCCTATTTTTCAAAATTGGGCTCCATCACGCTTCTTAAAACCCGTAACTTTAAAACTTGAACCATGTATTGTAGCTCCAAATTAAATCATCCTTTACGATATCATCATTCTAGACATTAGGAAAAGGAAATATAGTCTGTAATTCTGGTTAGGGACAAATGACATCTTGTTTATTAGGTCATTTTTAGCATGGGAGAAGTTAACTAAGCATTCAAAAATCATCTTCATAATTTTAACTAATTAAGCATTTAAAAGGTTACACTTCTTCATATATTTCTCAATACTTTATAGTGGTGTAGGTCAATGGTACGAAGTCTTGAGAAGGTGGAACGGAAACTTGCAATTTGGATTAACATCCATGGTGCCTTAGTCATGCATATAGTTATTTTAAATACTTAAATATCCTGGTAATTTCCCCTATCGATAATTAATAATAGCAGGAAATGAGATTAGTTTATATGGCATAACTATATTAAACTTAGAACATAAGAGGAAGTTATTCATATATTCTTAATCATTGTATCAGGAAAGTAGTTATAGATGATACAAACTATACATTACAAATGTAGATGGTGAGAGAAGAAGACAATTATTGCATGAGAACCAAATTTTGATGTGAGAAGAAGAACACTTATAAATACGTGAAACATACATCGTTTAAGCGGAAAACACAAAGACACAAGAGGAGGAGCACCAACAATGAAGTAAGTGGCTAGAACACGAACATAGAAGATCGAAAACCACGAAGAGAGGAGATACAAACATTGTTAAAGTAGCTAGAACATGAAGACAGAAAATGAAAAACTAGAGGAGATTAGTGTTTTTAGGTTATCGGTATGAAAAAACGATGTCGTTTTCTTGTTTTTGGATTCTTCTTTTTTCACTAAGAAAATATTTTTATAGTCAAAAATTTTTGCCTTCGAAATTTGTTTCTAGCTTTAAAATGTAGCTAATAGCTAAGGGATCTAGAACATATTTGACTTTTTAATTACAAAAAACATTTCAAAGCCAAAAAATTTTTGCTACAAAACTAAGTTCACGGTTAAAAAACATCTCCAAAATTTATGATCTATAAAAATAATTTTGTAGCTAAAAATTTCTCCTACAATTTTTTTTTCACAGTTAAAAAATGTCTTCAAAAGTTATTAGCTATGAATATCAAATGTAGTCTATTCTAAACGTAGGAATAGTTTTAAAAACTGCAAAATTTCATTTATAGAGATACTAAATCAATGGGCTATGATTTTGAAGTTTTGTAGCTACATAGTAACTTTTAGCTACAAATTTCAAATTGTAGCAAAAGAAAATGTAGTCAAAACTTCTACTTCTTGTAGTAACAAAAGGTCAAAACTTACATCGTTTACATGTTAACAATGCATTTCTGCACTATAATTTGAAAGAAGAGGTCTATATGTAGCTACCTTTGGGCTACTTCACAAATAAAGAAAACAAGGTGTGCAGACTCAGAAAGTCCATTTACAAACTTTGATAGGCTTTAAGAAATTGGTTTATAAAACTTTCATGTTCTAAACTTTAGTTTCATCCTATCACACGTAGATTACTCGTTGTTTACCTATCAAAAAGGAGGAATCATCATGAGCTTGCTATTTTGCGTAGATGATTTGATTTTAGTAGGGAATGATTTGAAGGCGGGCACAAAGTTCAAGTCGTACTTGAACAATTATTTTTATATCAAAGATTAGGTCCTCAAAAATATTTATTAGATGTAGAAGTTGATCAAGGATTATAAAAGAAAATACACAATTGATATCCTTAAAGAAAGCGGAATACTTGAAGCAAAACCAGTCAATTTTCCCATGGAGCAATCACCAGTTGGCGTCAACAGAGGGAGCAAAACTTGGAGACCAAAGAATGTATAAGAGCTTGATAGGGCACCTGATATATCTCGCAAAAGCATTAGGAATGCAACAATCTCAATATCTTCTTAACAAATTAGACATTCATTGGCTCACGCTCATGCTCCTGGCGTTTATTCTCTTCCGAGTATCCCTTCTGGAATGAATCCTTGGCTTCATCATGCTTTAGTTGGTGTTACGTACTTGCGCTAGCTTATTTTGTTTACGAGCTTAGCTCACCTTTTTGTTACCAAAAAAAAAAAGAATGTATAAGAGCTTGATAGGGCAACTAATATATCTCGCAAAAGCATTAGGAATGCAACAATCTTAATATCTTCTTAACAAATTAGACATTCATTGCTGTTTATGCATTAACCTGATAGTCTGTTAAAATATTAAGAAAACAATTTAGTATATATCATGCATATTAGAGATAAATAGGAAAAAGTTTATGAATTTAATAGAAATAAGATAGAAGAACATTTAGGAATATGATAAATATGAGATACGAAAAAGTTAAGAAATTAAATAAAATTTGGCATGATAGAATTTTTCTAGGTGTTTGACTCCTTAGATTGTAAAAGTAACATTGTGATTGTGAATACAGAGTAAGAAATTTTTCTTTTCTCAAATCCAACGTTACATTTCTCTTCTTTTACTATTCTTCAGTTACTGATTTTCGATGGTTTAGAATAAGATATGTTTAGTCAAAGAAATTGAATAAGTAAATCGAAAAATATATTTTTCTAAGAAAAGTGCAATAAATTATATATATATATGTAAAACCCTGACTGCTTGGCTGCTGTATGCAAAAGTTGACTGGGAAGCATGCCTGCTGAGGCTGACTACTGATTGAAAACCTACGAGTTAGGAAACCTCCAAGTAGTTTCTTCATATTCATACAATTTGATGCCGAACGAAAGTTACGAATGGAACAAGAACGTTTAGACTTCGTTTAGGAGTTTAATCAATGTCGTTTGATTTGATGAAAAGATGAACAAGAGCGATAAGCGATCTTGAAAGAAAAGGCAAAGCCAAATTCTGGAATGAAAGTAAGGTAATCGTGCCCAGAAAATATCAATAAGACCTATTTATAATGGCTAACAACTCTAATCCGAAAACTGGCAAGATTAGGAAAATAAAAAACAGAAAAATAGCAAAGTAGTCTTTTAAAAAAAACAAACGCAAAATTAGGCCCCTAATTTAGGTCTTGTTTCGCATCCTGCCGCAAACCTTGCCGCGATCAAGATCTTCCATGTAATCCAAAACTAACTGGTCCGCATCACAATTACTATTTATGGTTAATGTTTTCGTACTCTACGAAATATCGGTATGTGACGATAATGATATGACCTGACATATTCACTAAAGCTTGAGAGTTAAGATTTCTAAACATTGACCCGTTACAGCCATCTCTATCATCTAGACGTAACATGTTTAACATTTTCAGGAATCGGACTGTTGAGTAATTTGACTGCTTCCAACCCGTCAAATGCTTATATCCCTCGATAACAGATCTTCTGCTCCTGAAATTTAATTCCTACCTAATGCCAACAAATTTTATCGAAATTTTTTTGTCTCATTTGTTTATTATGAAATTTAATAAACAAATTTAAAAGTCTGCCGAGCCTTAAATCTTTACGTGGTGCTTCTCCTGCCTGGAAAGGTGATTAAGGCTGCTTGAGAAAGTTGTATAAAAGGAGCGTTCATAATCATTCTTAAAAGACCTGATTCAGCAGTTTCAAACTTTGAATCAAAAGGCAACTATGTTTTATCACCTCATCGAACCTAAACGGTGACTGACAACCCACGGGCTAAGGCAACTTTGAAAATTTTAGGATCACGTAAACATCAACTAGGTATGATTTGACAAGTCCTGGTCCCGGAGATGTAAGCATTTATGAGACTATATCTCACGCATGTCATTACAGATTTGATGCTTTGATCCGTCTTATAGCATACCTATAATTCATAGATGTGTCATCCGGCACGATACTATTTCCTGCACTCCAAAATTGACTCAAAGAATTGCTTCATTTCAGTTTCTTCCCTAGTACTCGATGCATTTAATTTGTTTGTGAGAAAGTATAGATAGCTCAATCGAGACGAAGTTTCTGTTACCACCGTATAAGCATAACTCAAGCTTATGAGGTGTTTACGTTGAAAAATACGACATTATTTCAATTTCGTAGTGTTCTTTACAATTTCAGATGCAAACTGAAAGTTGAGTAGAACTTTTTGTCAATAAAGAAAAAACATCGTTTATAAATGGGCACACATATATAACAACTAAATTATATATATATATCAACTTCACACATTAGCTGAAAGAACAAGGTGTCTGATTATATTTAATAATTCCCTTGAAAAACTATAACCCTAATGCCTACAACTTTTATGCTGGGCGTGGAAGAACAGATCAACATGTTAGATGCGATTGGTGCAATCGAATATTAATAAATACGACACAAAGTCATTTTCTGAGTATAAAATTATTCTAATTGTGTTAATTTCTAGGGACCATAAAACTTTGACTATTCATTTGTCTTTGAAGGATACTAATATTCTTTTCTATGCTAGAATCCCAATGATTTCGTCTATTCAAAAGGGATAAACATATCCATTCCTAATTTTATATTACAAAGAAGCAAAACATGTATGTATTAGCATATAAGGTAGAGGTTTTAATTAATTCATGCTTGTTTAGCCTTCCTATATGCCATTATTCACTCGGTAATAGTAAGTCTAGTATGTAAACATAAGAAACTGATCAAACTGGACATAAATTATTAGATAGAGGCAAAGGCAAAGCTGGATGTGAAAAAAATAAATAAATATTTTGTAAAAGATTTTAATTTTAATATATAAAAATATCCCCTTACTGTCCCTGTTTCTAGTTCCAACCCTCGATAGAAGAGAAATACGGACGTTATTGAATTATGAGACATCAATTCATATAATCTTACCTTGATGAACCACGTGTCATTCAAACGCTATCGCGGAAGTTTCTTTAGAGTTTCCTACCATCAATTGGACCACATATACAGGGTGTCTTCACCCAAAATAGTTTAATTAAATTTGTACAGTGGTCCATCAAATTTGCTATATGATAATGATAACAATATTGTTGCTATGTGAAAAACTGAAAAGGGTTAATTATTTCGCAAACTTTTTGCAAACTTATTTAGCATCAACAAAATAAAAAACAAGCAGAACAGAAATAATAAAAACACCAAAAATTTGGTAACGCAGTTCGACACACCTTGCCTACGTCTGCGAGGCCCTCACCCAGCTTAATCACTTTCACGAAAATACAATAGATTTACCCAAGGTTTTACTGAGCCGACACCACTCAACCCTTGACACTATCCCTCAACCTCACTTCCCGTGAAAGAGTTTCACACTCAATAGTACGATCGTCTCGTACTAACCTCAACAGAGGATTTTCTCACACTGTTTGATAATAAAAATAATTAAATGAACAACTCAAGTAATCAATCAACTAAGAATAAAATAATAATACACTTGAGAAAAAGAAGACAACTTCCCGAAAGGTTAAGCTCCACTGAAATAGATCTGGAAGTCGT
>JANKOE010000003.1:15222426-15234670 GCA_026284465.1 Erythroxylum citrifolium
GGGGGGGATTTGAGTTTTTGGGGTTTATTTTTCGTTTTTTGCAAAATAGTCCTGGCCTTTTTTTCTTTTGCAGAATGGTCCCGAAATTTCATACCGACAGTACCGGCCGGTACCGGCCGAAAATGGCCAGTACCGGCCGAAATTTATCACCGGTATATATTTCACCGTACCGATTCCGGTGAACGTCCGGTACGGAACGTACCGGTCGATACCGGCCGGTACGGAACGGAATCCATATCACTGGTTGTTATTGTCATATATAAACAAAAAGAGAAAATGTTCAAATAATAAGGTCAGATAACTCGTAAAGATTCATTATTGCAGAATTTAATACTTAGCAATTGACTTTCAAATAAAAAATTTTCAATGGAATAACGGGGAAAACGTCACTTCATCTACCTTATGTAATAAAAGGGACTCAAAGAGAAGAATATTTTTAGATTCAACTTTGAGCTCAAGTTAAACTTGATTTTTAAACTTGTTATAAATTATGTTCTTAGTTATTCTAGCTTGGACTTGATTAAATGGAAGTTGATTAGCATTAGACTTAGTTTACAATTACAATTTTTCATTTCCTTGTATCACTTGTTTGAATTTTTGTTATTACTTGTGACATTTTAAAGTTGGTTAATGGTATTGGTTGGTATTGAAATTAGCTTAAAACTTTACATTTTCTTGTAGCCTTTTGTACATGATTAATATGATGGATCATGATGATTATCTCTTTGAGATAAATTACTTGTTTAGTTAAGAATGGACATCATTTTATATAAGACATTGTTAATTTACAAGGAAAGAATTATGTTTAGAATTTTGAGTTGATTTACAAAACTAGATACTATATCCAGTTGATTCACAAACAAATATAAAGCCAGCAATATATTCGTCTATATAACTTGCAAGTAATTTTAAATTAGCAAAATATTCCTAATAAATTATCAGGCGCAACACCAAAGTTGATAAAATTCATATTCTTTATCCCTTTAATAAATAGGATTACAAATTTAGCTATAGATATTACAAAACATATTTTATAATTAAATATCATCTTTTACAATATTTTTGTGTTATATATTATATATTTCAACTCCATTTACACTTATATCAATTTAACATGTAACTCATACATGTTAACCATGCACTTATCATCTTTTAATTTCTTATTCTTAAAATTTGGTATTTTATTCTCACCTATTAGTTTATTTATAATAGAATTTTCCTTTTCATTAAATTTTTCATTAACCCTTCTAAGAAAATTCTCTCTTTCATACAATAATGTGACATGTATTATTTATTATCAAATAGTAACTACTTTATCAAATAACAACTACTTTATTATTATTAATTAATGTACCTTATAATAAGGACATTCATATAATCTTTTTTTAATATTGTCATTGGTTTAAGAAGTCAAGGACTTCAACTTAAACATCAACATCAACATTAACAAAAAAAAGCTTCTCATTAGAGTGCTTTTGGTTGTGATTCATTTTAGTTTGTTTAAAAGATTTACCATCTATTATAATCGATAAAAATCTATATTGATCAAATATCAAACATTAGTGTCTATTTTTATGATTGACACTAATGTCAATATTGCAAAAATCAATTTTCTTATAACCATGAATATTTTTTAAGGCAAAATAAAGTTAATGGAATCGAATATCTACCAAACAAAAGTGTATATCAATATACAAGATGTCTCTCCCCCTTTAGGCAAAAACTAATATGGTCTGTAATGATGCTAAAATCCAAGTTAAGTGAAGTGAACTGAAAATAATAACAACAACAGTAAGTTTCTATTTCTTTGTTAAAACATGAATCATCTTCTTTCTATATGCCTTCAATAAGTGCAGTTTCTTTTTTGTATTTCTCCTCTTATGGCATTTATAATATATTCTTTTAAACATGGAAAATGTTTGAATTCCAACAAATGTACATTACACATAACTATAACATAAGCCAAAGCCGATAAAAAGAAAATCCTTTTTTTTAATGAATCTAATAATAAGATCAATCATCATTTGCAGAAGGTCAATCACAATATTGCCTCCAAAGGTTTAAACAAGGTTGATCACCTACAAAATTAATATTTGAAGGGTGCTATAAGAGATAGAGTGTGACAATTAGCTTAAGACAAAGATAGCCTACGAACGGTAGAGAGTAAAGAGAAAAAGATGAAGATAACAACAACAACAACAACAACAAAGAGTAAAGAATTGTTTTCAAATTTTTTGAGCGATGGAGGAAACATTTTGAGAAGTTGATTTTGTCAACAAGATTATGAAATTACCCATGTGGTTCTTACTTATAATGAATCCGACACCACAGAAGTGGAGCCAGAGCACAAACATTTTTTGCCATTAAATTGAAGGTTAAAGAAAAAATTTAAAGAAGTGTGAGATTAATTTGATAAAAAATAAAATTTTAAAAATTAACGTGCACTTAGCTTCAAAGTATGATTAATATAAACTCTTTTTTATTAATCAATGATAAATTTTTAAAAATCTTTTATTCATAAAAATAACTATCGTAGTAGATACCTATGCTAAATTTATTTTAAAATAATATTTTATTTCAGAAATTTATGTGATATAATGTATGCAACTTTCTTTTCTTTACTTCTATTTTAGTGTACTGAACGTGATAATAGAATTTTGAGGGTGAGAGGGCAAAAGGAAAATACGAATGGAAGATTCCTCGACAGGCTAAAGAAAATGGGCGGCGGCATTATATTTGTGAAGCACCTCTGTGGGGCCACTTATGCAACTTGTGGTCTGGAGGAGGATGATTGTCATTTTTATTTAATCAAAAGCCTTTTCTTTCTGCTAATATTCATTCGCTAAGCCTCTCGGTTCCATGTTTTTGGATCTTTATCATAAGAAGTTGGTAGTTGTTACACTGAAGCCAAATCTCCTCCATATATCCTTTTCTCTGGTTCAAATTATTAGCATCTGCCACTTTAGGACAGGCCTTCCAGTTTTTATCTTTCCCCACGAGGTCTTCTTATCTTAAGATAATGCCTTTTATGTGGATCGGTTTTATTATCATGCAAAAGGGTCTTATCATATTAACATATTGAGATGAAGAAGCCATTCATATATGTAAAAAAATTGCCAATATTCTCATTTGAAAATGGTTTTCACTAATTAAGATTACGTATCTTGGTTTAGTAACTTACCTCATCAGCATATCTGTACTGTAAAATGAAAGTCACTTCAAACTATTTTAAAAGTCAATCATGGCGACAAATAGGTAAAGGTAAATAAAATTGACGGTAACATCTCTTTCTTTCTGTTAATTTATGACTGTTCACAAAGAAACATTTGTTTCCATAAATGAAAATCTTATGGAGGATCAAGAGCCAATGATGGCTTTACGCGATTGTGCCCATAATGATTCTTTGGCCGATTTGTCATCATTTCCATTTCCATTTCCATTTCCGTTTCCGTTTGATCCACACTGTCCCACGAACCAAGCACAGACATGCCTCTCTCTAAAAAGTTGAAACCTTTTGCTTGTGCATTCTGCATCTGCACTATGCATTGAGTTAGACTCGGTCTCGGTCAAGAGCTTTTTATTTGTTATTTGATTCGACCAGTTCTGGGTCATCATCCAACTGATTCAATATACTTGTAAGTGGAAAAAGTTTGGGACATAATTCGGTGATTTTGATTATTATTATATTTTCAGTTATAATAACCATAAAAACAACTAAATTAATAATTGATTCTTTTGTATGTTTTTTTTTTTTTCTTAGACCAGGGTATCTATCGGCGGATCCAGTTATTAATCCCCTCGCTGATTTATAAGCACCTCACAGAGTGAGACACTTGGCCCAAAAATTTAAGACTGCTCCATACTTATGGAATTAAATAGTTGTGATTGTAAAAAAAGGGAACCATACATGAATCGTCCTGAGATGGTTAGTGAAAAGTCAATACATCCAAGGAATTGGAGGATAGCTTCCTCAAGCAGTTGCAGTGGGGAACTTCTCATCACAGCAGAACTCCGCACTTGCTACAACTCCAATAAGAAACATCATGGAATGTGAAACACAAGAAACTCAACATCCCTCTCTCTCTAGAAAGTTGAAAGCAACTGCTGCACTCTCTCCCACTCCTCGCCACTCATTCTTGGGTCTTATGCAAATTCTTTATTTGTTTTTCTTTCTATATTTCCTTGCTTTACATTATTTTATAACTTTGCCTTCCCTCATCGCCATGACCATGAAGCCTAAAAAGGAAGGGACGGAGACTTTGAGAGACACAACTCCTTACGCCTCATAGTTATCTACTTTCCAAAAATCTTCCATCTAAATTAGCTCTCTCTCTCTCTCTTGCATACTTTCTATTTACCTCCAAAGTTGAATACATTATCCACTTTCCGCTTTCAGTTGGCAGCAATTCTCACAACATACAACCCCAAGTCAGTCACTTTCCTTCTCCTTGCCTGCTTTTGGGTTATTGCCAGAGACAGCCAACTCTTATCTCTGAACTGTTTTTTCAGAGTTAGCAAGCCTGGAGTAGTCCTCTTGTTTCTCTTGTTCAATCTCCGGAACTGGTTTGTCACGACTTTTCCACTGTTTTAGATCTTCAACTTTTGCTTGCCTGTATACCAACCTGCAGTTTGCTCCATTTGTCACCTTTTTTTTCCAAGAGTTTTCAACTCCTTGGAGATATCAAAGACTGGTTTTTGCAAGGTACCCGTCATTAAAACATGTTCTCTTTATTATTTTACTTGTAAATGCTAGTTACTGCTCAAAAAGCTTGGTCAGATCTTGTTTCCTTATATATATCCTGTAGCTTGCAATGTAGACTGAATTTTCTAAAAGAGAAGACAGAGTGTAAAGTAAGTTCAATGAATGACTCTTTTAAGTGATGCAGGTGACTTTCCTTTTATATCTCTTCAACAAAGTTTGTGGCAACTTTTTCCGAAGAAAAATAGCTCCACTTGTGAATTAGTGAAGAGATTTGAAGTATAGTAGTACACAAATTGCTTTGAAACACCTTTAGATACATTCATCCTGTCCAAAAATTAATTGTTTCACAGGTTATTTTATCTGCAAAGGGCTCACTTTTTCTGTCTGATAAATTTTTCCATGAAAAGAAATATCGTCGTTCTTCAAGGCCGCTAGCAGTCTAGCGTGGCTGGGATTAGAGTGCTGATTGCCATGATGTGACTTGTTTGAATATCTGGACTAAACTAATATTTTATTACTAGAACGTAATTTACTAATATGGCCCTTTCATTTGCTTCTGATATTTCTGTGCGAATTTGCTGCTTACCCAATTGACTGCTACGAGTTCATTTGTTTGAGCATTCTGTCATCTTTCTTGGAGACAAGGTCAAAGTTTAAACGTATCTTGTTAACCCAGCAATTGTCATCTTGTTTACTATCTCATAACTCATCTTTGTAGCTTTATCTTTATTATACGGTGCAATTTCAGATTGCTTTCTTCAAATTGACTTGATTGACCACTTAGAGAGAGACGGTTGGGGAGAGCAGAGAATTATATAAAGAAAGAAGGGTGCGCTATGGGCTATAATTTTAAAGCACCATGGAACGTAAGGCAGTTGAGCTGAAAGTATCCCTCAGATTGCTCAAAGTGCAGTGCCTGATAGTTTTGGTGCCTGTCAATTGACTGGACATTTTTCTGTAGACTTCAAACTTGGAACTTTTAGGTGATTTGGAGGGCAAAATAACATAAAGCTTAAATCTTCTGAGGGGCTTTTTGATGGATTCATCATCATCAGGATCATCTAAGAGAGCTCGGATTCCTAGCAATGGAACACAAGTGCCTTCGTGCTTGGTTGATGGATGCACCTTTGATCTTAGCAAATGCAGGGACTATCATCGTCGACATAAAGTATGTGAACTTCACTCCAAGACTCCAAGGGTTTTTATCAGAGGTCTGGAGCAACGCTTCTGTCAGCAGTGCAGCAGGTGAGAAGTAGAGCATGTGTTAGGGGGGCTTCTTTTCTATCTTTTTTCTTATGTAGACGCATTTGAGAAACTGATTGAACCAAGGTTCAGCGTTAAAAACTTAATTGCTTATACGCTTAGTTACCTGGCCTCAATACTTTCTCTTAGGCTCATGAATTTTAGGCTTTTAGCATCAAAATTTAGCACTAAGATCTTGGTTTGGCCACTTGTGAGTTCTGTAGATGAAGTTCTGCTGGGGCCTCAGCGTTCCAATTACAATCTGCAAGAATTCAGGAAGCTGCGTATCACCGTTGGAATCTTTTTCCTTGACTCAATTGTTAAAATTGAACATGTAATTGATGCAATAGATATAAAATAGGTTGATTCGAGTTTTTGGATAGAGGTTTCTGTGAAATGTTTTCATCTCGACTCGAGTACAGGACTTTGATCTACGTGCTTGTCATGCATGTCTTGCAATCGCATTTCGGCTTAAGGCAAGAACAATAAACATAGAATCAAGATAAATAAGCTTCTTCGAACTATGTGCTTTTTTAACTGTTGTGAAACGAACGCTTGCATGAAAAATATTACTTTTCTCCAAGGGGTTATCAATAGATCTCTAGTCACATGCTCTTCTGCCTTCAATAGTTCCCTTTAGGCATGGATTATTCTTTGCTTTGGCTTTTACCTTGTGAGATTCATGGTAGGACGGACTGCAGGATTTTGTTGTAGTGATTATCCTCACGAATACTAACTCAAAATCCATTTTGTTAGGTTCCATTCGTTAACCGAGTTTGATGAAGGAAAACGAAGCTGCAGAAAACGTCTTGATGGACACAACAGGCGTCGAAGGAAACCTCAGCCAGATTCTATGTCCAGAAATCCTGCTTTGTTATTTTCCCATCACCAAGGTTCGATTTGTGAACTGGACAAATTCGGGTTTGGTAGTTCTCTCTCTTTCCCTTATCAGTCGGGAACTTTTTCCTTCATTTTCATGACTGTTGACCTTACGTTTAAGTGCCCATGTTTAAAACAAGTTTTTCCCAGGTACAAAATACTTGCATTTTGGTAGTTCCCATGAACTTTCCACCACCGCAAGCTCAGCTTGGGTTGGGACTATCAAAACTGAGAGTGAGACAGCGTTTTGTACGAGTCACTCATCAAACTTCAATCCAGGAAAAACCCCATTTTCTGAACCCTTGTCCTTCAGCCATAAAGGAGAAAAACAGTTTCCTTTTTTACAGGGAACTAGTTCCTTGGATCCTGGAGATTCTGTCCCTCAACCCGATACCAGTTGCACAATAGCCACCAATAGTAGTAGTGGCCAGAAAATGTTCTCTGATGGGTTGATACGAGTCATCAACTCCAACCGTGCTCTCTCTCTTCTGTCATCTCCGCCATCAGCAGACACACCGCCGGAGATTGGTTTGAGCGACCTTATGCAGCCTGTAATGAATCCCCAAGCACTGCCCTTGCTCTCGAGTCTTCACTATGATGGTCTTGGAAGGAAAAGTCAGACAGCAGGATCTATGCTGGTCTTTGATGGAGGCAGTAGCTCTGATATCCATGGCCAAAGTACGTTTCAGATTGGAGCTGATGGGTCATTTGTCACTGGATCTCATCACATGCTTTCGTTCTCATGGGAGTAGTACTCATGTTGGCTGTTCTTTCTTGACCAGACATGGCTCCACTGGTTAAAATAAGACAAATTATTTTCCTGAACTCTCTAAGTTTGTTGATTAAGATGATACTCAAATTAGGCATATAAATCCCAGTTCAGTATTCTGATATTCGGCAGATAAAAAAAAGGGATATGGAAAGAGACTTACCTAATTCTGAGATCAACCAAGTTGTTCACCGCCTAATTTGATGCTCTGTGTTAGAGAAGCATAAATTCCATCTTCTAACTTCCAACCAGATATGCGTAAGCTTGAAGGGCATCTTTGACCAGCCCACTTGACTTTCTTTCAACCACAACCACAAAAATGTTAATTTGTCTAGTAGCTTATCTGTCGGTCAAGTGTTGCATCATGTGGTTTTGGATTTGGACGCATTGGCCATTGTAGAGCTTCAAGTGCACTTGTAGCTTTCTTCGAAAAAAAAAAAGTGCACTTGTAGCGTTTTTCTGATAACTATGTCTATGCTTTTGTTTTCGCCTACTGCATGCACGTTCCATTGCATTGCAGTACTTTGCTTCAGGTTTCAAGACATAACGCTTGACCTGACTTACCCCCCTTCTGCTAAAATCTCCACACACTTTAAGCTACTATTATCTGCTGCATAAAAACTCTTTCAAGTAACTAAGCTACTAATTCGTGCTTCAGCTTTTCCTCTTTTCCTTCTCTTCTTTATTTTTTCTCCTCAATTATAGATTATTTATCATATAAGAAAAATATTATTTTAATAAATAAAATATTATTTATTTAATATTTTCATAGACGACAGTTATCTTGTTATGATTTATTCTGTAAGCTTTTATCTAGATTATACTTCAATTTTCATATAGTACTTACTTCAGACATTAAACTAAACCATCTTTTAAAATAAGTTGAAGTGAATATTTTAACTGATTTAATTTAATTACTACCTGACAAAATTTTGGGTTTAGAAGGATCTTGAGACACAATGTCCTGTACCCTTATGAACTTATCTTTATTTGTTATACTTCATTCCCTTATCCTGCTTGCCTTATACCTAAAAATGTACCAACTACGAAGCACTCTCCGATTGGTATAATAAATCCTAAGAAGAAAATTATTCACTAGAAAAGGATAAGGTTAGTCTAATAGAAATGATGAATACCAATACCTATTTGTTCTATCCTGGTGTCTGCTCAAAATTGTACAAAACAAAAGATATGAGTTTTGGAGTATGAAGTAAGTTGTTCCGATGGTGACATTGATACAATGAGATTAATTATTACACCACTTCTAATATCAATTGTGCTTTTCGAGTCTGAAAGTATAATTCCATACTGTTGGGTCAAGTTTAAGAACTGTTGTAACAAGGCCTGATGTTCCTCATGAGTCTTTGAAAACAATAAGATATCATCGATGTAGATCAATGTATTTTTGAAATTCTCCTCATGTTTGACAGGTGTAAGCTAGATTCCAATCTTAGGGAGAACTAATAGGTTGGAGGAAAAAAGTGGGATGTGACAAAGGATATGCTTATTCGTACGGATTTGATTTGAAACATAACTCATGTTTTGCAGACAATACGAGTGCAAATACGACAAATTCTAGTTTGCAGCCTTAATTGTATTCATTCTAATACAAATAAAACATGGGAAATATTTATCCTCGCTTATGCTCAACTATCGAGCAGTTAGATTAAATTTCACAGAGCATTGTTTTATTTCCCAAATTAGATCGAAATAGAATCAAATTTGGAGGCAACACATAGGATAATGTCTGATCTTTTCATAGTATATATATTCGCACAAATCAGGTAGGTGATGATAATCGCCTTACATGAGTGACCGAAAGAGATAATGGTTGATGCCCTGTAGAAAGTACTCAGAAAAGACCGTGAAAACTTGATTTTCTGTCGTGAAACATGCAACCACTATTTGAAACTCTCTTTCGGTTTTAACTTAGGTCTTATCCTTCTCTTCACTTTCGGTCAGAGATCTAGGGAAAGAACTCTATGTTTTCCAAACTGGAGATCACGCACAATCTTGACATTGTTGCTTGATGTTCAAACCGGCTTTTGGCCTTCTGGGGTGGCTATCCAATATGGTTATATGCTGTTCACAAATATTAATCAGAATACTAATGAGTTGGAATATATTTGCGAAGAATCGAAATGACAATTCAACTTTACAAGGACTATAAAGGGGTTAATTAAATAAATGAAGATTTAAATTTCAGAACTTCCAAAGGAAAAGAAAACCCGTATCTGTTATGGATTGATGCAGAAGTACAGCAAAAGTTCTGCGTAATCCATATCTTGGCGAGAAGTCAAAAGTTTCAAGAAAGAAACAGAGATGGGAATATTATATCCTAAACCATACACAACCTGAGAAGGGATCAAAAGGGCAGTGGGCCGACAAAAAGTTTCTTCTATACTTAATAGACTTATCCACAATTCACACATAATTGCCTCCAGAATGTTATTATCATCCAAAGCACCCAATCAAAAGTCTCCACATGACCTTAATAATATCGTATTAATTATTTTGTTCCTGGCATGGCAGTGTAGAAGCACGGGACATCAACTTCTATATAAGAGCTGAAGTGGCTCCAGAAATGGGCACAGGCACAAGTTTCAGTAACTGACAACAGCAAACCTTAATTCAGGTATGGAGAAAAACTACAAGAAAGGAGGTCTAATGAGAAGCAAGCTAGCAAAGTCCTTGCGTCGAGCCAATAAAGCTTCTATACCAATGCAATGTGGCAACAAAGTGGGTCCTACCCCATATAATCCAAATGGTTTAGGAGAATTTCGCACCAGCCACAGCTGTATAGTGCCACAGCAAACGGCCGTAAGTTTCAGTCACAGAAGTTTTCGTGATCCTGGTGGCGATGAAAATGTGGACATGAAGGCTACAACTTACATTGCCTATGTTCGTGAGCGATTTAACCTCGAGAGGCTTGATCCGTAGGCATGGAAACTTGATTAGCCATAGCACAGGACTGGGCCTGCTTCGAAGTTTCAGAGTTCGTGATCATCTAGATTATGTTGGCGAAAACTTGTTTTGGCTGTCTGTTAGTAGAAACAGTACTAAATAATACAAATAATATGTTCCTGGTATTGTTTCTCTTTATGGCTTATATCAGTAGATTTTCCTCGTTTGTCTATCCACAATTTTCTGACTGTTTTCTAAATAATTAACAGTTTCTCATGGTTTCATGTAACCTGCATATACTTTACTTAAAACATGATACATGAAGACTGTAAATGATTCGATATAATGAGTCTGGTTAGTTCAAGCAAGTGGAAATTTAGTTCATTAGGTAACGATGAACTTGTTAAACTTTCAGCTTTTCTTCCTCTAATGTTGACAACGAAACTGTGTACATGTCTGCCACAAACAGAAGAAGAAGAAGATGGTGCATGAATGAAATCATTTATAAGGGAAGAAAATCAATGTTGTGCTTAGAATTGATGCCTAAACTTGAAGAATATTATGAGTAGTATACCTTTAGAACATATTCCCACGTAACATACGGCAAATAATAAATTTGATAAGTCTAGCCCAGAAACAGATATGAATGGTACTCTTGTGTTAATTAGTGTCTTGATGGTTATGTGCAGATCGGGCACCTTGTGTTAATTAGTGTCCTGATGGTTATGTGCAGATCGGGCAGAGGTGATCCTCCTGTTTTACAGTGTCTTTGTAGGATATGTGTCTCAGAAATTTCGGACAGAAGAAAGACGTCCATACATGCCATGCAGTTACGTAAAGAATTCAAGAAATTCAAGAAATGTTAGTTACAATTAGTTAGATGACAGTTAGCAAGAATGAGTTGCTATAAATGTACAATCAATTACTGAAGTTGTAGAACACAATTCATTGAATGTAATCTCAGTTTTCGCTGAGTTCTCAAACTCCTCTGTTCACCCCTGTTTTCATTCCGTCTCTCTCACTAGCTTTCTCTCTCAACGTTTTCTGCTCCTTAGTCTTTTGTTTTCGTATGATCGATAGATAAAAACAACAAAATGGTATCAGAGCTTTATTTCTTGAGGGACCTGTGAGTGTGTGATTGAGTGAGGAGCTTTCTTGAAGATCCGACGTTGGTGATTGTCATTGGAGTGCTGTGATTTAGAGGAGTTCATCGGAGATGGCTAAGAACTTACCTCAGGGCCTGCAGCCTCCAGTGTTTAATGATGAAGGATACGCAGTCTGGGCAATCAAAATGGAAGTGTATATGCAAGGACAGGATCTGTGGGAACCTGTTGAAGATGATTACGCAGTTGATGTACCGACAGAGGATGCGACCATACCTCAGCTGAGATGGTTGAGGGAGAGGATCACCAAGAAAGCTCGAGCCCGATTGTCGGACCCTGCTCCCGGAGCTCGGCGGTCCCGGGTGGTGAGCCCTGACTGAGGCCCATTCCCGAGACGCTGGCTGCTGGCTGAAATCCTAAACCTGACACTGCTGCTAACTCACATTTGTGGTGAGCTTACACTGATTAAAACTTAAACTATGACTGTTCTTGAAAATCTCAAAATATAACTTTTGAACCCATGTCCGTTAAACGGACATGAGTGACCGTTAAACGGACATGGACTGGACTTGGGGGCCTTTTTACCCGAGAGTGTCCGTTAAACGGACATGAAGTGACAAAATGGTACTGTTACACCCGAACCTG
>JANKOE010000003.1:15242734-15258728 GCA_026284465.1 Erythroxylum citrifolium
TTAGACTTCAACTTCTTGAATTGGTAGTAATAGTCTCCTTCTTCAATCATATTTTAAAGGGTTAATTATCAAAAAAAGCTCATACTTTCATCAATTTTTCAATTATAGCCCAAACTTTAAAAAGTAGCAATAAAATATCTAAAGGACTGTTTGGTTCTACTTCTGTTTTTCTGTTGTTGTTTTATGTTTCTGTTTCCTATTTTTGGTTTTTGTTTTTTTTCCTAAAAAAACAAAAACTTGTTTTGTTGAGATTTGTAATATAAAAACTGAAAATAAAAACCTGTTTGGTTCATATTTTTAACAAAAAAAACTGAAAACAAGAACATGTTTGATTTTATTATCATGTTTCTATATTTTTATAATTATACTATTACGTGTAATAATTATAATATAATACGTTATATTTTTAAATTAATTAATTATCATTATAACTAAAATTAAATATATGTTAATCAAATATTATTAAAAAATATATATTAATTGTATATAATAAAATTATATTAATTAAAAATTATATTAAATTGTTGTAATTAGTAAAACATGTCCATCTTATTATAATTATTAAAAACATAATAGTAAGATTATTTACGCACTCTTTCATTTCAACTTCAACTTAAAATAATAAGCCACTTCAAAATTCACAAACAAATATATTTAATATAAACAAGGCATTAAATGATGGCTGCTAAATGATGTTTGACAATCCAGTCTACGACTAGCTATAAGGACTAGTTATGCGCATTAAAAGATGAGATGGAAAAAAGCTATTAAGAATCAGATGAGGTAGCTATTGAGAATCAGATGAGGTATTCGTTTAATTTTAGCAGCCGAGGAGGTGAAGCTAGCCGATTTCGGGTCTGCGGAGGTGGTTTTGGAGGGGGATACGATCACCGGCGTGGTGGGGATGCCTTACTACATGGCATCGGAGATTCTCGCCGGAAGAGAGTACGGTGAGAAGGTAGACGTCTGGAGTGCGGGGGTGGTCTTGTATATTATGTTGGCCGAATTCCCGCCGTTCCACGGAGAGACGACGGTGGAGATTTTCGAAGCCGTGCTTAGAGAGAACTTGAGATTTCCACCAAGGGTTTTTGAGTCGGTGTCCTCCGGTGCTAACGATTTGCTAAGAAGGATGCTCTGTAAGGATGTTTCAAGGAGATTATCTACCGAACAAGTACTAAGTAAGAATCTTACTTCTCATAAACTTCAGTTAAGCGTCTTACTTCTTATTGTATGATTTGGGTCCTTTTCGCTTATGATTTGGTTTGTGGGTTTTTGCAGGACATCCACGGTTGGTGAATGGTTGAGAAATGCACTTGTGTTGACTGTTGCGCAGCAAAACTGAAGAAAATTGGAGGAATCTGCATAGCCTCTGCTATAGCCTCTGTTGCAGTGAATCGAGGAAGTGTATCTGATGCTATCCTTTCAATAGCTTTTGTGTTTTTGGCCAAGAAGATGCTTTCTTTTACTTGTTTGTAGAATTTTGTCTTAATGTATGCGAATCATCTGTGATGGAACAAATAGGGTATAAAAACAAACCTGAGGTTGAAGACGCAGAAGACGAAGTCGGCGTAGCGATTATGAAAACTGTTTTGAAAAATCACGAAAACGTTATTTTTATGTTTTCGTAAAATCGGTACCGTTTTTTTATTTTTAAAAACGAAAATTATAAATGTGTTTAACCAAACACGTTTTTAAGACTTGTTTTTCAATTTACAAAAACCGCAACAGAAAACTTAAAAAAAAACGAGAACAAACAGTCCCTTAATGTTTAACCTAAAGTCTACTATAAAATTCATCTTTTTAGGCCTTACAATTTGCGACTTAAGATAGATATAGTAGCTTTTAATCAATCAAACTATTTTTCTTTTATTTTTATTCTCTAAGTCGATAATTATTGCTTAACTTTCTTGATCCCAATTAACCTAGACAATAAACTTTAAACCTACATTATCTCCATTTATTAAAAATACTAGAAGCAATTTGCGGTATAAGGGGCCAATCTCTTATATACATAGAGAACATTTCACACACACAAAAAAAAACCATACTTTAAAATCAAGCGTTACATAATTATTATCACATAATAAATGATTTCAACATATGTTTTGCATTTAAACATGACAATATAATGAATGAACATACATTTAGATATATTTACCAATAATACATCAATATCTACAAATTCTAGTAGCTTCACTTGCTCAATTCACGTATCTTTTGGAATTAGTTTTTTCATTGAATTTACTATCATATTATTTGTGGATTATATTTTTTATTCACTTCACCTTGTGTAACTGCATCTTTCAAATAATCATACTTTATATCCATATAATTGGTTTTACAATAAAATTCAGGATCTTTTGTATAAGTAATTACTGTTTGACTATATATCACATTTAATTACCGCTAGATTTTTTTGCTTTTAGTGAGTTAAAATGAATCAATAAATGTCTAAACCAATTAATTTCTTGTACTACATTTGAAAAAGCCATAAGTTTAGCTTCCATTATAGATAAAGCAACATAAGATTATTTCATACTTTTTTACTATACTGCATCATTATTAAGTGAGAAAATAAATTTAGATTTAGATTTTCTCTTATCTAAATCTCCTCCCTAATCTATATTCATAAAATATTACATATGTAAATCATTGACTTGATAACATAATGTGCAACAATACCTTTTAAATACCTCAATATTCTTTTTACTACTTTCTAATATGTTTGACCTAAATTCAACTGATATCTGCTTACCATTATAATAATGTAACGAATATCTGGTCTGAACATTATTGGATTAAGTGAGATTCCAACCTCTAGTTTTTATGATAACAAAATATATTACTACTAATATTTTAATCCTTGGTAATATTATTAAGCTAATATGTAAAAGATTAAGATTTGAAAAGGGAAAAGTGAGGAAAGAGCCTAGTGAATCAATTGAGCAATCAAACGATTAAGAAAAGAGTAAAATAGAACACGTATGCAACTTAAGAGAACTTAGAGGAAATTCAAGCAAAGAACTAAAAATAAATAGGGATCAAACATTTCAAGATTTAAGGAAATCATCGGAATCATTTTTGTAACCTTATCTTAGTCATTTTAATAATTAAAGACTCAATTATTGAATGATCATTTGCATATAAGATATAATTAAAAAATCCTTTCATAGTTAAGAAGAAATTTGTTTTGATATTTAAAGAAAACCTTTTAATCTTTAGACAAATTTTTATGGAACTTTTGAAATAATATAGAATTAAGTTTCTTATTTAATGTATTTTGATCTTTAAAAATTCTTATTTTTGGACATATTGGTCAACCACTCTATGAGTGTGGTCAATTAATGTCTCTTAATTGTTAGTATAAATGACTAAAGAGTATCATGAATTTCTTAGTAAATTGGTTGATATATTGGTTGATCAATGCTATACAATGATTGAACAATTTAATTTAAAAGGCAAAATTTTCATGCATTGTGAGTTTGTATATGTATTAGTTGATGCATTAGTCAACTAATATGACCCTGTGGTCTTACCAATGTGTGAGATTAATCAACTATTATTATTGTTACTAGCCATCATAACGACTTATTTATGTTTCTAACAATTGATTTGGATTATTTTACATATAAACAGACCCTGTATGAGTTTTGAGAAGTATCTTGGGCATATTAGAGAGTTTTTAAAAGCCTTAAAAGGTTGGGGAGTACATGCATGAATTAGATAATATATATTAAGCTTTTGTTTATTGGTACCAGCAAGAGAATGAGTTCTTTTTCCATACTTGTTTTCAGTTGAAAAATTAATTAGGGTATATTTTGTGAGTTTTCTTTTGACTTTAAACAAGATTCGTGAATGGTTATTTTTCACGCTTGCAAAATAAGAATGTAAGAATTCCTCCTTACTCTTGTCAAAGATGTTGTATCGAGAGTTGCTCTTTGCCTATTGAAGGAAGAAGATAGTGAATTCTCAATTGAAAATTGTAGAGTAGATGTAGGCTGATGATTGTTTAGTCAAACGATTATAAATCAATTTTATCTCTCTTTTTCTGCTTTCTTCTATCATTGTTATATTTATTTATAATCATTTTATATGAAGTTATTGCAATCATTCATTAGACTAAGCAATTTATTACATTGTTTTCAAAAAGGTAAAAATGTAAACATACACAATTTACTTCCCTCTTGTTGCTCTTCACCTATTGAAATTTGAAGATGGTGAATTCTGGAGTGAAACTTAGAGAGCAGATATAGGTCAGTGATTATTTGACCGAACCACTATAAATCAATTATGTCTTTCTTTTACTATTTTTGTGTCTATTTTATGATTGTTTTATATGAAATTGCCATAATCATTTATCAAAGAAAGTAATTAAATTATTAATGTTCAAATAGGACAAAAGGTAAGCACACACAATTCACCTTACTCTTATATGTCATTCAATAAACTAACATACTCATCATTGCATATATGAGATTGCTAACTACACTATAATGGGAAACTTTTTTCAATTTTTTGGTTCCATGTGGTATTATTGGATAAAAATTTTGATTGACATCTTCACCTTTAGTGATAGAATAATCAATTAGCTTGCAAGCTTATACACATAATTATTTAATAACTTTATAAAAGTATGTGTCTTTCACAAGACGATCTCTTTGAAGATCTTTTGAAGTCTAAGAACATATGCAGCTTAACCTCTGCCTTTCATTTTAAACTCGAATTAAAACTAATTTTTAATTTGATTCATAAAATTGCAGTCATTATAAGCAATCACAATATCATCTACATACAAAGATAAAATTTCAAATTCATATTTATATTTTTAAAAAATACACATTCATATGAAAACCATACACAATAACTACATTATGAAAATGAATATATTACTATCTTGAGGACTAATTCAGGCTATAAATTAATTCTAACAATTAACACACTTTATACTATTAGCCTGTCTTAAAGAAACATGTATGTTGGTCCATATAATTTTTTTTAATTCTAGTTCTCTATTTAAATACATAGTCTTTACATTTATTTTATTTAATTCAAGGTTCAACTTAGTTACTATAGTTAGTATGACTCGGATTGAAGTAAACCCAATAACTAGTGAAAATGTCTCTTTATAATCAATTATCATATTGTGTATATCTTTTAGTTACAGGCTTGCATTATATATAAAAAAAATCATATATCATATTGAACTTTCAAAACAAAACTCACAATATCCAAAGTATAAATTCCCCATGTTGGATATATGTGGTCGGTGATAACCAAGTCTACATGAATTTTATTCTTTCATTTTTTGGATTTGCAACAGCAAAACCTATCTAATTGATTACTTGTTTAACCTGAATCTTTTATTTTCGAAACAAAACTTATAGATACTATGTTCACTTTGTGGTGAATTTTTGGTTGGTCAATGACACTTTTTTTTATAGAATTATTTATTAACCAAATCTAATTCGATTAACTTATTCATATTTCAATTAAATAAATTCTTAAAATCAAGAGATATTTTTCTTGATAAAAGTGAAATATTAAAAAAAATATTTGATTTGAATTTAAAAATCATAATCTCACCCTAACAATTAAAGATAATAAACAATTATCTTTTCTAAAAGTTTGAAGTTTCATTTATAGGAACAATAAAGATAAAATTTTGATTTCAAATTTAGTAGATAAATGTAATTTAATAATGACTAATAATAAGATGTATTATTAATAAGACTAAATCATTCCAAAATCTGTTATATCTTCTTATAAATTAATGGATGATTTTTGTTGCATAATTTTGCTTTGTAATTTTTAATTTAAAAAAAATCAAATTTTATTTAAAATTACTACAAATGCTCTAACAGTGAAGCAGTTAATTTCATATTTAACTTTGAACTATAAATTAATGGTTCTCCCTGGGTATACTATTCGCTTTTTATATTGATGTCCTTGTCTTACTAAATAGGGAGAGAAATGGTAATTAAGACACCCGAAAAAGCTACAATGAATAATTACGTCCAATTATTTCCCGAAACATCTAAATACATTTTGATTGATAGGTTCGCATATAAATACGAGGTGATCTCTAACTTGCGAGAGAGCTTTGCTTATGATTTTGTGAAGGGAAAGAGGCTAATCCGCACGCACTTCACAAAACCCCAGTTACGAGTTACGACTCTAAGGATCCATCCAATCAGCTTCAGTTGTATGTACCTATCAAAGCTCTACATTGGTCAGGCCAAGCAGAATTTCTTTCGAAATTTTCCTTTTACATGGGCATGTGAATTTCTTCTCTACCTTTCAAGTTAACCAACGGTGACTCTCGTATGAACTCTTGGCTGGAAATTCTTCTTCCTCTTTTGGCAAGAATTGGAAAAACTCGTGTTCTAACATCGTTTTCACTAGGATTTAAGTTCCTCCACATGATAATAAAAGTAATGGTAAAAAGTATAAATAAGCTCTTATCATTTTTATTTTTCGATGGATAAACCCTAAACGTTTTAATGTTAACGCATTCAACTTTTCTATTATTAGATATGCACAAAATTTTATTTATCTACTTTCTAAAGTTTTTCTTTTGATGCCAATATCATCGTTATATGAAACTTCATGAAGTCATTATTAATTTCTGAAGAGATATTCACTTTAACAATATGAAAACACTAAAAGTTTCTTTGACTTTTTGCAAAAATGTTATAAAGGAATCTGCTCTTTAGTTTTTCTTCTTATCTTGAAGTAATTCATTCTCGTGATTCTGATACATATGTATAGTGCTGATTTTGCTGGATGGATTAGGTGAGCTCTATGTAATTGACTCTAACTCCTAGCTTGGAGGGTATGAAAGGTCTTGGTGGACTTATTTGTGGAAGGTTTTGAGGGCATGAAGACTAAGAAATAAAGCAATCCTGGACATTTCAAGGTAAGTTTCATTATCTAATTAGCATGTACTTTTGGCAGATCAGTAGCAGAAGTTCATTGTTGTCTTTAGTGGACATCCACATGCTTCTATCATCCTCATAGTATTCTTGTCATGTCGTGTCACACATGACCTGTAGTCTCCTGAAATCTTCATCTAATTATTAAATGCTAACAATTTCTCAACGATGAAATTGACATTTGAACGACAGGTTACAGAAGCCGTATAAATGCCCGAATTACATGAACGCCATTATCGAACAAAGAAAACAATGGCAGATTATAGACTAAGACATGATCTTCTGTCTAGTTTTATGGTGTCTTATTCTGTTTAATGAATTCCAACCATTTATTTATAAGGGTTCTATATTTATTTTTACGGGACCCATGTGAAGCCCACATAAATAAATAGTTGAGATTCATTGGACAGAATAAGATACCATAAAACTGAACAGAGGATCTAGATTCTTATAGACTAGAGTGTAGTCATCATTGGATGCAAACACAAAACACCGGATTTACCTATTGAATAAGTTTATTTTGCATTCGTATAAATATTTTATTTAAGATATTTTGTTATTAATTGTAAGAGACATAAATCTTACCTAGCTATAACTTATTCATAAATTGGAACAAGTCATGTAAAATATGAAATTAAGATATACATTTCATGTACAAAATTATCGAGATCACTTGATATGTGCAAAGTCCTATTCTAATACGAGTCATGTAAAACAAATTAGGCTATTTTCTAATATAATTAAAGGACGACTCAACAAAATATTCCATTAATTTATAAATTTTTAACATGAAGATATTATTAGTATTTCTATTCAATTCGGTGCGTTTTATTAATCTGAAATTTCATACTTTTGATTAATTGTTAGTCTATTTCAACACTTTAATATATTTATTATGAGACTATTCTAACCAATAAAAAATTGATCTAATGGTTGAGAGGTCCAAGTTAATTATTGAAATCCTAACCTTTGTTTGAAAATCTTTTGTAAATTTAAAATTTTTAAATTTACCAAAAAAATAAAAATGATGCTATTATTTAAATATCTATCTTTGCCTATATGCAGCGTTGCTACATTTAACCCGTGACTATGTCAATAAGATCATCCTGAACAGACTCTACAGAGACCCTTTAACCTACAAATGACTCAACAATACAAGTAAAACATGTCTGATCTTTTAGGAGTAATATTCGTTTTTAACTGAGCTTGAAATCTCCTGCGGAAAGGGTTATGTTCGGACTATTGGTAATTAAATCTTTTCTCAAATATAAGCATCTAAACAGAAGTGGTTAGGTATGCCTAGCATGGCATGACGTTATGAAATGGTTGATATTAAAGTTTAACTGTAGTTTGATCCCTGATTAATTGATTCCAATTCAAAGGGGATAGCTACTTATAGTAGAAGTCAAAACTCAAATTAATCTCTCCATTTAAAGACTCTGACCTTGTGGAATAAGGAAGTCCAGATTTTTGGACAATTTTGAAAACATGGCTTCTCATTGGACCTTTTAGTTTTGCTTAAGAACTTTACAAGTTAGCTAAAAAAGAGAAAATTATTAACAAATTTAAGTAACACAGAACTAACATCAAATGATTAAATAAGAAAATGAATTTGATCATATGTACAACTCTTGAAATAAATAAAATTCACTCTTACATTTTTAAATATAATTTTCTTTAAGTAAATGATATTAAACTTAAAAATATGTTTTATATGCAAAACTCTTGAAATAAATAAAATTCAATTTTATGTTTTTAAATATAACTTACTATAAGTAACTAATAATTCAAAAATATATATTCTTAAGTGTTGAAAACTTTACATCTCACTCTCATTCTCTTAGATGTATACGCGCACGCATAAACACATATATTTATTCTAATTTTTTATATTTTTTTAAAAAAGATACCATAAGATATTTTCCAACCTAAATTAGGTTCATGCTTTGATATTGATACTTGGCCCATACGAGGCATATTAGCTCAGATAGAAACAAAGCGGGAGTCAGGCAGCTCAATCTGCTTTCGCGAGAACAAAAGTCAAGGTCAAAACAAGAATACATTATTCAAGGGCATTGTGGTCAAGTCTCAAGACTACGCTCCGGCATAAAGGATTAGAGGGTTATTATCGTCAAAGCAAACCAAAACAAACGAAAGTTTCACCTTCTTAAGGTTAGGTCACATGATTGCCCGAACCCGAAAAATGGTCTAGTTGATTACCTGACGCATTTTACTTTATATGTCGACACGTGGCAAGTTCTCTTCGAATTTATTCCCACCAATGACCATCTCATTTGCCGCATTTTCAAGGTTCCTCTCGTTCGTGTATTCTGGAACTTGTATCCACCGTCCGATCCTCCAGCAACTTGCATCATCAACGTCCCAGAGCGCTTTTGATTTCGAGACTAACCCGACACCATGGAGTAGCAAATTTAAGCTTTTTGTTTAGAGGGACTTGTCATAGTTAAGTGTCCTATGCGAAAAATAGGGGGAGAGAGGAAATTAAAAGAAAAAAGATCAAATTTTTATTGGCTTTAAACAGTGGTTGAGAAAGATTCTGATCGATTTCATAGCGTAAGCATACACTATAGATAGGAGGAGGAGAGTGGAGGTGGCGGTGGAGGAGAGAGAGAGGGTATAAATAAAAGGGCTTGTTTTGAAGCTACAAAGTGTGCAAAACCGAGAGAGGCTTTTTGATCAGTGAAGATTTGTTGGGGTTTGCAAAAGAATTTTGCTTTTTAAGAAAATGGGAAGAGGTAGGGTTGAGTTGAAGAGGATTGAGAACAAGATTAACAGGCAAGTGACCTTTGCAAAGAGAAGAAATGGACTTTTGAAGAAAGCCTACGAGCTTTCTGTTCTTTGCGATGCCGAGGTTGCTCTCATCATCTTCTCCAATAGAGGAAAGCTGTACGAGTTTTGCAGTAGTTCAAGGTATCACCAAAACAACCAAACCTTGTACCCCAATACACAAAAAATGCCTCCCTTTTTCCTTTCTCCAATTTCTCTTAGCGATATTCTCTCTCTCTTCTTCTTCTTCTTCTTTTTCTTTTCTTTCTCTTTAATTTTCTTGTTATGAAATCTGACTGACCCTTAGATTATAAGAACTTAAAGATTTGATCTTTGTTGTTTCTACTGTCAGTTTTGAGTACCCACAAAGAAAAAACTTATAAAACAAAATGAAACCTAGAAGAAGATATATATATATAGAGAGAAAGAGATACAAAAGTGGTTTTTAACTCTGTCAAGGTTTGCTGTTTCGGTGAATGTCTCGGTGTTTATAGCAGGTTGAGTGTGTTAGTGTTGGTTTTGATGTTAGATCTGCAACTAAAGACCCTAATTGAAGGTAGTTCTCACACTGTTTTATTGGACTCTAAAATTTCTGCCTTGTTTTTGTTCCCAATATATCTTCCTTTTATCTACTTTTCCTTTTCTACTAAATACCTGAATTTTCCATTTTTGTGTCCATTTTTTCGTGTTGAAAAAGTGGTCGATCTGATCGAGGGCTTTTAGACATTTGAGCTGATGCAGCTCCTAGCACATTTGGAGTCTTCTCCTTAACTAATCCAGCAAAAGAACTCGCCTTGAGAGCCTGGTTTTGATTCTTTTTGGAGCAAAATCTTTGGCTTTTATACCATTTCTCTTTCTTTTCTTTTCCTTTTCATTCTTCTCTCATTTTCGTCAGGTTTTGAATGCAACTACTTTTACAGGAATCGTGAACTTGCTCTTCCTCTAGTATTGGCCATTTGTTTCTTGTTAAATTGTAGTCACCCTTTAAAAAGTCACTGTCTTTCTAAGACCCCTACTAATTGATTCACTAAACAGGTTCTTTTCAAGTTTATTGAAGAATACTGCAATCGTGAATATCTTTAATTTCCTTCCCTCTTAACATCTAAAATCTCATGTCTTCTTTAGGGTTTTCTGTCGTGTTATCTAAGTCACTCTATACCCTTGACTTCTATGTTATAAAATTGTCAATTAAGCTCGAACAGAAGATCAGAGTTGGTTCAAGTCTCAATTTTTTTCCAAACCCAAAAGAAAGAAGGGTTTCTCTTAGTTATTACCGAAACAATTATGGCGAATGAGACTGCAATTTTTCTTCTCAGGTAAGTCTTTTATGACTTCCAATCGTCTATTGGATCGATCTCTCTCTCTCTCACAGAGACATACAATACATGCGGAAAAAAGGGTTGTGTTTCAATCACTGAACTGGATGGGATGGTGGACATTTTAGGGTTTTGTTCATTCCAAGAAGTTAGGGTTTCCTCTCTCCGTCTCTCTCTATGGTTTGAAACAGTGTTGTTTCATTCAGATCTGACTTGAAGTTGATCACAATAGATTTTGAAGTTTTTAAGTGTGACTTTTACAGTGTGTTTAGCAGCGATCGACCCTAATATCCGTAAGACATAAGTCCTCTTCATGGATAATCATAACACGGATTAATTTAAACAAATAACTATTACTATAATTTCCTTAACTTGTTCGAGCTTCCTCGTATAGATCTTGGCGTTAACTAAAAGAACAGGTATTTCCCACCACAAGATTATATTCCTTGACATGCATAAGCATTTGATTGTGCTTTTTCAAGATTTATTATTTTCCATACAAAATTCTTCAATTTACTAAAATGCAGCTAACCTTAATGAGCTCGACTATTGTTGTTACATCCCTTGAAATCTTGAAGATTATGTCACAACTTAAAGCGCATTTACTTGGGGACAATGCAGTCGTGATAAACCCCTTTCTTGATTAAAACATTCGTATCATATGATATGTTTAAATTATCAGATTTTGGTTCAGTTGTGATGGCCGGGCAATGTGTGGTTAGAATATTTATATGGAAGTGCTAATTAATTCTAAATTATGTATAATCTTCCTCGTAATTCCTTTACCGTGCACGAGTTTATATTTGTGAAGATTGCCTAATGTTTTTACCTTTGTGCTTCATTTGAAGTAACTATACTAACCAACAGCTGTTTTTCTCTATTTTTAAGTAGCATGCTCAAAACTCTTGAGAGGTACCAAAAATGCAACTATGGAGCACCTGAGACAAATGTGTCAGCAAGGGAGGCACTGGTAGATTCATCCTATTTCCTATTACTTTTTCTAATTGAACTTTCAAATGATAATCCATATCTAGTAAAACCATTTTACATATAAATGATGATTCGAACTATTTAAACACTGGTCATCAAAATTGATGCACCATATATGATATTGATAACTGTAATTAGGCTATTCTAATTTGTTATGATTGTAATAGTGGTCACATTGAACACATATGTTTTTTTTATCACTTGAAATTCGATAAAGCACACCTAGTTGACTATTTTGAACCTTCCTCATCTAAATAGTCCTGGCAAATGAAATATGAATGATCTGAATCATGTCAACATTATTGTTAACGTACATAACATTATTCTCAACGTAACGTGACTGTAGATGATAAACTTCAACAGTTTCCTTAAGTTCTCACAAATTGTAGAAGAGTTTCAACCAGGATCTAATAACTACAAAATCCCCCTCCACCATTGATTCGTATATGGTCTGACGGTCGTTGAAGGGTTTCTATCTAACTATATCTAAATCTAATACAGTTGAATATGATGACCAACTGAATGAAGATAACCAGAGTAAGATGCATTCCAAATCATGGATTCTGTTAATTGATCAGGGTGTTGAAAACGAAACTACGATACTATGTAATGTGGCACTTACAAAGCTTTAGGTATCCGGGTTTTAGTAAATGTTTTTTTATGTGAATGTAGCAGGAGTTAAGTAGCCAGCAGGAATATCTGAAGCTTAAAGCAAGATATGAAGCCCTCCAAAGATCACAAAGGTAAACTATAATCCTTTCAATTATGATATTGAAATCATGATCTTCTCCAAATAAGAGTCCTTATTTAATGAAGAAACGAATAGTGCTAATATGAGTACTACTTCTAGGAATCTCTTGGGAGAAGATCTTGGCCCTCTAAGCAGCAAGGAGCTTGAATCACTTGAAAGACAGCTTGATTCTTCCTTGAAGCAGATTAGATCAACACGGGTACCACCTCAAAACCATTAACATCTGATGAGATTTTTCAGAGGATACTATCAGTGATTTGATATGGCCCGGAAAAGATAAACTTGATATCACATCTTTGTACAGTAGAATGAGATTCCTCGAGAAACATGAGCATACATAGAAAACATTCTTAGCTATTTATATTGCTAATGCAAACTCTTTACTACTTATCGTGAAATATTTGACAAGCAAAGCTCGAAAGAAATATTCCATCAGGTTAACAGCGAACATCTTAGTTCCATTATATTTTTTTTGTTGCAGACACAATACATGCTGGATCAGCTTACTGATCTTCAACGTAAGGTAATGGTGATATCTTCAAAGTTTTTACCTCTTTTCATTGAATCCTCGCCAAAAGTTTATATACATTCTCATATAAGCAGGAGCACTTGCTGAATGAAGCAAATAAAACCTTGAAACAAAGGGTAAGTTACGGCTCTAACTTTGATTGCAAAAATTAATTTATTGGTTACTGAAATAGCTTTTTCATGGTGATAGCAAGAGCATGACAGTTTCTTGTTTTGGCAGTTGATGGAAGGATACCAGCTAAGTTCACTCCAGTTGAATCCAAGCGCAGAAGACGTAGGTTATGGCCGCCCACCAGGTCAACCTCATGCAGATGGTTTCTTCCATCCACTGGAGTGTGAACCCACATTACACATTGGGTATGCATAATAATCTGTGAATGCTTTTTTCCAAATGAAAACTTGAGGCCATCGTAGATCTTTGGTTGGAAACATGATCTAACTATATTATATTGATGTGATTGATTGCAGGTATCAGCCTGCTGATCAAATAGCAGTAGTCACAGCTGGGCCAAGTTTGAATAATTACATGACCGGATGGTTACCATGACCATAAGCAAGACTGCATGCAAGCTTTCTCAGAACTAATCACCAAACTTATCTCTTGCATGCCAATGCCATTCCAGGATATGGAACTATATATTTATATGCTGCAGCAGATTATGTGTTATTTATTATTTAGAACATGGGACTACTCATATGTCTTTGTGTGTATGTATTCCAGCACTGCTCTTCTTCTTTCAGGCGCTGTTGTGTTTGGAGAATAATTGTCATTGCATCTGATGTTAAACCATTTGAAGGCTTTTGTAACTAAAACAGTTCTCATGATATCACATCAGCCCAGCAAGACTCAGATTCCAGCTGTCTGTCTTCGATCTAAGCCTGCGTCCGAACCGTCACCCGTGTAGAAGTAAATGGGCCTAACCTAAACGTCCTTCTTCGTCTTAAACTCCCACCATAGCCACTATTTCTTTGCTTGGCCCAATTTCTAACTTGGAACACATTATTTTTTTGCCTACAGAATTCAACGACCCAATCCATAGAAATAAGTTAAAATTTTGTAACTTCACTTTTAAAGTTAAACAAAAACAAAAACAAAAACAAAAACAATAATAATAATTCTGCTCATGTGAGAAGTTTAGAGAAATCTAGTAGAATGTAATCTTACATCTAATTAATAAAGTGGTTGTTTTCAAATAACCTACATGAATAAATGAAAATAAAAAATAATAATAAAAATATTAACTAATAAATAAAAGGAAATTTTAAAAAACCAAATTTAAATAAAAATAAATGGATAAACATAATAAATATAATAATAATATAATAATAATAATAATAGAAAAATACAATAAAAATAACTAATATATAAATAATAGGGAAAAATAAATAAAATAATACTAATAATAATAGAAATACCACTCTTAATAATAATAATCATACTACCATTAATACTCGTAACAAATAATAATAATAACAACCCTAATGATAATAATAAAGATAAACATAATAAAAACAACAACAACAACAACAACAACAACAACAACAACAACAACAACAACAACAACAATAATAATAATAATAATAATAATAATAATAATAATCACTTAATTAATTATAATAGATAGGAGTTAAAAATATAAGAAAATTATCATGTTCTTTTTACGAGGGATTCTTTACTTAAATTTTAACACATCAAAATTTTCTATTATGGTTCATGTTCTCGGTTAGTTCCATTGTCATATCTTTTTTTATCATCTCTCCTTAATTCTTCTTAGATCTCTTTGTTTTTTTTCTTACAATCTCTAAGTACGATCTTCTCACATATTTTCACTAAAATGTCTAGCTTTTTTTTATTAACACGTCAAGATTATCTAAGTCTTGTCTCTCTTAATTTGTCTATAATACTAGCTATTTTTAATTTGTCTCTTATTATCACATTTTTTTTACCTTATTTCTTTTAATAAGGTCACACATAACATCCTTATCAATGTTATTATTCTATTGGCTTATAACTATGAACTTGTTTAATAAACTATTATTCTGTCTTATAAAATATGACTGATGTAATTGCTAAGCGGTAAAATTTACGATCTCCGTATATCGTATTTCTTATTACATTTAATTATAGTATTAAAAACAGTCAACTTAAGTATTGAGGAATAATCGTCGGATAACTCTTAAACTGTCGGCAAACCGACTAGTTTCCTCCGGGTGTTGTCTCGGTTTTTGATAAAGGAGCAGCGAGATATTTTTGAGTACAGAGGAGGAATTTAGGTAGTGATTATGATAGATCCAGTACGAACACTGAGAGAGAGAAATGATTGAAAGCAACCCGACCTGACTAATGAGTAATGACCATTGTCGTTCTGAGATAAACACTATCCATCCATCCTTAGCGGCTTAGACTTCGTTTCCCTCTCTTGTCCAGTCGGACTCAGAAGAGGCCCAAAGGAAAAGGAGGCGCAGCTCTCTCTCCCTCTGCTTTCTATTTTTAGTACTCTAGTTAGTCACGGCCGTCGAGGCATTCCCTAGCTAGTAATAAATATTTAATTAAATCCAGGTGTCCTTCTTACAGCAGGATGCAATCAACCTCCAACTATAACTTATCCCAACTAGGGATGGCAATGGGTAGGGTTCGGTTCAGGTTTTACTCAACCCATATCCATATCCATTTTTTATGACTCAACCCA
>JANKOE010000003.1:15316431-15340439 GCA_026284465.1 Erythroxylum citrifolium
CTCAATCCAACATTATGTCATTCCCTAATCTATTATCCATCAAAACACAAAATCAAGACATGAATCTATCCCTATTTCTCATCCACATTTTATCATATACCCATCCTCAATTTATGAACATTTAAACTCTAGCTATCATCAAATCATGTTTCAATCATCAAAGCCATGAAGATTAACAAGCTATTTACTTGATTTTGCTTCAATGTCTTCAAATCTCCATAAAACCCTAGCTTTCCATGGCTTCATACGGTCATCATTATTGAAGGGGAATAGGCTATCTTTTCCTTGTAACAAGAAGGGATAATAAGGATCTTGAAGTGGTAGTGTAGGATTTTGACAAAAAAATTCAGCATAAAGAGGTTAGGTGGTGAGAATGAAATGTCGTGGGTTAAGAGAAGAGAAGAAGAAGAAGATGGAAGCATTTGGCCAAAACAAATGAAAGAAGGAATGGTCTTTCAACATAATAACGTGGGTTAAGGCATGTCACTTCTTTATGGTCTCACTTTATTTTCTTATTTAATTAGTCCATTTGTGTCCAAATTCTACTCCAATTGTCTCCCAATTTTTAATGACATGTGTCATTAAATCCTAATATCATGTATAAAAATTTCCACTACTATTCAACTCTTATTTCTATTACTATTCATCCACTGTTTTGCCATATGACATTTTTCCTAGTCTAAAAATATCCTTAAATTTCAGAAAAATTTCCATATTTCACCAAAATTTCTAATTCACTATATACACACTCCAACTCAATTGATAACACATAAAATTCACAATTCCCAATATAATCACATTAAATATTAATTATACCCGGAAAAATGTCAAATGAGTGCATGTACAACCATTGTAATCTGTACAAAAATTCAAATTCACATGTGTGTATGCTAACATTATGCATGAGCATGAAATGCAATTTTCTTAATCTCTCTTGATCTCACATGTACCAAATTTTAAGGTTCTAACCCTTAGTATGAGAACGAGATGTTACAAAACTCCATTTATCAGTTAAATTTTCTATACAATTTCTACATCATTTTGACAATTTTTATATCACTAAATCATCACTACAACATCTTATGAACATCAGTTATCATATATGTAAAGGTAAGACAATTATTTGCTCATTTCATCAACCATATTCCATCATATATAAAGCACCATTTTGTGATCAAATAACCCATCATCATACACATCTCATTCAACAAATCATAATGAACAATAAGCTACTTGAGTTAGCTTCAAGATCTTCAAAATCACCATTAAACCCTAACTCTTTCATCTCCATGATCATTAACTTTCATGGAGGAATAGGTTGGGTCTTTGATTAGCAAGGTGAAAAAGACAAAGAAAATGAAGTAGCAAGTGAAAAGAGAGATCAAGATTTAACATTGATGAAGGTGGGAGAGAGTAAGCGGCGTGGATGGGAGAAAAGAATGGAGAAGGAGAAAATGAAGAAGCATGTAACGAAAATCATGGTGAAAGACCATAAAATGGTCTTTCTATTAGGTAAACAATCGCGGGTGAGATGTGTGGCAAGGCAAGTGACACTTGTCACTTGCCACATGTCACCTCCCCATGGTTCCATTTGGTCCACTTGATAACTAATCCATTTTGTCTCCAATTTTTAATCCAATTGACTCCTAATTTTCAATGACACTTGTCATTAACTCCTAATGTCATATACAAAAATTTCCATTGCCATTCGACTCCTATTCACCAATGGTTCTATCACTTGGCATTTTTTTTGGTCTAAAAATATCCTTAATTTCTAAAAAATTTCTAAATTTTCACCAAAAATTTTAGTTCACTACTTATACATTCTCACTCAATTTTTAAGACATAAAACCATAATTCGCATCATATTCATATTAAACCAACCATTTATACCCGAAAAATGTCAATTGAGTGCATGAACAATTATTTTAATGTGTGCACTAATCAAATTCACATGCGTGTATATTGACATTATGCATGAGCATGAATTGCATTTTTCTCAATCTCTCTTTGATCTCACATGTACCAAACTTTTGGGTTCTAACCCTTAGTATGGGAACGAGATGTTACATGAAAAGAGGACATAGAGCGTAATGATATTGAAGTCATATTAGGTTAACTGAACTTATTTGATTTCTTTATGTAAATTTGCTCCTTTGGGTCACCATAAAGATTGGTTTTCTTAACATCCATATACTCTAAGTGTATATCTAGACTTGTTATTAATGACATTAAAAAGGTACGACAAACTACTAGAGAAAAGATTGTATCATGAAAATTTCCCTCCTATTATTTGTACTTTTTAACTACTAGTTGAGTCTTAATATTTTTTCCTTCTATTTTGTTATTATTGGTTTCCACTTACACCCTATAGGCCTCTTCATTTTAGGGAACTGCACCAGTTCCCATGTTTGATTCTTGTTCAAAGACTCCCCCTCCTCCATAATAGCTCCCATCCATATATCCTTATCGTGATTGTTCAATGCCTAGTGAAAGTTGATCAGATCTTCATTTCATATGATGAGTGTGAAGGATATTCAATCTTTCCAACCATATTTGTTTAGCAAACTAATGGGACGTCTTTCTTTATTCATGGCTATACTATACTAATGCTCTTTTCTTAACATCAATTTATCTCTCGAACCATAATTTTTATCCCCTTTCAAGTCCACTCTAGGTTGTCCTAGTTTCACTTATACTTCCTTCATGCTACCCTATGTTGATCCTAGCACATCCTCTCCAAATATTTGTTTAACATATGTTGTTTCTCAAACATTACATTTATACTAATTACCATCTTCTTTGATGTTGAGTCCTAAAAATTTGTATCCCCTCACACAATTAGGTAGCTAATGAATATGAATTTCTTTTCGGATTAAGTTTTAACTTCTCATCATTAAAAACATACATATAAGAATAATAATCACATGTTTTCAATTTAGAGAAAGGTATCTTACTTTATATCCACACTTTCTCTGCCATTCTCTCATTTATTGATGTTTGTGATGATATATTGATAAGGTAATATGTTACTGTCCAAAAATTTTAAGGAGCCCTACATTTAACCTCAAATACTTGGCCTTTTCAGTTATGGATATGTTCATTCTCTTTAAAATGTTGATCTATTGTGGTACTTTTGGGAAATGTAGTGACTCCAAATCTCATTCCTAAAATTTTTTTTAGAGTTATGAGTATTTGTACTCAATAATTTTGTCTGATCTTAGGTACTTGATTTTTCTATCTGTCAAATTCTTTATCTCAATCTTTTATTTCTTGAATTTTACAAAGATCTCAAGATTTTTTCATCATAAAGTATACACAGACTTTCCTTGAAAATTATCAATAAATATCACAAAATATTGAGATATACACAATGACATCTCTCTAGTAGGACTTTATACACTAGTATGACATAATTTAAGATTCCTTTGGTTTTATACTCGCCTGTCTTGAATGCCACCTTAGACTATTTATCAAGCACATAAATGCTTGCGAAAATCTAATTTACAATGTTTGACACCCTTCAATAGGCTCTTTTTTTGAAGTTCCTCTTCCCTCGTTCACTAAGATGACCTAGATGTATGTGTCATATTATATGATTATTATCATTTAACTTAAGTGTAGTAACCTCTATCAATCTACATATATTTCCTACCAATTTTAACCTTTTCATTAGAATCAATGCACCTTTCACCACCTTTATTTTATCTTTGTTTATTTTATAACCAAACTTGTTTTCATGTAAGGTATATAAAGAAGTTAAGTTCTTCCTCAAATATGGTATATTTCAAACAACACACAATGTCTTGACAATAGTATCAAATCAATCCTTATTTGGTGTCATGTGGTGTGAGCATATCTAGTATTGATAAATCTTGAATGTGACTGGTTAAAAAGCATATCCCTATCATTGTAATCTAAGTCCCACTTTTCCCGATATTAACAAATTTTGACAAATTATCATACTTCTTTTCATCATCCTACCTTTTCTTGTTTGGACAATCCCTTATAATATGTATTGTTTAGTCATATTTATAAAACTGGAATGTCTTTTTGCCCTTAGATTTAGATCTAGAACTCCTCTTAGACAAGTTATCCTTATTTCGCTTATTCTTATGATCATACTTCCCCTCACGAACAACCCTTCACGTTGAGAGTTTTTACTAGTATTAAGTCTCTATTAGTTATGAGTCAATAATGCAATAATGATATCCTTCAAACTAATTGTCTCCTTGCCTAATGTGAGCATAGTCATCGAATGTTCATGGGAAAGAGGTAAGAAGCATAGCATAATCATTACTTTGTCATCGCCCCTAATAGCCACCTTGAGTCTCAACAAGTCATTAACTATTTAGTTACATGCATCGATATGTTATTCTAGATATGTTTCCTTAAGCATCTTCAACTTATATAATTTCTGTTTCATATACAACTTATTTGTGAGAGACTTTGACATTTACCCACTCTCCAATTTCTTTCGTATCTCCATAGGGGATACAAACTCCATGGCATGGTACAATTTTAGTTAGTCACATCTGTAATTCTTTCTAGTCGGGGTCATCAATGTCTTCTAACTTATTCTCTTACCACCCCTTTGATATGCATTGTTGTGCCAATAAATCCTTCACTTTTTGTTGTCACAGTCTAAAATTCCCAGTTTGGTTGAACTTCCCACTTTAAACTTTACAACTAAAGTCATTGTTGCCTTAACGATGCTATACCACTTTTTGAGAAAATAAATAACAAGAACAAAAAAGTAATGAATATAAGAAAATAAAAATGTAGAAATGTTTTTAACGAGGTTCAACTAATTAGGTGCATCTATATCCTTGGGAATCAAAGAGTAGCTACATCACTATTGGATAATATTAAGATGGCTTCAACAATTAAGTTTACAACATATATTTATATATGTATATCCTAATTGGTACGATTTGATATTAATAGCCTCTTTAACAAACTCAACCTAATATAACCATAACTCTATTGGGTCTTAAAGTCCTTCCAAAGTTCAGAAATCCACCATAAATCACGTTTTTAGATAAAACTGATTATACTGACACAACTTAGGACATGAGAGTAACCCGGGTCGTAGATCTCATTATATCTCCTTGCATTTAGACATGGTATATGACATAATCGTTTTTAAACCATGTCTCCTATAAAGACATTTACCTCACACTAATATGCTCATTTTTTCAACCCATGTATCTCATTACTTCTCTCACATTTTGACACAATCTATATATAATCCTGTACTAAACCATGCTTCTTGTGAAGATATCTTTGTCATACTAACACGTCTGTGTCTTCACCTTTAATTTTTAGAAAATGACACGTTCTAAAGCAAGCTCATGTTGCAAGTTGTATTAATTTAAATGACTTTTAAGGAAACAATCGTTTTTGTCTCAAAACTCTAAAATTACATGCACTGACGGAGCCAAGAATTTAAGATAGGAGGGTCTAAATAAAATATAGATTTCACAAAAATTTTCATATCAAAATTTTTTAAAGTATTTTTTCATAATTGCAAAATAAACAAATTAGTTAGAACCAATATTTACTAATTCTATAAAAGAGGTAGCAGCTGTCAAATACCATAAGCCTCAAAAACTCATTCCCTGCCGCAACAACTTAGTTAAATTATTGATCAAACGAGCATACATGCATTCGCTGAAACATCCCTAAATTATGTCGTGGAATAAATATTATAAAACTTGTCGATATAAAAAGCAGAGTAACGGAAGAACAAAAAGTCAAGAAAAACGGTCATACATGTCAGCCTTGCCTTACCTTTTCGTGTCGATCATTACTTGCCATTGTACAAAGCTACCATTGAAGATGATTGGACCACCGCTTCTAACCTTTTTAAGAAAGGTCCCAATTCAATAACTGTCGAAGTCACTGAAAAGTTCATGACTACTTTCCATGTCGCTATTCGTACTGGTCTGTCCTTGAAATTTGTTTAAAACTTTGTAGGGTTAATATCTAATCACCTCCATGTGAAAGAAAAATTTTGGAACACCCCTCTTCATATAATCTTTCACAAATCACATTGACGATGGTGGCGCAGCATACTTTAAGAGAGGGTCTTGTTCAGTTATCAAAGATTTTGATATATATATATTAAAAATAAAAAATATTTAATTTTTTTAAGTCTTGGGGGGCTCATTGTACCACTGAACCCTAAATAGCTCCGTCAGTAATTACATGTCCGTGTATATGAATCATATATAACACTTTCATAGATGATGGAAGTTAATTAGAAGCTAAAAAATCCAATGAATAGCTGGAAAGAAGTTAAGGTTCTATCAATCGAATTTCGTATGATTTTTCTCACACCAGAGTACCATATTCGAGCAAAAATGCATCAATTAAGTTAAATACTAATTTTTGTTGGGTCACAAGGTTAAGGAATGAACTTAGTGATCCAAGGCATGATTAATATACAATATTCATTTCATAAGTGGTTCAAATGTCATATGCATATAATTAAAATATTAACTAGCATTAAATTCTTAATTTAAGAAGCTAACTTATGCATGAATTGGATTTAATATAAATTAAAAGTTTCGTGTATGTGATTGGTTATTTTAGTATAATAGATTATTTAAAATATAATTAACGTTCCTCCCAAAGGATATGGAAAATCAACCCACAATCTTATGCTTGCCTCTAATTGCGGTCATTGTCTCCCTCCGTTCGTCCCAAATACCTAATTTTGTGGCCAACAATTGTAGTAAATGCCCATCCTCTTTCGATTATAGTTTTTTTTTTTGGCCTATTCTCCTTTGGTTACAGAACATATGACTTAATGCTCAGTGCCGCGTGTTCCTTCCTTTTTATTTTCTAATTTTCAATAATTCAATGAATGCTTTTCTGATAGTGTGGAGTTAACCCAATTAATTATAATAATCATAATGTCTTGCACAAATAAATTTCTTAAGTGAGCATATACTTATAATTAATGCATCTTCTAATTATTGACGGCTTGATGGAAGCGTTAGAAACGTGTTCAATTAATTAATACGACCCCAGAGATGTCTACTAAAAGAGCAGCAGTGGGCCTCTCCTTCGTTTTCTTGCGACGACTTTTACGAGTCGGACATGATTCACAAGCACACGCTAGTAAAAAACAACAAAAGCTCTCTCTACATTGACAGCGGAGAGCGAGAGAAGCATCTTCGGCCCAGGTGAGGGTTACTTGAGTGCCGATTGAAAACAACACATGAATCATAGATGAGTCCTTTTATTATATAGGGTCGACCTTATTTAATACTGGTCCATACGTCAACGTTTTCCTTTTATACTCTCACTTTATCTTTTAATTTATCAAAATTTTAAAAATTAAAATAAACCTTTTCCTTTTTATCTTTTTTATTACCGACAGTTAAAATACTGTCCTTGTGTGGCTCATACAACTACGTACCCAAATACTTAACCGCCACATTGCAACTTCCCAACTTACCCACGCGCTTTAACCCATTATAAATATGAGGTCGTAAATATCCGTTGCGGATAAGGTCCACGTCAGCTGACGCCAACCTGCCACGTCTTGCCTCATCCAAATCGCGTGTTTTGCACACGCTGAAGTAGCGTTTGGACACAATCAAGCCAAAAAAACCTTCCTTACACATAAAGCAACTACCAAACCAAACTAGTTTCACGTAAAAATAACCCAAACACATCTCACTCAAAAAGGGAAAAAAGAATTCAAAACCGTAAGAGTGTTTTGGAATTATCTGTTTTGAAGAATTTTAGGTGTCAGATCTTTTTATTTTGTACATAATTTACCACCGACGCTTCTATTTTCTCTTTGAATTTTCCGAGAAAACAAACAAAGGTTTACGCTTACGCATACGCTATCAGAACTCTGCGACATATATACAGAGAGGGTGTGTGCGTTAAGTCGGGAAAGAGTTCCGTGTTTATCCACTTACCTCGAATTTATCAGAATCATGTAAGAGTAGAATCGCAAAATTTATCCAAATTCGTTTTTAACTGAATTCTGAACGGCTTGGGTTTGATTCGATTTGGTGATCTCTTAGTATAATTCTTAGCTTTTTCTCTCTTTCCTTTGTTTTTCTCGAGAAAGTAAAAAAGAAAAATATGATGCGAAGGCAACAACAGGATCAACAATCCAGGGTCTTCTATGAGCTTTCAACTCTGGTTCTTAATCTCCTCCGCTCACCGCAATCTCCGATCCCGTTCTCCGATCGAGCTCCGGCATCAGTTTCGTCTTCTCCATCGTCGTCGGAGTCGAGGAGGAGGTCGTCGGGGGCGATGACGCAGATGTCTCCTGCGGGGTTCGCGTCGCTTCTGCTGGGAATATCCTTGACGCTGATGTTATGTGGGTCGGTGACGTTTTTCATAGGATTTATGTTGATGCCATGGGTGTTGGGATTGGTGATGGTGTTTTACGTCGCTGGGATTGTTTCAATGATCTCTATGTTGGGTCGTTCTCTTATTTGTTATGCCACGGCTCATCCGCCTCCGAGGAAGGAGATTCCTGGTAATTTAAAGTTTTGTCCTTTTTAGCAATTTCATAGATTCTTGGAGATGGTATCCTTCGTGGCTTTGTTTAATTTGTTGACGATTTGTTGTTTGGATTTTGCAAAAGTTTGAAAATTTTCGGGTTTTGGAAGAAGAAGGAAAGATGAGAATATCCATTTTATCATGTTAATTGTTTAGTATCCACTGTTCACTAAAGTCCGTTGTTTTTTACTGCGTTATGTGGGTACAATTGATATTGAACTTTGTTTCTTACGTGAAACTTTAGGTATCTGAATGCTTATTGTCTAACTCGTGTGTCTTGTAACTTAGTCCTGCTTCGGTGATCTCTATTTGCCTGTTGTTACAAGCTTCCTGATACTTTTATGTATAGCTTTTAGTTCAACTGCTCGTTTCCTGCTATTGTCGTCATTTGTGAGTTTAAGTTTGTTTTCGTTTTTTAATGCAAACGATGAGTTTTAGTTGGGTATTTAGTTATTATTACGGCGATGACTTGACATATGGGGTTTGCGTTCAGCTAATGAGGAGTTTATGGTTGATTTTCTGTAATAAAGTGGTGCCTTGGGGTGGATTCTCAGTGGATGAATGCAGAAATTTTCCAGATTATCTTTTTCACGCTTATGATTCTGTTTGGTGTCTGCGGCCAATTAACAACCTGTTTACCATTGTAATTGCAATTTGTGGGAGCTTCTACATTGAAAGTTGAAGCAAATCTTCTGACTCTGGTTCGGTGGGACGAACTAGCTCTTATCCCCAATGATAGTCTTGCAACGGATTGTTAACTACATTCAAATCAGTAGTCAAAAATCTGACTGAGTATAGTTTTGTTTGATGCTGCCACATGTTCCTCAAAATGGGATAAATCCAGAGTTTTAGGCTTTAAGCTGTCTAGGGTGATCATTTGGGGCTGTGCTACTTAATTTTGTCCACATTTGTGAGAGGATCTGTTCCCGATCATTTACTAACAATAGTAACCATGAGTGGAGTCGTTTGTTTTTGTGATGCAAGTACACAAACCCGAAATAGAAATTTTGTAAATGAAGCTTTTAATAACATTAATAGTTTCTGGATCATTAAGATATTCAAAAATCTATTTCTGGTACTATCAAATAGAAATTCTATTTGGTAGGTTTTTTTCAGCTTTTTATTCAATGTCAAATAATGAAGCCTGTTTAGTTGTTTGCACTTGTCATGATTGAGTAGTACTGCTCAAGTTTGCATTTGTAGAGTGTAATTTTTTCTTACAGAATAAACCTGAGTCAAACTTCAGTGGTGTCAAACTTAAGTTGTTCAGTCCTCCATAACTGATGGGACTACATTGAATTCTTCTGATTCTGTTATAATGGCTTGTAGGTAAATTTTTCCCTAGTGCAAATGAATGCAATATGAATAGTTGTGGCATCATTGTGTGAAAATTTGTTCTTGGTACTTCTGCAGAACCGTTGATTAACACTCTTTCGCTCAAAATTTGTCTGATGCAGCATGGAAACTTACATAAAGATAAAGGCTGTTCAGGAAAGATGTTTTGAAGAGCAGTAATGTTTCCAGCAAGTGATGCTAGTTCGGCAAAGGGAATATGACTGCTAGCCAGCATTTTCCAAGTATTGGTGAAAGAAGTGTTGATACCTGTTCTTCCTGGTGGCAGAGATTTGTGGATATGGGTTCTTTAAGTAGAGTATAGTGAATTTGAACTACTGTGTAATAAAATTGTTCCCATTTTCTAAGTGATACAAGATATAATACGTAATTATTTCTTTTTAATGTTTTTATCTCCGTGATCTGCCCATTTCTTATGTACAGTATAAGCTTGGCTTGTGATCAGTCCTCAAGCGGGATCTGAAATAGAGCATTCTGCGCATATAATGAATAACATTTGTTGACAGTTGGGGCAGTAGTTGTTTCTTATCCTGGATTTGCTGATAAAATAAAATCCATCTTCAGGATTCTTGGATATGACGGATGGTGGTTGGCGGTTGGCGGTTGGCGGAACATGCATTTAACTCTGAAGCAACCTTTCTAGCTTGGTTAATGGCTTAGGAGTAATTGATGTTCCTACCTTGCCACTTGGCATAATTTGCATATGGCTGCAACCCGCGTTGTCCCGTCTTGGACAAGAATCCTCGTCATGAGTTTCTCTGTTTACTGGAATGCTGTATGCCTGTCTCTTACGAGTTCCATTCAAGTCACAAAATACTTTGTAGTTTGTCATGTGAAGTAAATAAATGGGCGTTTTCGAGGACCAAGAAAGCAACGGCTGAAACTCAATGTGTGCTAGATCAATTCAGATCCATAGTTTTGCCTTATATACTGGAGCCTTTCTTCGCTTATATTTTTCCGTAGGGGTGGGGCCAACTGGTACGAAGAAGATGAGGACACGAAGCCAAGAATGCGTAGGGTGATGTTTCAGGATTCCTAAGGGAGGAGACGTGGAGTTTATAATTGTCCTGTCAACAACACCAGCGTGGATTGGTCCACTTAACGATAATGCTTGTCAATTCAAATGCATTCTTTTCCATCGAAAACATTGCTTTTAAGAAACAGACAATGAAGCTCATGGTCCACTAGACGAATGCCACCAAAATGACAGGTGCCTGGCAATCAGAGACTAGAGCATTATCCTCTTAATAAATTAAGCAATTCCTATATAATCAAGGCCTGGCATTGGACCAACCGTATTGAACGGTTCATTTAACATGTCAATTTACAGAAACGATTACAAAAGAGCGTTTACTCTCCTCAGATGATAGACAGAATAAGTTGGTTCGGACAGATACGGATTTTCAGTTCTGAAGAATGGCAGAATACTAGTTATCATAAAACGCTTGCAAATAAGCAAATATAAGAGAAACATGCAGACTTTTATATTCTTCATTAAAAAGAAAAAGGGAAGAAACAAGCATTATTGTCCCAAGAGACATAACTTCTCGACTGCATCAATCTTCTAGCAAACTTGATTCCATTGACCATCCAAATGGCGTATAAAGGATAATAGAAAACCAAGGACGAGAATTTGACAAACACTATTGTACCAAAAGCTGCTAAACAAATGAGTCAAAGTGAAAACAAGTGTTCAGCGAACTTCTGAGGCATGGTTGCACTTCCTAATTCCTATCCTGTATGGATATGAACACCAATTGCAATGAGAAATATGGTTATGAGGCCGAAGTAAATGACTGTGTGGATAAGTATCGAGAGCCCACTTGTCTGCATGTTCCCAAACTCGACTACTCTGCTTCTTCCAGGCAACTGAAACAACAATCCTGGACTTAGCACAACAAAAAGCACTACTGCTATGACCACTGGACCCCAATCTGCCATGTCTGTTTCTGCTTACTAGTTGATGTTTGTTCAGAAGGCCGCTTAAAACCTCCTCTTTTATAAGCAGGCAAAGGTTGAGAATCTCTGATACGGTGTTTACCAAGAAAGGAATATAAGCAAATGAAGCATCTGTAAAGAACAAGCATTGTTTCTTTCGCTAAAAAGGCAGAAATACATTATTAAGAATTAACTTTCTTATTTCCAGAAAAGACAGTAGGTTCATACACGGCATTGGCACGTGGCTGTTTTTGTTTACCGCAAGTAATTGATCTATCCTTTCTTGTCATTGATATTGTTTAACGTCCAGTTGTAAAGTTTCAGTCCTTTAACTCGGGCCACTTTGTTATTTTAAATGTTTAGTTTAGCGTTTAGTTCTTGTCATCTGTGACTGTGAACCTTCATTTTCGTGGCAATGTCTTCAGTTATTACACGTCAAGTTCGCTAGCATGAGCAGTTGAACGTTATAACACAAGCGGGGTTATTCACTGGCTCATGTTCCCTTGACCTGGTAGAACAGTATAAGTTACAATTACTTTAGGTGCAGCAGGATCAACAAAGAAAACTACAACACACCACAAAAGCTGCAGCTGCAACATAGTGTAGCTTTATCGCTTGCATAAAGTATTAGCTATTAGAGGTGGTAATGAGTCTAGATCTAAGCCTATTCAGTCTTGACTTAAAAACTTTTTATAACAGAAACTTGATCCAAAGTCTGAACGATATAACTCAACTAAAGATTGAATCACTCAATTCCTTATTCGACTCGACTCAATTCTTTAAAATTTTTAAATCTCATCAAATATGTTATCTCCATCTCGACGTCACTAATTTTTGTGTGATAGCAGTCCTCGAGTTTTATTTTAGATAGAAATTTTATTGCACATGATGAAAAATCACAATTGCCAATTCACCATAGTTAAGATGAAAATTCAGTCTAACCTTTAAAAGAGAACATTTTCATAATGTATATGATAAATCACAATCACTAATTCTTCACAGAAGATTTTATGTAGGATGAGAAATTAATAAAGAAACCAATAAACCAATCATATAAATAAGTCAAACAAAAAAATCACACCAAATCAAATTGAGAATTTATTCACAATCATGTTAAAAACTAATAAAGTTAAAAGAGGCTGTAACAACAATGGAGCAAAGTTGCAATTTTGCCTAGTTGTTAACCTAAGTTTTGTTTAGCTTATTGTAAACAAAATAATATTGTTTTATGTGTGAAAATTTTGGATTTCGGGTCTATCTCAGACTTTACAGTCCAAATTTGGTCTGAAGTCCAAAATTAAAAAAAAAATGAGATTGATCTAAATCCTAGTTAATTTGGGTTGAACTTGTTGGCTTTAGATCATACCATACCAGGTTGAGGTTGAGCTTTTCTATTATCCCTAGCACTTATTTTCTATGAAATAGTGTTTCCAAGTCAGGAGAAAGTTTTTGGGTGCTCAAAAGATATCCATATCAATATATTTATTACAACTCTTAGCGTCAAGGAACCCTTTTGGGTGCAATGAAATTGACTAAAATTGTCAGTCTTTATGTGATAGTCTACCTAAAGTTTACCTCAACCTTCTTCTGTAATTACTGATCAACAAGTTTGTTTGTTTTCAAGCATCTCATTTTTGTTTTTGTGTTTCACTTACACTTATCACACAGATTAGCACAAATCGAATAAAAGACGAATAGGAGAGGTACAACAAAGCGAACTAATATGGCTATATTTTATATATTTATAAGGTTAAATTAATTGTGATTTAGTACTTTTATGGCATGTTTTATAGAATTATATGATATTTTTATGTTTGATTCATTGATTTATAGGTGATTATTTAAGGAGGAAACTCAAATTTAGGCACAACTTTCTTTATAGTTGTGCAATCAAGGTAATTTTGGAGTTTTTTGGGAGGTAACATGATGAACAACAATTTATAAAAGGCATCAGAAAATGATTCCAACTAAAAAATGTCAAAAAACTTGAGAAAAAGTAGAGAAATGGAGCATCATAAGACTAACTGAGGTCTATATTGGTTAAATTATTTGTCCAGAACATAATAATGCTAGATAAAAGTGGAACTAGCATCATATTTGTAATATTTGCACCTTTAAAGTTTTAAAATAAAATTAACATCAATCTAAAAGTTTAATAGTTACAGTCTCATGATTTAGAACCTGAGGATACACATAATTACAAGTTTAATCACCATTAAAAAAATTCATGTAATCCTAGCTTATAAATACTTGTATTAAGGTTTTATGTAGATAACTTTAGAGATAAGTGACAACCTCCTCCCTCATTAGGCTGTTAGTTTTAGGGTGTCTTCGCTTGAAGGAGAGATTTGGAGCAAGATTAGAGGAAACCATGATAGCTCTTCTGGTAATTTCTTTGTCTTCTTCATTTTATGATAAGATTACTTTATTTTAGTTTTTTTTCGCTATGTTTATGAGTTAATTCCTTATTTAGGATTAGGAATGTAGCTCGTGATAGATTATTCGATTACCAATGCAAGATGGATTATTTGTTCGGTTGAATTTATTCTCTTTGTTCTTAAGTGTTGACTTTGTGGATGAACATCATAGATTCATACTTAGGGATTGTATGAAGGATCGAAAGGTGAAGTAAAATTCGTGCACCTAGAGAATATAAGAAACATATACTATTGTGATAACAAAAATATTAACTAGGCTTAATGAGTTTGATTAAGTTGAATTGCGAATTGAAATATGGTAATTACCTAATTGAACATACTTATGTGCCTTGAGAGAGAATATAGATACTTTAGGTTAATTTTTATTTTAATCATCATAATGAATCTTGCAAAATAATTGAAGTTCTATAAAAGTGAACCTTGAAAACTTAACATTCATCTTATTAATTTCTTTAATTTAATTATATTATATTATTTCTGTTAGTTTAGTAATTAGTTATCTTTCATAAATACTTATTTTAATTAGTTTATTATTATATTAGTTTTAATATGCATAGAAACATAGTTCTTGTGGCTCAATATTTTGGATTACTCTAGTTTTAATAATTTACTAGAATTGATTATATTCACTTGTAGATAGACTTGATCAAGTTTTTGAAACTATTACTTTGGAACTATTTATTTAGTAATTTATTAATCTTATCTTTTGTGTTTTATTTTTTTATATAATTTTATCTAACTCTCTTATGTTTTATCTTTAAAATTTACATCATAATCAATTATTTTCATATTTGACATCAAAAGTGGCTATCTTTCAAATCAAATAAAATGTTATAGAATTTTAATATGGCCAATAGAAAGGCGTACTATCATTATGACATATATGGGCATCCTTCTTAAAGATCCAATTAGACTAGATAATTGAGACCGTAAGTAAAAGAGGTCAAGCCGAACTTCCTATACCAAGGTGAATTTTAAAGATCAAGTATTAACCACTCTACTAAAGAGTAATAAAATATTTGATGTTAAAAATGCTAAAGATAAAGAAGTACAAAGGTTAGCCAATCATGATAAAGAGGGAGAGGAAATGCTGAACATAAGCAAATTTGTTCCAATATCATCTCCATTTGGCATTGATCATGGTCTTAAGTTAAAGGATGATTTGGAGATAAATAAATCAATGTTGGTCTCTTCCATAATAGGTGTTAGTCTAGAGTAGCAAACACATTGACCCAATATGAAACTAATTTCATGCTAAAAGATTGACAAAAAAGAAGATATATTTGTTCTTATATTAATGATGAAGAATATTGAATGCTCAAAAGATCTCATTTTCAAAAAGAAAAAGTTTGAGGAGTTATCAGTGGTTAAGTTAAGTGAAGAGGACTCCTAAATCTTACAATAGGAAGAAGGAGAACGGAGTCTCCTAATCCCAATGAAACAAAAGGGAGTTAAGGAACCTTAGATTCTAAAGAAGTGTGAAAAAATTAAATAATTCAAAATGAAAGGCTTGAGTAGGACGTCTATATAAAAGACTTCTATAGAAGTGTTTATTTGGAAGCAATCTAACATTCTAACTTTTCTTTTCTTTTCTTTTAATTTAGTTTATAATTATAAATTTCTACTAATGTTTAGTTTAAGTTCTTTTGTAAGTAGTTTTGTGATGGACTTATATGGATTCTACCTCACTAACTTAGTATGGATAAAGGGGAGATTTCTTTACCATATTTATCTCTCTTACTTACTTTAGTTATCTTACCTATTTGACATTAAGGACAATGTCATTTTTAAGGTTATGATTACAATGCGAATTTAACTAATATTTTTGATGTTGGTACTTTGATTTTACTTGAGTAATCCCGAGAGAATTTGAACTTTCATGTAAAATTATTTGTTTTGAATATAGATACCTTCTCTGATTTTAAATTTATAGAACTTGAATTTTATCTTTTTGATATTATATGTAAGATATGTACAAGTATTAAGATTACAAACACAAATGATCGAGTTTTAGCCAATTACCTACCTTTATACATTATTCCATTAATGAACCTTTTTAAGCCTTATATGAAATTTTTAGTCTATTTCTTTGTAATCATTTTCTAAATAACCTTGAGCTTAAAATAAAAATAGGTAATTACATGCCAATTCACGATTAGTGGAGCATTTACTTTTGATTTGATGTAGTTGTTGGGTATGGTATACAGGGAAATAAAAGTGGGAGAGATGGTGATATGTATAAAGTGGAAATTTGAAAAGAAGAAATCCATTCCAAATCAAATAAATTAAAAAAAAGAAAATTTATTGAAAATCAATTAACATGGTTTGATTATACTTAAAAAGTATAAAGGAAGTGGGTTTTCAAGGTAAGAAGAATCAGTAAAGACTTATTATCAATTTTTATTAATTATTCTACTAATTATGAGTTAATCCCTATTCTTTTCCTTTGTTAACTTACATAACCTGTTGGCCTTGTTACATCTTTGTTCAAGAACTTTTGATTTTTATTTGTATATATCTATTAAAGTAGTGGAGATTAGATGATTTTCAAACATATGGTAAGTTTAGGTACATGTAAAGATGATGAGTGTACCTCACTAGATCTTTTGAGAAAATTATCATATTAAAGTATTTGATCTAATTTACTTAAGAAGTATTGTATGTTTAAGTATTATAATTTAATTAATGTTTGAATATGTATCTCTAATGTTATTAACTATAAAGTTAATTAATGTGTGTAAATTGGTACATATGGGTATCATTTTAGTAAAATATTAGGAGACAATAACTCCTTTACTAGGGACGCCTTAGGAGTTTAAAGGCTTAAGTCATATGTTAAATACTACCGTACACCTCTAAAAGTGAAATCAATTTTTGTTATAGCTAGGACTGTTAGTTAGCTAGGGTACTTGTTATCAATTACTTGAGAACAAACATCAAATTAAGTGAGGGATAATTTGAGAGGATTATACTTTACATATTTATAAGAGTTAAATTAATTGTAATTTAGCATTTTATGGAATATTTTATAAGAAATTATATGATATTTTATTATATTTGATTTATTGACTTGTAGGTGACTATTGTAGAAGGAAACATAAATTTGAGCGTAACTTTATCTACGGTTATCCTATTGAGGTGATTTTAGAATCTTTTGGAAACTAACATAACAAGATGCAACTTTGTAGAAGGCATCAAAAATTAATTCTAGCTTTAAAATGTCAAAAAAAACTTAAAGAAAAGTATAGAAATGAAGTAACATGGGACCAACAAGGTCTATGTTGGACCCTTTTCTCTTCTTTAACCACCTTAAAATCTCTCTTAAAGGTTAAGAAAAATCGAAACCTAGCTTATTTTCTCTTATTTTCTCTCTTCTCCAATGAAACTCTCTTATCCTCTCTTTGTTTTTGTTATTTTCTTCTCTCCCACAAATCACGTTTTTTGCTTCTTTAATTGTAAGACAATACTCAATTCTTCCATTTATGCCCTTAATGAGTGAGAAATGTCCAATTTGTCCTTCCTTATAAGCCTTATCACTCTAATGCTTAAGTAATCTTCCAAAAATGCCCTTGAACCTTCTTATAACCTTAACACTTTAATTCCATTAACCCATGCAATAAATCCTACTAACTTTGACATAATTAAATAACTCCAAAATAATTAATCTATTAAAACCTCAAAATTTATTTAAATCATGCTTAACTTCAATGAAAAAAAATTTGGGGGCCAACAACAACATTGCAATTTTAGAACATAGAACAACTCAAGAAAGTGATGACTAATGGCGATTGGCTACTAGTTGATGTGGCACTGTGACTAGTGAATGGCGATGGTTGGTGCGACTGATGACTGGCAGAGACTGCCGATAGATAATGACTATCAATTAGCAACAGGAGGAGGAGAGGAGCTAGTCGGCAAGTTGTGAGCTGCTGGTGCAGCATAAAGGAGGGATATTGGAATGCTGAATAGGTCTCTCATATCTGCGAAAATTTTGATTTTTTTAAGGTTTTAATTTCTTTTTTACATTGCTGTTCTCCAACTTTTTGAATTTCACAGTACCAACTGATATTTGAACAATATTTCAAATATTAATACCAATCGAAAAGACCATTATTGGCTGGTACCTTTAGTCGGTACAAAATATTCCAATTTCGTAACAACACTAGTAATGACCCCTAGCCTAGCTCCACAAAAAACATTGAAATCATAAACTTTACTAGTTAAAGCACTAGTAATAATTCGAGTGAAGGCTCCCATTATAGGAGAATTTAAACATATATTATGAAGAGTCCCAAAACTTACATAGGAAAAAAATATGTAACAAATGTAACAAAAACTATTAAAGACCACAACAAGGACATTTAACATCCTTTTGAATGTGCTGATATATTAAACAAAAAAGAATATCTCACAAATAGAAAGAATATCTCACAAATAGAAAGATTGTCTATCCATTCCTTAATTCTCAAGCTACTATGATGTGGAATTCAATAGTTTTTTTTAAATGAAGCACATTTAAAAGGATGTCAAATGTAAAATCTCCATCATGCAAGTTATAGGGGCTTCATCGCGTTAGGAGTCATTAGAGATGCTCATGTTAAAGTTTGATTCAAATTAACAAGTGTTTATTTTTCAACTTGATTGAGTCCTTGAAGTTTCAGATTGTATTCCATGTTTTTCTGGTTTTAGTTAGTCAAAGATGGTGTCAATAAATCTGGTTGTAGCTGAGAAATTTTAGGCTTGTTTCATTTCTTGTAAGCTTATAAATATGCACTTTCAAACGTTGAATAATGGTACCAAAAGTTCTCTGCATTTCCTCTGTTTTTCCACTATCAAAAATCAGTTTTGCATTTTACAACTTACTGCACTTTCTTATATTGTTGCAATTTCCTTGTTTCTTGTTCTAAACTTCTCAACATTTGTGGTATTGGAGCCTCAAGTTTGTTTGTAATTGGGTGTGCAACTCATGGTGACTAATGGCAATGTTGTGAATGTGTCCAACCATCAACACCTGTTTTCAAGGGAGATCACTATGAATTTTGGAGCATTAAAATGAAGACTTTGTTTAAGTCTTAAGAGCTTTATGACCTAATTGAGAAAGGATATGGTGATCCAGATGAGGAAGCAAACAATAAAAAGGATTCGAAGGCTTTAATCTTTATTCAGCAGGCAGTTCATGAGACCATTTTATTAAAAACTGCAGCAGTAACTACTACAAAGGATGCTTGGACAATTCTGCAAATGGTGTTCTAAGGCTCTAAAAAGTTAACGACTGTAAAAGTTCAGTCTCTTCGTCATGATTTTGAACCTTGCAAATAAAAAATGAGAAATCTATTTATGATTTCCTTTCTTGAGTTTTTTTAATTATGAATTAAATGAGATCTTATGGAGAGAAATTATCTAATCAAATAATTGCTAAAGTATTAAGAATTCTTACTCTAAAGTTTAATCATGTAGTTGTAGCAATTGAAGAGTCTAGAGTTTTATTAATGCATTCATTTGATGAATTGATGGGGTCTCTACACTCTCATAAGGAAATAATGAATTAAAAAATAGAGAAAGCTAAAGAAAAGACATTCCAAATTGTGGGAGAGTCATCTAATCAACCAAGAGAGGCAACTGGAAGAGGAAATGAAAGAGGAGGATTCTATGCAGAGGTGGTCGAGGCAATAGAGGTGGTCGAGGTAAATCTCAGGAGCAAACTAATGATCAACAGAAAAATAATAGGAGTATTCAGTGTTATAATTGTAAACCATTTGGGCATGTAAAGGCAGAATGTTGGAAAAGGGACAAGCAATCAAACTATGCCAAGGAAGATGAAGAAGAAGAGCTCAAGTTATTCATGACTTATCAGGAAGATACAACCATTAACAACAATATTTGGTTCCTAGGTAGGGCTGTTCAAACCATATACCTAGTATAAAGTCATTATTCAATGAGCTTGATAAGACATTCAAAGTAAAGGTAACACTTGGAGATAGCAACCAGATGCAAGTAGAGGGTAAAGGAACCATGGCATTCAGAAGTAATCATGGTAATGCAAAACTTCTTTATAATGTCTATTTCAGTCCTAGCTTGTCACAAAACTTGTTGAGTGTTGAACAACTCATGAGTAATGGGTATTCCATTATTTTTTATGATGTCTCATGTGTGATTGGAGATTAAAAAAAATCAAATAAACTTATTGTAGATGTCCTAATGGCAAATAATAAGTTATTTCCATTTAAAGTGTCTAGTTTGGAAAATCAATTTCTTGTTGTCAAAGAAATTAATGACTCTATACTATGATAGTTGCATATGGGCATTTGAATGTTAAGGGGATAAAGTTGTTAAATAAAAAAGAAACGGTGTTTAGGATACCTAAAATTGAATCTTTAGATTTATATGAAGGCTGTATATATGGAAAACAATGCAAAAATTCATTTCTAGTTGGGAAGTCCAAGAGAGCAACTGATTTTATTGATCATGTACATGTTGACTTATGTGGACCTATGAAAACACAATCTATTAGTTGGAGTCAATATTTGTTGTTATTTATAGATGATTATGTTAAGTTAAAATGACTTCACGTCTAATAATTTTGATGACATTCAAATAATAATAATATTAGAAATAATATGTGTGTTAAGTAAAAAGGAAGCAAAAGTAAGAAGGAAGCAAAACTAAGAAGGAAGCAAAAGTAAGAAGGAAGCAAAAGTAAGAAGGAAGCAAAACTAAGAAGGGAGCAAAAGTAAGAAGGAAGCAAAATTAAGAAGGAAACGAAAACCAAGAAGGAAGCAAAAGTAAGAAGGAAGTGGAAACTAAGAAGGAAGCAAAAACAAGAAGGAAGCGGAAACTAAGAAGGAAGCAAAAGTAAGAAGGAAGTGAAAACTAAGAAGGAAGCGGAAAATAAGAAGATACGAAGACGAAAACCTGATAGTACGTCAGACAGTTAATCAGTTTAAGTTAGTTACAGAACTCAACTGAATAACGGTTTCTATGCAGGAACAAGAAACAAGAAACAAGAAGCAAGAAGCAGTTGAAGACGAAGGCTATAAATACAAGTCGGAGTCGAAGACTGAAAAAGTTAGTGATTTGAGTTAGTGAACATAAGTTTTTGAACTATAGCAAAACTCTGTATTCGTTGTACAAAACACGAGAGTTATCTTTACTGTAACAAAAAAACTCAACATCTTTCTAGTGAGAGAAAGAAAAGCTGAGAGCCTAAAGATGCTAAGAGAGTGAAAATAATACTTGGTGTAAGAGACTTAAAGAGGCTCTGTAGAGAAAGAATACTTGTACATTTCGAGAAGAATAGTGAAATCTCAGAAGGATGCTGAGGGCTGGACGTAGCCCACTGTTTGGGGTGAGCCAGGATAAAAATCACCGTGTCAACTTCTAAACTCTCTACTTTAACTTCTATTTTTCATATACAAGTATATAGAAGCTATTTGCGATTTAATCTTTGAAGATATTTTTGTATAACAGTTGTGATATTCACTTAATAGTGTTAAGTTAAAATGACTTCACGTCTAATAATTTTGATGAAAACCAAATAATAATAATATTATAGATTGATGAACCGTTTTAAGCAAACGGAAGCAAAACTAAAACGGAAACGAAAGTGAGACGGAAGCCAAACTAAGATGAAAGCGATACAAGACAAAGACCCGATACTACGTCAGACGGTTAATCAGTTTGAGTTAGTTACAAAACTCAACTGAATAACAGTTTCTACAAGAATAAAAAAAGAAGAAGAAAGAAGCGGTTATCAAGAAGCAGTTGAAGACGAAGGCTATAAATACAAGCCGAAGTTGAAGACTGAAAAAGTTAGTGATTTGAGATAGTGATCTTAAGCTTTTGAACTTTAGCAAAACACTGTATTTGTTGTGCGAAACACTAAAGCTATCATTACTGTAACAAAGCTCGCAATATCTTTCTTGTAAGAGAAAGGAAAAGCTAAGAGACTGAAGAGGCTAAGTGAGCGGAAATAATACTTGGTGTAAGAGACCTGAAGAGGCTCTGTAGAAAAAGAATACTTGTACAATTTGAGAAGAATAATGAAATCTCATAAAGGATTCTGAGGACTGGACGTAGCCTACGGTTTGGGTTGAACTAGGATAAAATCGCTGCGTGTACTCTTTAAACTCTCTACTTTTAATTTCTATTATTCGTATACAAGTATATAACAGTTGTGATATTCACTTAATAACTTTGAATAAGTAAGTTTTCAAAGAAATATAAAAAGGGGATTGTATTCAGAAAAAAAGGATACACAATTCAACCCCTCTTCTTGTGCATTTTTTATATTGAACGTAAAGTCTATACTATTGCGTGATTTACTTCAGTTGGTATCGGAGCTTGGTTTCCAAGAACCACCGTCACAAAGTGAGAATACAGATCCATGGCAGAATCACACGCTTTTATAGCTGAAGGCGCCTCTGTCACAAGACCTCCTGCATTCAATGGTGAAGATTATCATTATTGGAAGGACAGGATGCGACTCTTCATTGAATCTACACGTATTAATCTTTGGGAGATTATCGAGAATAGATCGTACACATCGATGGATGATGAAGGAAATGACATTCCACGTACCAGATGGTCAGCTGATCAAAAAGTAAGATTCCAACTAAATTCAAAGGTCAAGTTCTTTCTAAGTTGTGCCCTAAGCAGAAGTGATACAATAAAGTTCATAGATGCGACACTGCGAAGGAGAAGTGGGATACACTTTCCATCGCACACGAAAGCACCAACCAAGTGAAAGATTCCAAGATAAGCATTCTTGTATACCAGTATGAGATGTTCAAAATGAAGGAAGATGAGTCTATCGATCAGATGTTTGGACGATTTCAAACTATCATCAATGGACTTAAAGCTCTTGGGAGAATCTATGATAATCAAGATCATGTTCGAAAGATTCTCAGAAGCCTACCTAAAAGATGAAGACCTAAAGTCACCGCGGTACAAGAAGTTAATGATTTGAGCGTAATAAAGTTTGATGAATTGCTTGGTTCCTTAAAGATACATGAAGTGGAGCTCGATGCAGAAGATAAACCTAGACGGGATAAATCTATAGCATTAAAGGTTGGACAAAAGAATCACAAGATTCAGAAAAAGAGAAGTTCATCGTCAAAAGCGTTAAACATCAAAGAAGTCAAGAATGACGACACCAGTGAATTTGAACAAGATTCAAGCGAAGAAGATGATGAATTATCTTTTATCTAGAGAAAGATCATACGGATGTGGAAGAAGAAAGCAAGAGGAAACAAAGAGTTTTCTTTCAAAAAGAATAGCAAAGATAAAGACAAGAATGAGAAAACATCTGTCATTTGCTACGAATGCAATAAACCTGGACACTACCAGTCTGAATGTCCATTGCTAAAAAGAAAACCAAAGAAAAATAGAGAAAATAAGAAGAGCATGATGGCAACATGGGAAGATTTGGATTCGTCCGAATCTGATTCTGATTCAGAAGCATCAGTTCAAACAAACATTTGCTTGGTAGCCGAAAAAGAAAGTGATGAGAAGGTAACCTCTAATTTTAATGAATTACAAGATGCATATTCAGAATTATTAGAAGATTCTCATGCTATCTTTAAGCAATATAGATTGTTAAAAAAAGGTTTGTAGAAAACTTGAAGAACACGCAAGTGTTACAGAGAGAAAACGTCTACCTGAAGAAACAAGTAGACGATATGAAGAAAAAGGTAGCTATAGATAGATCTGAGGAAATCACTCAGCTGAAACAAAGAATTAATAACC
>JANKOE010000003.1:15410057-15421639 GCA_026284465.1 Erythroxylum citrifolium
CACTTCATTACCGAGGTCACAGCTCCCTCTAACGAGCTCCTTCTTTTATATTCCTTCTTCTTAGTTCATCATAGGTCTTTCTCGGAAACACCAAACAGAACCTCCTGTTCATCGTCCCCTGACTAGATCCCATTCTAAGAATCATAACAATTCATTTTCGGATTAATTTTCTATTTATAATTTTCATAATTATAGAATGTTCCAAAAATACTACTAGAACAGTAGCAAAAGAAAATTGTGAATCCAACAGCACAAGATCAATCCGCCACATAACCTACCACAAGCACTCATCAAAAGCTTGTTCGAGTAACTAAAGGATTAGATAGATTAAAAAACAAAAGAGATAATTCAGTTTTGCCTCACTTGATACCTCCGTGTCTACCAACACTATAGTACATCTCATTTAAGATGCTTACAATTAAGGGGAGTCTTCAACTCTATGCTTTATTTTTGTTGATTATTTTTGTGGCATGTGAATATCATACGCATACATTGGGGACAATGTATAATTTAGGTGTAGGAAGCGAACGTTTATATTGTGATAACCTTTGTGATTTTTGCTTGGACTCATGATACTATGATTGATACATTGATTATTCCTCATGATATCCTCATAATTATTGTAGTTTATAAATAATCCTTGAGTTAGGGTTCATTTTTTATTTAAGAAATGATGCATGAGAGAGACTGCATGATTAGTATTTTTCATTAAATTATTTTAAATATCTCACTAGTTTTGTTACATGAAAATGTGCAAGACTTAATGTATTTTGACACTTACGTGAGCTTTGAGCCTAAGAGCATTCATCACATCTGTGCTCATACATAACTTTTTGTTGTGTGTTATCAGACATAGTTTGTTTATGCTAGAACTTGTTTTTGAATATGTGTTGAGACCACATTTTTAATGACTATATTGATAAAGATGATAAGGGCACTTGGGATAACTATTGTATACCTAAACAAGCCTTCTTTACATTTTATCCCAGGAAAACCAATTTGAGCCTTATTCTTTCTTACAACTTCGTTATAAGTCACTTTTACCCTTCTTCTTGTTGATGTCCTTAATGATTTTGAGCCCCTAAATTGAAGGAATTGTTTAAAGCTTGTTTGCATAAGATTTTGACTATTTCCATGAAAAGTTAATTAGTTGATTCAAGTTCCATTATTTTGATTTTTCATTTTTTTTAGATTGGGGGAGAAGTAAAAAAAACATCGTGTTTGACGTTCTTGTTAAAAAAAGAGAGAAAAATAAAAAAGAGGTGATTGAAGAGGATGTTGTTTGAATTAAGTGAGTCTTAGATTGATTTAAGTTGAAACTTGTGTACATAAGTTTGTATAATTTTCTTTAATTAATTTAACCTAAACACTTCTTTTTGTCATATCTGTTACAGCCTTTATCAAGTCTCTTTGATTTATGTATTAACTTGATCTTTATAAAATGGTAGAGATATGATTCGTTAGCAAACTTATGGAAATAATTTGCTATGATTTGATTTAAGAGCTTAATAAACCTTAAGCACTTTGAATTTATAGAGTGAAATCTATGATAAGGTGTCAAACCTTGTTTAATTTGATTTTTATGGAATTAATGAGATGCTATGTTTTCATTCTAAAATGTGATTTATCTGTGCTTATTTTCTCAAATGTTATTGTATCATAAACCTTTAATGTGAATTAGCTTTTGGATATTTCTGGATAACATGAAAGAAGATCAGAGGTTAATATGAGGATGATTGATGTATTGAATTAATGTATGCTTGAGGACAATTTGATAAGATATTATTTTGTTATGTTAATTGGAGTTAGCTCTTTTGTTTTTTCATATATTTTGGTGCTTAAATAGGAAAATTAATGTTTGTTTTATTTTAGAAGATAAAAAATGATCGCATCAAATTGGAGCACTATTGGTAAAAATCATGGATTTTGGAAAAAAAAAAGGACAGATTAGTGCAATGGATACGGCTAGATCATGTCTAATGTCATATTAACTTAAAAAGTTAGAACTCAATTAGGAAATTTCTTTTCATCCCTATTATGTAGAGATTTGGATTTGTTTTAGATAAGGATCTTTGTAAAATAGAAGGAGACTAAGGTTTAAGTAGAAAAAACAATAAGAAAACATGTCTTTCACCTCTCTAACATTTTATTTTCGTTTCCTTTTAGTTTTCTTTCAATCTTTCATCTTCCTTTTATTTTTTCTATCGGAAGTAAAGTCATGTGTAGATATTTTGATTCACAAGAATTCAAAATTGGAGTTGTAACCATGTGATTATTTCATTTTCTATTGACAAATTAATTTAACACTAATTATTCTATAATTATCCATAAAGTTAATTATTCGTAATTATCATGAATGATTGGTACAATTAACAAATAAATTATTTATCAATTTGCATATTTAACTTATAAGAAACCATAACTAAATTGAATAATTGTAATTATTTTAATTGTTTAATTTAGGATCTAATCTTTTTCATTAAACTTATTGTTATCATTTAATTAATATAAAATGTTATCATACTCTACCAATTGATGGTAAATTTTAATTTACATGTTATGGTCGAGTCAATTAATTTAAAAAATTTTAAGACTTATAACTATCCTGTTTGAATTGTAAAAATTATTCTTTCAAACTAACGACTAATGTTTTAATTAGATTAAATCTTTCTTTGAATCGGAATTAATTACTCCAATTTATGACTTTTATATTCAGTTAATTTATTTTAACTTCTTATTAATTTTAGTGAAATAATTGATTACTCATAAACTCCCTCATCATTTTAGTGATTGAAATTAAAGAAACTAATGTTTAATTCTCTCGGAATATAACCAGGTTCCACAACTACTACAAGAAGAAAATTGGATTAAACTTCAACAATCCGATAAAAGATACATGTTTATCCACCAAGTATCTACTGGCCATACAAGAATTATTAGAAAGAGTGGAGACCTCTCCCCAAAGCTGCAGGAGTCAACATCTTTACGTCTCAATCTAGTTCATGACCTTTTAAAGTGCCAGAAATGAAAGTTTGTCACTGGAAACATGTATGCCTAATATTCAGTGCTCTATGCATTTCAACATCTTAAAAGCTAAAAAAGGGACACGGCAGTGTCCGTAACAGCATAACAGTGATAGACTAAATAGATCCACACCTTCGGATTTTCCATAGTTCCATGACTTTCAATTTCAAAAGTGTCGTCCCTGGAAGTACAACATTTTAGAAACCGATGCAAACACCAGCAAGGTCAAACGGAATCGTCCAGGGAAAATAGAATTATGGAAGTTGTCTAAACCGCAAAAGCCAAGACCTTCAAGTTTCTGGAGAAAATGACAGACACAAGTGAGAGCTTGGCAGGTAAACCACGACTTCACTGGAGTTGCAAATTCAATGGCCTCAACGATTACAATGCATTTAACTTTGAACAAGATCAATGAGCAACTTCATCTTCCACTAGAACATGCCATCTTTTTAGCAACCATTACAGTCAACTCATTAATAGCAATAAAACTTATAAGGGAAGTCTCGTGTTCACTTAAATGTAGAGAGTTTAAGCAATCCCAAGAATAAGGGTAAGAAAGAATTCACATGTGAGAGGTAGATGTTGAACTAGATACTGACCTTCCTTCCCAGGCAAATACATCAAGATGCAAAGAAGGATCACAATTCTAGGCTAGTTCAGCTGATTGGAATAGAAGTCATATGGGGCTTTCATTGGCTGGAATTCTTGAAAGTACATACCACCACTATCACTGTGCAAACTTGAGGCAGGCAATTGCGAGTCGGTTGACTGATGTTCAGTCCTCAAGTATTCAGGCAGACCTTGGGGCATCACATGCAGCAAAGACTGAGGTATGCCAGTATGAGATGCAGGCACAGGCTGCTCAAATGAAATGGATTTTGGCTCACAAGAAGCCCATGACTTGGTTGACAGAAGAGAGAGAGCACGATGAAGATCCTGTGTTGCATCCACATTAACAGAGATGACAGATTCCTCTGAGCCTGTGACATTCAGGTAATGTAAATAAGTGCATGCATAAAATTTCAAACAGAAGTGTCACTCTTCACAACAATAAAAGGTCCCTTCACAACAGTATCGAAGTAATAAATAACTAAGTTTGGGGTCTTTAAACTCGCATCTTTTAGCCTATTCTAAACCAGTTTCAGCTCCCTGTCAGTGCAATCATTATAGCCTACAATCCATGTGTAAGATTGCATGCATTGACCCTTATACTTTCCATTTGGAAACCCAACACAAAATTTCGATAGAGCACACTTCCTATGTGACACCTTATCTATCTGATTTCCATAGATAAATATGTTGGTCATCAGATAATTTTGCACCTTTTCGTCATCATGTTTCCATCTCTTTGAGGACCATAAGGTTAATCCTTCTATTAGACTACTTTAATTAATGAAGGAAAGGTTCATTATTTTTGCATGTTTTTTCTAGAGAGAAAAGGGGGTGTACTCATGCATCTTTGGATCATAGTGGAAGTTTCTTTCTTGTCATTTTTAGAACTTTAAATTAACAAACAAAGGCCTTGATGCAGATGCCAGAACAGAGAAGACCTTGGTTGAGAATCTCAGCCATCGTGCCCTTGACCTTGGATGGGAAGGAACAATTAGAATCATGATAGTGCATAGGAATTGAATTAGTGCACTCCTGGTCAAGTATGCACGGATGTCCAGCAATATCTTCTGCCTTATCAGGTTTCAATATATATTCTTTTGTTATGGAAAACATGGTGTCGGATGTTGTTTCTGATGTCAAACTCCCATTTGGTCCGTTATTGAAAAGTGGTTCTCTGCTCCAATCAATGCTTACCGGCTGCCTTCTATCTGCAAAAGGTAATAATGTTTCATATCAACTAGTCTGGTTCAAGAAAAAAAAAGTGCTACCAACTCTGCTTGCATGAATATAGATAATCCTGCCGCTTAGTTGCTAGAAACAAATTTAAGAAACTGAAATCCACTTCTATAGATTTCCTTCATCTTCTACAAATTACATTCTCTGAAAATCATAATTAAAACTACTAAGAAAAGTCAATCGATCTGTAAGAGGTTACTAATGTCATTAAGATAACAAGTTGCAACACTCCCTAATTCCCATAAAATATATAACTTAGCTCAAAAGGTTAACAAAATCAGTACCATATAACAAGGTGGGTAGTCTGGCAGAATTGAACTGGACAGAATCCGGTTGTGGCTTGCGACGCCTTGCATTGTGATCAGAAAGACGCCTGCGACAGCTTCGCTTCTTTTCATCAAATTCTGTAAGGCCATGGAACCTTTATGTCGACAACAAATAGTTCAGTTAGATGAATGTAAGCATATGACTTGGGACTTAATATAATCACTGCACAAAACAAGTTGCAACACTCCCTAATTCCCATACAATATAAGCATGGTCTTTTGAAATGAGAAACAGGAAACGGAAGTCATTCCAAACATATTCCATAATTCATATTAATGGCAGCTCTACCTGCTACACTGCTGGCAAAATCGTCGTTCTACACCAGCTACGATGACCTTTGGGCACTTTGAATGACTTTCACAAACTCTATGTTTTCTATGGTAATCTTTAGCTGATGAGAGGTCAATATTGCATCCTTCTACTTGGCAATGTGTGGAAGGTATACCCTGAGAGCTGGATTTAGATCTCTTAACAGAAGTAACAACAGAAACAGGAGTTGTGGAAGGTGATGAAGTCCTAGTGTTACTCCCTGCTAAAGCATCTTTAAAATACGCCCTTTTACCAAGCTTCAAGCTAAGCGGCGGCTCACTTGTGCCCACTGTGGACTCAAGTGTATACGTAGAACTTGGCCGCACCTTTGCAACTTGTATCTTGTTATTGAGGACATCTGGAAAAGGTTCATACCCGTCTGAAGTAAACATGGGAGTTTTCACTTCCCCAGCTGATGAAGAATTAATAGAAGCTGACTTTGAGCTCCTAGATGATGAAGCAAGTCCCAAGTCAGAGCCAGAAACACCACTACCACTACCAGTGCCACTCACAGATGAATATAAAGACCCAGAATCACCTCCTCTATCTCCATCAAATTCCCAATCTGTTTCTTGTAACTTCTTCGGATTTTCATTGGTTGTTGCACTGAATGTGACAAGGCTCTCCAAGTCCCATCTTATCTGGGGCTTTGCATTCCACTCCATCAGTGAGAGAGGGCCGACAGAATTACCTTACAGGCTGTGCGTCCTTGTATGGTGAATAAGCAAGATGCCAGATCATGAAATTATAAATTCAAGTTTAATCAAAAGCAGCAATAGTCACAGAAAAACCCAAGCAAACAGTAGAAAGCGTTTATGGATAATACAGACAATATACGACGGCTATAACTTAACTAGCCAAGACCTGAGTGCAGCTTATATCTCACCGAACTCAAGAATAGAACATCTGTATTTATCTAAATTAGACTCTGCAGAGTTGGTCTTTTCAACCCACCCTGCCCACCACACACAGTCTCTCTCAAGATAGGAACAGATTTGTTTGATTCCTCCCCTTTCCTAGATATTTCCAATTGTTACTATTATACAAATACCAAAGAATTCAAACAAGCAGTGGACCACTTTGACTAAACAAGAGTAACACTAGCATACACTGAACGAAAGTTTGCTCCTCAATTCAGCCCATAATCCATACATGAATCACCGCCTTCATAAACTCAAATCCAACTAATAAGCTCTTAGATCATGTTCCAGCTTCCCAATCACTAGGCACGGATATAAGGATTTATTACACTTCACAAATGCCTGAAATGCAGAATCTAACCAAAAAATAAAGATTCACCGGATATTCTCACAGCACGTATCCATGTCATGACTTCTAGGTATGCTAACTAACAAGCTCTACAGTCTCTACTATTCATAGGGCAACAAACTAAACCTTAATCCCAGTAAAACTAATATTTGTACCCGATTTCTTGCAGCACTTGATGTCAAATTCCCACATGTATGGAACACCCCTTATTTATGGCCACTCCCCAACAAACTCTCTCTTGCTATAGTAATATCTACCAAGAACCAACAGTTATGAGAGCAAAGGGGTTCAACTTTTTCCATTGGAGGTGAGGACAGTTAACATACCGTAGAATTCCAATAATTAACATTTAATCTGTTGGGGCTAATAAAAGAAGTAGGCCCATGAATAAGACCGGCGGCTGCTGATCAAAAAACCCTAAACAGGTAACGACTCCAATTATTACCCACTTTCCCAACAAACCTCCCACAAGCGTGATGCCCACTGATGATAACTCCAACAACAACCTACTAAGAAAGACCCCAGGAATTTCAAAGTAAAATGAAAGAAGCAATTTACAAACATCTAAAACTACCTTCCATTGATAAACTTTTATGGGTAGTAAGCTCTTTTTTCTGTAACTTCTGATGCATAAAAGGAAGAACTTTATCGTGATAACGAACAACTCTACAAATTAAGATTGTCGCTTGTGGATGAAGAAAGTCCCGTAGACTGGTGCCCTCTACCTCTCATCTGGGCATAGAATGAAAATGTCAGACAAGCAACGACATCGTCTTCTAGCACCACTTTGCAAAGAAAATATTGAAAAGAAAGTAAAAAGGTATGCACTACAGAGAAGAACCATTAAAGAAATAAGTGTATATCTTTAGCTTTCAAAAAACTCCCACCTTCCTAGTACCGACGATGAAAGTAAAGAGGGACCGATGTTTCAATCTGAACCGCAAAATTCATAGCCGCTTCTCCGAATTTAGCAAAAAGAAAAAAGGAAACCAAAATATCGGGAAACAATGTTACCCACTTTCCCAAGCTTATAATTAATGTACCTGCAATCTAAGCCTCTCTTCATATGTAAACATAAGCAAAAAGGCAGGAGTTCACACATCTACTGATAAAAGAATGGGTTCTTTACTCACCGATCATTGAGAAGAAGCGAAACCGACAGTTGGGTATGAGTTGAATCATGGAAAAAAGGAATCTGGTAAAAGGCTTAGAAGGAAAGAGAGAAAAGGAAAGACTGAAGCTTTTTGAGCTTTCCTCAGCGAGCAAATAAATGCAACTCTCCAGCTTGTAGCTTGGCTTCTTTAAGTTAGTTGATGGATGATAGACGTGTGGGATTGTGGACCGCGAAATCCCGCCTGCGCCTTTTTCACAGTGCCACCCCACACCCACAGCTCACTGCTCTTTTCATTACAGCTTTGCTTTTTTGGACGGTATCAAAAGATTGTCTTGGACACACATGTTTATTTAGGTTTTAACTAAGTGGACTCAGCGTTGACTGTAAATTGAACCCCCGGAAATGGTGAAAAAGTAAACTGTGCTTTGCTTTCCATCCACATCTGCTCGAGATATGGTATTGTCTTAAGATTATTTAATCCAGGATTGCGTCCATATAATGGATGATACGAGGTTCCATTAATTAATCTGAAAGGCAGGGCCAACTTGTCCTAGTTGATTATATAAATATCAACAAGCAGAGGGAAAAAGAAAAGAACTAGCCAGGTATGTCCACTCGTTTAATGCCGGCTAACATAGGATTATTTTAATAAAAAAATAAGCAAGTGGATTAGATTCAAAAGGCATAAGGGTGTATGCAAATCCATCATCCATTTCTATATCTGAAAAGTATTTATATTTTTCAAAGAGAAGAATACTTTGAAGCGTGAAGGTCAAAAGTTACATGATATGAAGCCTGAAGGTCAAAAAGATATATATATGTTAGAGCTAGTTGTGAAGTTAAGAAACTTGTCTTCCATGCCTATATGTTTTAGTGATAAGCATATCTTGAGTTGGTACGGAAATGGGATCTCCAATAGCTGGAGACAAGAGATTCATACGAGAAAATATAAGTAAACGAGCCTCCGCTTGAGCCTCTAATGATAAAGATACATGAACAGCCATTTGATCCCTATCAAAATCTGCATTGAATCCCTGATTACGGATTGGTGTTTAAAATATTTTTTTTTTTATAAATCTAACTCCGTTTGTGTACATGGACAAAAAAATTAGAAGAACATTTTCAACAATGAGGTAATTAATGAAGAAGTTGAAGTTGTGAATATTAATAGTGAAACAAATAAAGATGTTAATAATATTAATGATATTAAACAAAATGTACAACTTCAAATTTATAGGCCATAGCTAAAAGTAGTCAATGTTAGGTTTTGAAGTTGACATTTTTCAATTCTTTGACACACAAAGTGGTGAAAAGAATCGTGAAGAAGTGGATATAATAAACGTTGTCAGAGTCAAAGAAATTAATATAACACTTATAATAGCAGAAGATGGTGATCCAAAAATTGTAGCATCTAAAGAAGATTTCATGTTTGCAAGCTTGCATGAACAAATAGTCAAAGTGTGCTTCGAAGCTCAAGTTAGTAAGAAGTGTTAATATGCAAAGAGAATTCTCAAAGTAAATTATTGATAAGCTATTATGTCCTTATCTTAGGGTGTCTCCCTTTATAAGTGACCCTTCAAGAAGTCTAATTCTAACTATCCAAGTAGAGTTTGAATCCATCCTTACTAGAAAGCTAGATTAATCTTTGGTTTAGATTCTATTTCTACACTCATATGAACTCTTTCTTTATTGGCCATTTTTTTTTATAAAAATGGATCTTATATGTTAAGCATCTTCGATACTTTTAAGGAGTCATACAAATGCAAGTCTAAAAGTCAGAACTATGTAAGGAAGCTTGAAGTCAATAAACTTGAAAATAAATTGGGATAAACTGATTAAATCAAGCTCGCCTTATACATATGATAAGAGTGTATCAAATAGCTATTGGTATAGTTAAAGAAAATGATGTATTAGCATTGGATCACCATCATGGTAAATGATCCTTATATTTTTCATGCATTATTTATTAAAATTATATAAAATTTAACATTGTCCTTTTGTGATGTAGAAAGTATAGTTAATCTTTATTAACTAATTGTTGGCTAGGATGAATCATATTTTTGGATGCCTAATTAGGTTTTTTTTTCTTGTATGTTCTACGAGTTAAAATTTTGAAAATAATAAGATATATGATGTTGAACCTGAAATTTATACGTTGCACAAGATGATCTGCTTGCAACACTTAAGCAAAAGCTAATAATGAGTAGTTAAAGTCATAAGTATTGTAACGCCCCATTTTAGGGGTTAAAATATTAAAAAAATTTAGTACGTTTTATGCTTGCTATTTGAATATTTGCTAAATTGTGCATAAGCATTTTAGCATACATTCATGACATTTTTCGGGTAAATTGGTTTAATGAGACTACTGATTTATTTGGACTATATTAATATAATTTTGGCAATTTTCGTATATTTCGAATATTTTTAGAAATTGTTGGAGAATTAATTCTGAGTTAAAAATTTAAGTGGAGAGTCATAATATTATTGCTTAATTTTTGGTAAATTTTAGGAATTTTCGGAAAATTTTGGGTATTTGTTTGTTTTAAGAATAATAAACATGTATTTGTTTGTTTAAGAAAGAATAAATAAATAATATATTAATAAAAATAAAAATACAAAAAAAATAAGAAACTAGTCGTATTGTGACAAGAGGATTCGCATGCAGAGTAACAACTGGCTTGAAAATGTAATGACGCGTGAATACTATGCATGTTATACACCTAGTCTGATATTTTGTTTTAAACACTGTCTCTGTCGCATATGTTTTTCATTGTTCTTCTTTTCCACCGAGTAACAACCTACTGGACATTCAAGCTGAATCAAGTAAGCCATAATATTTCAGTGTAATATATATATATGCATGCATAAGAAATATGAGCAGTATAGTTTCGTTGTGTGCGGCTGTGATGTTGAGTAGAAGAAATATATTCATACCTTATATATATATATATATATACTTTGTTCTTGGTTTACAGAAACATGTGTAAGTTGCTCTTCTGTTAACGTGTATGCATGGGTTTAGAAGTGAGGCCATGAAGACTCTGCAAGTAGATTAAGACAAGTGTTCTGTTTTGGTTTAAAAGATGATAGCTTTTTATATATATACGGTAACGTTATATAATACTCTGTTCTTTGAGTTATATATATATACATATATAGGCATGATCTGTGTAAGTAGTGATTCGTGATGTGATAGTAATGAGTGTAAGAAGTGTTTAGGTTGGGAATAACAAGAAAGAAGGAGTATGAGAATTCTGGAAAAAAAATTGTGCTTGAATGAAAACGCAGTAGAGAGAGAGAGAATAAATGGGATTTCAAATTTATGCTTGTTGAAGTATAAATGTAATTCTGATTTATTTAGAGAGTGATTTGAAGTTAGAAAAGCATGATTAAAAAAGGTTGTGTTTAGTCTGGAAAAAAAAATTAAAAGATGTGCAAAAAAATGAAAGAGCTTACGTGAATAGTGTAGTTGTCATAAGGTAGGTATAAACTTTTGGATTTTGGATTTAGCTGTGATGGATTCTTTTGAGATGGAAGTAGAAACAAAATAATTTATCCAACAATAGTGATTTGTATCTGTGTTAATTATTATTAGAGGAATGACAGCGCGTGTTGAGTGCACTGCAAAATTTACCTGACTCTGCACACTAAAATTTGTAGTTGTGGTAAGTCGGGATCGAATCCACAGGGA
>JANKOE010000003.1:15421739-15439150 GCA_026284465.1 Erythroxylum citrifolium
AATCGCCTCGGACGTTCATTGTCCGGAACAGTACACAATCAGTACAGCACACATGAGCACTCGGACATTCATTGTCCAGAACAGTACACAATTCAGTACAGAACAAATCAAAGTGAGACCGTCCCGGGTCTCTTATATTACTTACTGAAATTATTTTACCCATATTACTTACTGAATTTAGTTACCTGGACTGTGTTATTACTTACAAACTTTACTGTCGGAATTACTTACAGAAATTACCGGTATTACTTACCTAAATCGCCCTTAGTGTTTATTGTCTCGAAGTCCCGGCAATATCTGGCAGTAGTCTTTCCTCTATAATAGGGGACATAAATACAAATTACTATTGTGCATAATTACTGTATGATAAATGAGTATGATGCATGTTCATGACAAATTTCTGGGATTCTTATTACTACTGTTCATAAATACGTATTACTACTGTTCACAAATACGTACGAATACGGTATCTCTGACACTGTTCACTACTGTGCACTGTTCACTATTCACTATTCACTATTTACTGTTCACTGTTCACTGTTCACTGTTCACTGTTCACTGTTCACTATTCACTATGCTGCACTGTTCACTGTTCCCTGTTCATCATCTTCTTCCGACTTCCGATTTTGCAACTTCTTTCTTTTTTTTTTCTTCTTTTCTTTCTCAATTCTTTTAGCATCATCACTTAAAAACTAACCTATTGAGCAAGTATAACCTATCAGAATCATCCAAAACTTCAAACATGATAAATCTAACAATTTCCTTCCCCCTTTCTCTTATTCTCCCATAAAAACCAGATCATATATATAACCATCATGCAAACCTATATATATAACACCATAAAAGATTCATGATCAAAAGGACTAACCTAGGTATTTGCAGCAGAAAAGCAGATCGGCAGACAGAGCTCGGTAGTGAGCAAACACATATGAACTGGTTTTAGTGAGACAATAATTACCGCAACCCACACGTTATATCATTCGTCCACTTAGTCCATTTATTATTATTTTATGAATAGTTAAATAACCAAAAACACACTTATGAATTCTTAGACCAAATAAATACCCAGAATTTCCAGACAACTTCCAAAAAGTCACCAAAAATTCTGTCATAAAATAATGACTTTCAAATCATTGTTCAAAAAATACTAAAGACGTCACCAACAATTTCTAAAAATCATTGAAGTATCCAAAAATTACTAAAATTATATTAATATTGTCCAAATCAATCCGAAGTTTCATTAAACCAATATACCCGGAAAATGTCATGAATGCATGCCAAAATATTAATAGCCGTCATCATCTAACCCCTACTGTGGGGTGTTACATGATTTGTCGGAAATAAATCTCTGGATAGAATGGGATGACCTTGATGATACACACCTAAGCATATGCGACAATAATCATGTTTACTATTTCATCGAGTTTTGGTAAATAGAATATTATGACCTTGTAAGAAACGATAGAAATTGATCTTCTTGAGGTACTAAGAATGGCTGACAAGCAATGATGAAAACAGTTGATTGATAAAGATTACATGAACAGTATAGATGATAGTAATAAGAAATCTTCTTTTGAAGAAGAATTTCACTGAATTAGGTTAAGTAGACCAAATGGTTTACTTTTAAGAATGAACGATGATAGAACAAATAAAAAATGAATATTGGAGTCCCACTTCTAACCGAGACTCAGGCATAAGAGGTAAAATATGCTACTGAGAGTGTATGCATTTTGTTTGATGTAAAGATCCAACTACGTAATTGGATTCTTGAATTTGAGGTGACACTATTGCTAATGTGAGGAGAACCTAAGTACACACTATATTCTAAGCAAATATGTTCAGGAGATACAAATTAGATTTGATGAATGCGTTATCAACTCAAGAAGTTAAGATTGTAAATAAATTGAAATGTATAGATAAACTAGTTTGAATAAACAAACTTTAGAATAAGTCAATGAGAAATCAGAGGAAATCGAATGAATGGAGAAAATCATTCGAGAAAGGAAGTTAATTTGGAGACTGAGAAAAGATGAGAGATCATTTCCCCAATTGAGGAATTAGTTACTTAAGGCTACCCACTAGGGTTCCTAGGGAATCATAAACCTAGGACTGCTCTGATACCACAGATGTCGGACCCCGATCTCGGAGCCCGACTGTCCCGGGGGGGTGAGCCCTGCTGAGGCCCGTTCCCGAGACGCTGGCTGCTGGCTGAAACTCCTAAACCTGATACTCTCTGATAACTCACTTTGGTGGTGAGCATACACTGACTGAAACTGAAAATTTCAAGCATATTGCTTTTTAAACCCATGTCCGTTAAACGGACATGAACTGGACTTGGATACTATTTTACCCGAGAGTGTCCGTTAAACGGACCTGCGCGTCCATTAAACGGACATGAACTGAACAATTGCTACTGTTTTACCCGAACCTGTCCATTAAACGGACAGGCGTGTCCGTTAAACGGACACAAGGCAGCTATGCACAGTAATTCACCTGAACCTGTCCGTTAAATGGACAGGCGTGTCCGTCTAACGGACACGAGGTGACAAAATAGTACTGTTACACCCGAATCTGTCCGTTAAACGGACAGACGTGTCCGTCCAACGGACACGAGGTGACTGAAGGGGGATATTTCACCCGAATGTGTCCGTCTAATGGAAATGAAGTGGACAAGGGGCAATTCTCACCCGAACGTGTCCGTTAAACGGACAGGAGTGTTAATCTGGAAATATGTGATCACTATTGCTGGGGTACGTTGACCAAAATAAATAAAAAGAGTTCAACTCATACTTTTATCTTATTAGAAATCATACACATAGATATATGTGGACCTTATACAGTTGCATTGTACAATTCATGATATTTTTTGACATTTAGTTGATGACTATTCTTGTTATGTATATGTGTTCCTACATTAAAAAAAAAAAAGTCTGAAGTTCTTGAGAAATTTAAGATCTTTAAGACTAAAGTTGAAAATCAATTGGGAAGGTCAATTAAGATTGTCAGATCTGATTGTAAAAGTGAATATTATGACAAACATGATATTTCAGGACAAAAAAAGGCCCATTTACCAAATATATAAGATCATGTGAAATAGTGACTCAGTTCACTCTGATAGGCAGTCCTGAGCAAAACAGTGTGGCTGAAAGGCATAATCATATCTTAAAGGACATGATAGCTAGGGTCAATGTAAAGCGGGACTAATTTACTGATTACCTTTATAGTGAAGCCATAAAGACTGCCTTATATATACTTAATAAAGTCCTAAACAAATTAATTTTTAAAACACCTTTTGAAATATGAAAGGGGTGAAAGCCTATCCTCACTTATCTTCCTTTTATTTTGTTAGATATCCCCACCACCCGAGGGGATATATATTTCACTACAGAGACAAAAGATCTAGAATATTAGAATTACAAAAAGATAAATTTTTAGAGCGTACTGTTTATGATGAGAGTAGTTCATCTGATGTTGATGATGGTGGTCATTATATAAGGGAAGATACTACAGTTATTTCAGATCCATTAATCATATAACCAGAACTAGCGGACAAAGTCCCAGTATCATGCCAATACAGTGACAGAAATTTATTCATGTACTAATTGAGGTTCCTAAATTACAAGAGCATACTGAACAAATTCTTCACTTCCTTTGGTATTTTTGCTCATTGTGACAGCCAACTGGTATCTCTCCAGCCTCATCATCGGGCAGCCTGCAACATGTCTGCATTATAGTTTCATCAAACATGATGTTCAGGGGCATATTAAAACTCAAGTTGTTGCCTTCCAATTCAATTTGAAGATTCCAATTTCTTTAGGAAAATTTTCATTTTGGCTTATATACCGAAAACAATGTTACGTAAAAAGCAGCAATCTTGATCCAAATTAACTTAACTAGACAGTTTGCTCAAAGAGTGCGTAGTTATCCATCCTTTTCAATTGTCCCGACAGTCTTTTCCTTATTATTAAAGGAACTGGAAAATAATTAGTGAAAGCTGGTCGTAACTACTGCAATAGTTAGCATCATCACCTTGGCATATCAATGGTAGATACAGATAATCAGTAATTTGTAATCAAAGTGTGCCTTCCATAACGCAATCTCACCAAGGAGTGTTCTTGGGCGGAGATCGGCCTGTGTGAGGATCAACAAAACTGGGAAGGATACATCCTACTCAATTCTCTTTGCAATGCCATATTCTTTACATTGGCCCCTAAGAATGAGAGTTATGCAGCTACGATCAGTTAGAGCCTGAGTTTGAGCTTGCTGAGATTGAACTCCTAACTATTTGGCTCTTAACCATTTGCAAACTAATTGGTAGAAGATTGGTGCAAAAGTAACAATTCTTGCGTGATTAGTGCATTCAGAAATGGTCTTAATGTCAAATCATGACTTTGCGCTTGTTCTTGAATGTGGCATAACAAATACAGTGATATTATGGGTATGCAAAAACGGAATCAGGTCAAATGCGCAGCGCTGTCCCACCAATTCAGGTCTAGCCTTGACGAGAGTGGAGCAAAGGTTAGCCACTAGATTTCGAAGAAATAACATTACACCTTTGGACATCGTTGTCGTGCCTGATAAGAATGTAAGTCCATATAGTTCTGTCTGCATAACACACTCACAGACGAATCTTTTGCTTGCACTTTTAGCTGCCAATACATGGCATCTGAAACAGGTGTTTCGATTAGTACAATGGCCGGGCTTCCAAACACTTCACTTGTAATTTCAGGACAAAAACCGGTACAAACTATGGAACTTTTTTGTGATCATCTGCTCTGTAATTTCAAGACAAAACGTTCACAGGAAGATGATCGTAATTTCAACAGATGACGACTATGTCAACTAACATGGAGTAATTAAGGTTCAAATTCTAGTAGTCTTAGTACTTTCCAATGTGCCGAATTAAAATTTGCACGATTTTATTGTCCATAGGTAATTTCACTTGTCATAATCAACTTACATCTGCTGCCTCCACTTGCTTCTTAATTTGTGATTCATGTGCTGCAGGGTTAGCCCCAGAATAAGCACCACCGCTACCCATTATTCCAAGTGCTATAATACCAAATTCAGCCGCATTTGCGAGAATTACAACCACTAGATGTGCTTTCTCAGGCTTAGCATAACTTCTCAGTCACTGCCTCAAGAAATGCTACATTGTCAGTGCCCAATCCACTGTCTTGGAGTACGAAATCCAACAAGCGCACTTCATGCACTGGGACCATAACAGCTTCGGAAGATATGTTCATCGTATTCCAAATGAGGAAGAGTTGGTTTCCATGGCGAACAATGTCAACGCAGAGTTGAAGGGGGGAATATGGAACCGTATTTTAGAGGGAGAAAAAGTGGAAAAAGAATTTGGTGGTCATGTTGTGTGGCATTGCATGGAGTTGGAAAATTGATTAATTAGCAGAAAGTTACAAGCTTGTTGGATCCGATTATAGCAGAGGTTGGACCATCATCCAACTATCTTGGATGGCTTCCTAGTTGGGTTCAATTGGGTGATACTTTTGACATGTCTGTAAATGGGTTTACATTACATTTGACATTCTAGAATTGGCCCACAAGGAAACCTGAAGAAGCAACTGCTTGACAGGCAGCATATCAGATGATGGTGGTATGATTATTTATGGGAGTCGGCCTTTCTTAGATCCCCAACCTTGGCCAGGAAAGAAAAGAAGGAGAATATATGATGATGATCATGATAAGCCATGATGCAGCAGCACCATATATATCAAAAGCTTCTCTTCCCTAGACAAAGATGAAATGATTATCCACCGCGTACCATTCCATTCCTCTTGGTTTTGACAAACCTAATCATCATGAAACCAAAACCCCTTCCCTCCTACCCTTTCCTTCAACTTTAGACTCTATCCGTTATCATTACTTTCTACTTTCCTTTTACCAAAACCCCACATATTAATTACTACTTAATTATCTTATTTGATTGAAAGGGAGGTAACGGCCGGAGGAGCTTCTAAAAGTTACCGTAAACAAAACAAATGGTAAATTTCATTAACTTAAGAACCAATTTACCGTATAATGATGAGATGAAAATGATTTGGGAACACTAAAAGTTAGTCCGAGGTTGAAGCAACAATAATGTTACTGTTGCAATGCATGAGATCCAAGGCTGTGGTGTGTGCAGTATGGTGGTTGTTCACATCTCATTCGCAGCAATGCAAAACTTTGGGATTGGGTTTCTGCCTGCCCATGACAGCTTACCTGTAACTGCAATCAAACCGATCATTTGGTGGCTAGGAGTTATGGATGGTTGTGTTAAGTACGTAATTAAATAGACTTATGAACCGCAGTTTTGTCATTTAACTTCAGATATAGCTTTGTTAGAAGTGCACAATACATGTTCATGTTAATGTCGCCTATTGATACTAATCCACTCTACCACGCTACGTAGGATCGGGATTTGGAAGGCTAACCTCTGCATCATCATTGCCCCAAACTAATATGTTTGTCCTTTTGGACATAGAATAGGACGCAGATGATTGATCATTGTATGTCACCACACGGCCGGCCAATGATGGTGGCGTACCCACTACCCAGCTCTGTTCTTTGGAGCTCCGCTCATATTCTCCCTCGATTTTGTTGTTAATGCCTCTGGTTGGGCAGTTCGTAAATAAGACAAATACACTAAATCACAGTCGTTAGAATCGAAATGTTTTGTCCATTGCTCACAAACTTGATCGACGAAACATACGCATCTCATTCTTTGTGGAGAAAAAAGAAAAGGCAGAGGGTGGAGGAGGATGTAATTATAGCCACTCATTGAAGGGCACAAAAGGACATTCGAGTAAAAAGAACATGGAGGAGGCACTTCCGTAATTCTAACAAAACCATCATAAACCGGAGAAAAGTAGGGGGACAATCATGTCCAGTTCATGTCGTCTGCTTGGAACGATGACTGAGAAACAAATGACCTGGAGAGCTGTTAAGATTAAATCACGGCCGTTCGTTCTTCAATGATGGCCTAGTACCATAAAGAACAAAAAGGGTCAGCTGGTCCAAAAAAGCCTTTGGGTTGGGTCTAGTCTTCTTGACCATAATAAGCCTGCGTTCACACACACACACGTGGAACGCTGGTCTTTTTATAATATTCAAATTTCTTAAAAACATTTATTGAAAATAAAGGTTGATTATTAAAAATTATGAATTTTATATAATATAAGTTAATATAATGTGATTAATAGTTTAATTAAATTTAATTAAATAGACTAATCATTTTTTTTGTTACAAGGGAAAGAAAAATAAAACGACTAGCGCGTAACGTTTAGACCCCTATAAAGGGGTCGATTGTACAGGATTCTATTAAGGTCTCGGGAAAGTACATCCAAAATGTTTAGTGGTGGCTTCTGAAGGGTATGCGTGCCCGATTCAGCGTAAAAGGCCAAATGGACCAAATGATTTGCACATTGATTCTTTTCGCAACGTGTATGCTCAAGTTGCACCTCTCATGCTTGTAGAATCAAGGCTCGGATATCATTCACCAAAAATTAATTAAATACAAATAAAAGGCAACAACAGTTGGAAAATGAAAATGTAGAATCTAGAAGAAAGCTAACTTGACAACATACAAATTGGGGGCACTTTATGATGTTATTTTCACGTAACTTTCTCTTCGTTTTTGGCGACCGCTACTTTGTTGAAACAACAAATTCAATTTATATTCGTCGGAAAGGACAGATTAGAGTTACAAGGACAAAGTTGCGTGCGGGAGGGAATAATTGCATTGCATTAACATTAATAAGAAATGACGTGGCAGAGCACCAGTGGGCGGGTGCACGGAGAGAGGGTGGGGAGGCCCACAAGAGACAAAGACTCTCAGGTAAATTACATACTATTAAGAGACAGAGAGAGAGAGAGAATGCTTTTAACTCATTTTACCCCTCCTCTCTCTCTATCTCTTTTGGGTGTGCTCTTCTGGTCGGAGATTGGCCGGGGCTTGGCGGAGATAGAGGCGGCATCGGCGGCCTCAGGCGGAGGCTGGCACTTTTTGGGGCATGGAAGAGCTGGCCCTGCTCAGACAGCTTATTGGTCAGCTTCAAGACCTCTTCAATCTCTACGCTTCTTCTTCTTCTTCTTCTTCTTCTTACATCATTCACCAACCTTATATTGAGTTCCACCAACAATACCGACCCAACAGCAGGTGTCTCTTTCTCTCTATATATGTAGTGTTGGATCTCTTTTTACGTGTTTTGGCTATGTAAATTTATGCATTTTCACCTCATTTTCTATTGGGGGATTCCTCTTTCCGGCAGTTTCTCCTGTTACTTGTGTTGTGAATTCGGTGATTTCATCTAATTGTGTCTTTCATTTCGGTAAGTTCGGTGACTTGAAGAAGACTGTTTGTGTGTGTGCGTGTGTGTTTTTTGTTTAATTTCTTTCTATTGCTGTCTTGTTTGACTTGCCAATGTTGTTATTGTACGTCGGATTGGATATCTTGTTTCTGCTTGGACAATTTACTATGATTCCATTCGTGGGCATAACTGCTTTTTTTCCAGCGTACTTTTTCTCTGCTTTTTATCTGTTTTATGTGATAAATGTTTGTCTAGAGCTGCTTTACTGTGCCTCTGGTTAATTTGTGATTTTGTTATGGAGTTTGTTCCTTACAGCGTTTCAGCTTTGGTCAGTATTTGATATGTTACCGTTTGCCTGGATGTTATTTTTGGTAGTTATTATCGATTTATTTCTTCTACTTCGCTGTTCTGGTTTTGACATTGATTCACTTTTGTTGTTTTTCTCCTTTACAAGAAAGCTTGTTTCTTTATAGCTTGCGAAGTGCTTTCATTCTGTAGTGGTCAACCACAACTTTTTGACCGTTTGGCCTCCATGACTGATCAATTAGATTCCCTTGAATGATTAGCATATGAAATGAACTAGGATGTTGGGTTTGAGGTTTATTTCCTTAATTGAATTGATGGGTAAAACGAGTGTTGATGCATGGTGTAAAGGCTTGTTTACTGGCGTAAGGTGAGTCCTTAGATCGTATTTAGTTTTTTTAATCAAAAAAAGGGGAAAAGCAGAGGTTAAGGGAGTAGCCTAGTGGTTGGCATGGTTGCAAAACCTCACCTGGTTGGGAAGGGATTTTTGAAAGGGAGGGTTATTTGCTAATGCATAACTCAATTTACACCCGGAAGAACTAAAAAAGAGATGGAGAGGTGGGAAATCATTTGAATAGGATAAACAATTTTTGAAGAAAAAAGGGTAGAATCTGAAACAAACTGTATAGGTGTGATCAGGTGCATGGAGAAAAGATGAAGACGAATCATCTGTTAGTTAGTTACGGAAAAAGAAGGCTGAGGGATCATACGACTATGGATTATGATGTGACTGCAATCTAAGCTCTGGACCAAGAGAGATAGTTAATAATAGGGTATGATGTTATTAGTTCAGTTCTTCTGTTAATGTAGCAGACTGATAAGTAGATGATTGGAGATTATCTCTGGGACAAATTGAGATGGCTGCACTAAGTTGATTAATCTGAATCTGGTAAAGGCTTTTGTGTATACAGGTGCTTTGAACTTTTTAGGCATTTTTATATAGATTCGTGAAGCTAACCAATTGCTTTTCCAGAATTGCAGAATTGAAAATATAATAGCACTAATCCATTTCTGTGGCTAGCCATAGTGGATTGATGCATGTTTGACAGTTGTAATGAGTAAAATAAGTTATTTAAGACTAATATAAGTTTTATACCCACTACTTCCATTTTAATCTTGGATATTATGCAAATATCAAACTCTTGCCCGAGGTGCTTGCTGTGTACAGTTGTAATGAGTAATAAAAATACTGTATCTGCTTCTGCACCCTATTTATAGAATATAAATATATAGCTTTTTTTTTCACAGATGGTCCGTCCTTAATATTGATGATAGCCCTGCAGATGACTACTGTGATCTTCTAATGGCTGCTGGAAAATCTGGAAGTTTCAGGATGATGGAAACTTGCAAGCCTCCACCCTCCAAGAAATGTAGAAAGGAGCGTAACCGAGGAAAAATTACTGGCACCAGTGAGGTCCTGGATCAAGAAATATGGAAGGAATTTCCAGAAGACCTTTTTGAAGCTGTCATTGCCAGACTTCCTATCACTACATTTTTTCGTTTCCGTGTTGTTTGTCGAAAATGGAATTCCTTGCTGAACTCTCAGAGTTTCTCTCAACATTGTTCAGAAGTTATACATATCAATCCCTGGTTTTACACCATCACTCATGAAAATGTGAACTCAGGAGCCATGTACGACCCTTCCACAAAAAAATGGCATCACCCCGTGATTTCTTCTCTGCCAAATAAGGTGATCGTCTTGCCGGTTGCTTCAGCAGGGGGTCTAGTTTGCTTTCTTGACATCGGTCACCGGAACTTCTATATCTGCAACCCTCTGACTCAATCTTTTAAAGAGTTACCGGCCAGGTCAGTTGAAGTATGGTCTCGCATTGCTGTGGGAATGACCCTTAATGGGATCTCAACTAGTGAGGGTTACAACATCTTATGGCTCGGGTGTGATGGGGAGTATGAAGTTTATGACTCCTTGCAGAACTCCTGGACTAGGCCAGGAAACATGCCCTCTCATATTAAGTTGCCGCTATCACTGAACTTCCGGTCACAAGCAGTTTCTGTTGACAGTACTCTATATTTCATGCGTTCAGATCCTGAAGGAATTGTGTCGTACAACATGGTATTAGGGGTTTGGAAGCAGTATATAATACCAGCCCCACTTCATATTAGTGACCACACCCTTGCGGAGTGCAGTGGCCGGATCATGCTTGTGGGGTTGCTTACAAAGAATGCAGCTACCTGCGTGTGCATATGGGAACTGCAAAAAATGACTCTCTTGTGGAAGGAGGTTGACAGAATGCCAAATGTATGGTGCTTGGAATTTTATGGGAAGCACGTAAGAATGACTTGCTTGGGCAACAAAGGTTTGCTCATGCTATCATTGAGATCAAGACAGATGAACCGCCTTGTTACCTACAATGTGATGAATAGGGAGTGGCTCAAGGTTCCTGGCTGCTTGGTGCCGCGAGGGAGAAAGCGACAATGGATTGCATGTGGAACTGCTTTCTACCCATGCCCTACGGCCATCGCTTGAATTGTCGGTCATTTGTTTGTTCGTTGAGGCAGCATTGGCTTGGGAGTGAACATGATCTTCTGGTATTGGTGGTGGATGTTACTCATATCTTCTGTTATTGGTGGTGGATTTTACTCTTGCTGTTAATTAGTCTCCACACTCCAACTCCATTTGGGGTTGATGATTGTTGGTTTCTGATTTTGTACAAACATGTCAAAAAATAACATTGAACTGGGAAAAGACTACGCTTGAAATGTAGTAGACTATTAACTGTATTCCGCCCAACTGCGTATGTACATTTTGCAAAGTAAAGTAGGTCACACGATTGATGGATGTATGTTGGGTGAGGTTGTTACAGTGCCAACTTTAGGATTGGGACTGCAGGAAACCTATGAGCATCCCTTCCCACACCATGTAAATATCCCATCCAATTTCAGCTGGAAGGACGATGGATTCAAGTGATCTCTTGGAAACATGTATTTTGGAAATATGGATTGGTATGTGTTTTATCAACAGCAGCCAAGGCTTACCTTGGAATAGTTAAGAACTGGTCAATTTTTGAACCTAGTAAACTACTTTCACATGATGATCCTGATGGCTAATAGGCCATTCCAAGAAATGGACTCAGGCCAATCTCTCAGGAACTGAATCCATATACAACAGATGAACATTGCCAAAAAGTGATTTAAGCAGTGATGGGAAAGGGCAATTTTATTCAAAAACTGGGTTCTTTCAGAACAACAGTGAACACAGATCTATTAAAAGTATTTCTTTTTCATCTTTTCTACACAATAACACAGGACAAACATCCCCCGTGTGCACTCTTCTCTTAGGCCATGCCACCGCTTGTTGCTGTCCTGATTATCTGGAACAGAGCTGTCACAAACAATAAATTAGAACATGCTACGCCACCACCCAAAAAAAATTTAAGAATTAAAAACTTCAAATCTATTTCAAATAACTACTTTCCAATATCATATATTGTTATTCTAGACAAAGCAAAACTACAAGAACATAATGATGACTTCTAAATTTGTACATGTAAATCATGAATTTGATTGAAAAACAAAGCTTTTAAAAAGATATTAGCTTTCATTAATTTTTACATTCAGTCCTCCAAATTTTCCATTTCTAAACTCAAATTTAGAACACACCTCTTTTTCTAATCTTTAGATCTAATCCTTCTAACAGCTAATTCCTAGAGTTCAACAAAAACATCTTATAAACCAGAATTCATAAACAAATTATAACACGCAGCAGTCTAAGAGAGACTAACGAAAATATCCCATTCTTTCTCTATTGGCCTTAAAATTCGAGGATCAAGGCCTATAAGACACGGAATTCAGCAATAAACGGACAGAAAGAACTTACAAGAACCAATGACAACAAAAACGAAGAAACCAAGCAGCACAGGGCCGACAGGATAGTCCTTTCCCTTCTTAGTGGTGGTGTCGGGAACAGCTCCTCTCTTCATTATGTTCTTCTCGAACTTCTCCACCTTCCTATCAGCAAGTCGCCTTGACGTTGTCTAAAACCGCCCAATATAAAAAATCAGTTCGAATAAAAACCAAAATAACAACATTATAGGCATGAATTAACTGGTCAAATCCCATAATTATCTGACCCATAAAGAAACGGAAGTGCTCGGATCAGATCAGATCTGATCTGAAAAGATAAGAGCAAGCAAAAATACCATAGTTACGGGGGAGATCTGGTAGCCGGAGAAACTTGAAGCGCAGAAAGTAGAACGAGAAAATTACGGGCGATCTCTCTCCGAAGACGTCTCTCTAGAAAGCTCTCTTATCTCTTTCTCTCTCTCCCCCGCGATTGTTTATAATTCGATCTGCGTTTATTCTTGTTAAAGTCGCTCCTTTTCCTTATTTATATAGGTAAGGAAGGTTTCACGATGGATTACCGAGGCTTTTACGTCGCATTCTTCGATCTCATTGGACCACGTCACGAATGTGTATACGTGGCTCTCTTTTACTGGATTTGTGTTTGCGCGTGGTTAAACGAGCTTGGTGGCTCGCCTTAGCAATGCCAGTGGGCACGCACTAGACAGCTAGGCTGGGGCTAATTGGGTAAAAGAATAAAATTAATATTCTTCCCAGAATTTCTTTTTCCGAGTGACAAAAATAATTTTTTTAAAAATATATATAAAAAGTTGCAAAAATTATAATAATATGTAATATCGAGGATCATATAAAATATTTTAATATAGAAGATTAATTAATGAAGAATTAATTTAATAATAATAATAATAATAATAATATGATATCTCTACTCTCAATTTTTTTACTTATTTGTTCAAAAAGTATCAACACTTTTCCATTGTCGGCTTGTTTATGTCCATGTTTAACCAATCTACCAAAGTCCATTCGACTCCTTGACTTGACCATTTCTCTGACGCAGAAGAAGCTGTCACGTCGTTGAAGTTCGCTACACTGACCCAAACCACCAAATGAAATCGACATTGTTCTTGAACCAGTCGTCCGCGTTCCAATCTTCCGCATCCCTGATCCCAATTAGGTATGGACTTTTTAAGAAGATTTAGAAGATTAAACCCACTTCATTCCATTCCTGCATACTTCTTCACAGCACCAATCTGTTCCAGCAATTGTATACTATGTTCATTATCATAGGTTGGTAAAGATTACCAAAAGCAAGCTGGATCTGGAGGAAATCCCCAAAGACAATTTCAGGACTTCGTTTGGTACATTAAAAGCTGCAAGTCTTAATCTTACTTGAGACTAACCGCCCAAATCTCTTCGTCGGAGGGCGACAGTGACAGTGACAGTCATCATAAAGCCAATCTTCTAATCATTTCATTCAATTTTTACAAAGCCATGGTTGCATATTCAACACAACGGAACATTCAAGTGGCAGGTGGCAGATAGCTTATAGAAGAAAATAAACAAAGATTAAAAACCAGTGATAATTAATCCTGAAAAAGTATTTAGTACATGAGAACACTTGACTGTATGGATGAAACACCTAGAACCTTACAACATGATTCAAGCAGAAAATTGTAATCACCTCGTTATCTTGCACTAATATCAGTTACCAATCAGAGTAAAGAAAGGTAATTTGTCTGAAAATTACGAACAACAAGTCATATCAGCAGTCTAATAATCCCCAAGGGAAAATTGAGGTGGTGAATTAATGTTGAAAAGAAGAAGCAAAAGCTTGTGACAAAAAATATATATATTACTCGCCCGAGTTTTGAAGGCCTTTACTGTTTGTAATTTGTCCTTGAAAGTTGAAACAGCTTCAGCTGTGTAGACTGTAGTCAGGATTATAATGAAACTTTCCCCCATTTCCAACCCAAAACTGCTGCCAATCATTCTGACTCAAGTGTGTTGAATCAGTTTCAGATTAATACACTAAGTTGAAGGATTAACTCATGTAAAACCGACAAAACAAATCTCAACTAGCTATCCTTTCTACTGAGTTCAATATCCTCCTTTCATTTTGTGGTTTCTTCTGCAGATTTTACTTCATTAGCTTCAAGATTATCTTTCTCATTGTCCCTACATTTTTCAGATTCTGTTACTCTCTCATCGACATTTTCAAGGTCATCCACTACCTTTTCTTCTTTCGAATTCAACTCACCCTCCATTGTCTCCTCTTCCTTCACGTCTATGATTACATGAAGAAGATCTGATGGAATGGCTGCCGGGTCCAGCTCCCAGCAACCTTTTGGAGCATTTGGACCTTCTTCACCTGTAAGCAAGTATGATGGAACATGATGTGAAAAACGAAACATCTCTTCCCTCGGAATCCTCCGTACTTCCCTGGAATCCAAATGCTGGTGAAACACTGTCTTGAAGCCAGCAACTTTTATGAGGGGTATAACAGTTACACCATGTTCTTCACTATAGTCTTCAACTACTTCCACCATGTCATACTTGTGTATCACCTCATCAGTTGTCAGCTCATTCCAATCAGGAGACCAGTTTCGATAGAGAGCCCAAACATCCCCCTTCCTGGGGTATATGCGAATTACACCCCGTGTGCCTTTTGTCCATCTAACCTTGTGCGAAAAAGAATTAAACAAGCTATAAATCTCATATCTGCCTACTCTGAAGTCACCACAACTTTTGGGGAAGCCAGAACCGACCCAGTTTAGTGGGCCCAGCTCATTGTTTCCTTTTGAAGTAAGCCAACTAATCTTCATCTTGAATGGATTCAAAGAAATTATACTATGAATCATGCCATAATACCGGGGCATCCCATCATTATCATCGTATGCAGCCCATATCTGGTTTCCATCGAAACATGTCTCTGTTCGGTCCTTATCAAAATCATGAAAATCCGGATCTGGAACATTTATAATCATTGATTCCCGTGGTTCTGCATCTACTTTAGTATCAGAAGTGCCAGAAGAAGACTTGTTGCCATCAAATCCATTGCCTGTCTTCATTGGCTGATCAAAATCACTTTGATTAGGCAGAAGAGAGTTTGTCGACGATTTTTGCACTCCATCATTCGTTTTCTTTTTCACCATATACTCTTTGGTTGTTGAGTTAATTGCACTAGCCAAGTCCCACTCCTTTAGCTTCTCACGGATTCCTTTCTTAGCCTTCTCCACCAGCACTGTTTGAATTCCAAATTGTGACAAATCCCTTGAGCCATATGGCCTGGTGATTCCATTCACCCTAACTGAACCAAAATTATCCAGTTTAATTCCAGGTCCACTAGATGTGCCAACCCCTCCAGATCCCGTACCCATTTGATATGCAACATCACTCCTGTAGCTCCTCACATCAATGTCTTCCATGCCTCTTCTTCTCTTTGCGGAATTAGGCTGCCCACTAGAAGATACACCACCATCTCTTTTGGAGGATTGATTCTTCCAGTTGAGAACCTCCTCTCTTGTTGTTGCAGTATGAGTAGCAGTTGTCGCATTGCCTGTTCCAGAGAACAGACCCCATTGGAAATTGGACTGATTAAGTGAATCTTGACCATTGAAACCCCCCGCACCCAACGTTGAAGAGGCTGAACCATTTCTTCCTGAATTCAATGAGTTTTCACTAGAAGTTTGATGACCCCTATTCTGCTGCTGACATGAGAAACTCCAAGGTGATGGCTTTGCACTACTTGAATATGGTGGGGTTGTTTCAACAGCTAAAAAAGGTTCATGACAATTGGGACAGAGGAGATTATGATTAAGATATACCCTTAGGTATTCATATTGCATCTTGCATCTATGGCAAACAGTCCAAAATGTACTTGGCTTTGACTTGTGAGATGAAACTGGAGTAGTAGAATGAGTACTGCGAGGAGTACTCTTATGTGTCTTCACATTTTGTTTAGGGACATTGTAGAAAACATTGGACCCAGGTGCTGCCGATGGACCTCCGGCTGGAGTTGAAGCCTTCTGAAACATTTTAGCATCTGTAGTCTTCTGAACCATTTTAGTGTTCCTCTTTTGATCATAGGCTAATCTCTTCGTCTTATCAGACAATAAGCTCCATGCCTCTGAGATAAGCTTAAACGCACCATCAGCTCCTACAGACTTGTTTTTATCGGGGTGAAGCATCAAAACTAACTTCCTATACTGTTTCCGCACGGTCTCATCATCAGCCCGTGGACTTACACCTAGTATCCCGTACCAATCAGCTTCTCCATTTACCTTGTTTTCAGCAGACAGATACACATCAAAGGTCGCTATCATTTGAGTAATTCCTTCAAGCCCAGGAAACAAATTCTGGGCCTTCAAAGCAAATTTCTTAGCCCCTGCTAAGTCCTTGGCAGTGAACTTCTTCTCAGCAATCTCTTTTGCCCTGAAGGCCTCATCTTTATTACATTCCATTTCCCTCTACTAAATTATTCTCCTCTTTTTATAGTTCCTTCTTCTTAATTGTCCAGGATCTTTATGCCAGGACGGCAGTTTAAACAGGCTATTCAATACTGCACCTCAACGTCTTCTCATGCTTCAGAACATGAGCTATCATCAAAGGTCATACATTATCTACACCAAAAAAAAAAAAGTTAGAGAAACAACCCAACACTGACAATGGCAGAAGTATAAAATGACCAAACCAAAGAAGCGTGCAAACACCAATAAAAACTCCATAATAGAGAATATGGATATATAAAAGTAAACAGAAGTGCCAGAAACAAGCCTTCAAGTGTGTGAAACCCATCATGTTACTCGGAAAGGCTTTTCAAGTCCTCTATTTAAGACCGAACCAATATCAAATCTGTAATAAAAATATTTGAAAAAGAAACCAGACATAAAAGCAAATCACTACTGTCGTTTCAGTGAACCTCCTACATTACTACAAGGCAACCAACAGACGAAATCTTGAGCACTGACTCCACCAACAAAA
>JANKOE010000003.1:15474292-15491715 GCA_026284465.1 Erythroxylum citrifolium
AAATGAATGAACGAAAAAGCTATATTAGAGAAGGTTGGTAAGATGAATGAATTGTATTTCTCCACGTGTAATCAAAATTTTTATTTGTACCTTTTGATTTACATAAAAATATATAAAAAATCATTTAAACTTAGTTTTTTATTTTTAAAAAAAGACATCCCTTCAATCATTGGACCAAACGTGATTCTTCTGGAATAGTTCATCCTTTTGTCGGTTCATAATAATGAATTTGAAATCGAGGACTTCTTGTTTAAATAAATGCAAAAATTGGATCCCAAATGATATTATAATTAATAGTTTAAAATTATAACAAAAATTAAACCAATAAAATAAAAAATTTAAGGTTTAAAAATTTTACCAATCAAACAATTTAAGAAAAGAAATTGTTAAATAAAAATTAATTCATTCATTTAATTTACAAAATTAATTATTTTTTAGAAATAATCTATTAATTAATAAATTAATTGATTTTTAATAATAAAAATTATTTTAAAAATTAAAAAAGTTAATAAATTGAAATTTTGTACGAATTAATTGAAAACTTTAATCATTAGTTATAATTACGGCCAGAGGTCTCTCAAGTGTCTTTAACTTTATAGAAGTCCATCCTATAATTGATCAACACTTTCTCTACTAAAATAATTTATTTATGATTAAAGTTTTGTCATTTAATACACCCGTATAAATTGTATAAATATTCCTAAAATATTAAAAATGAAGCATTCGAACAAATTTGATAATATAATAATATTAATTAAATTTAATGTATCACTTGATTTATAGATTATTATATATATTTACTAATTTTATATTTTAAAATTAAAAAATTACAAGAATGATCGATTTAAACAAAAATTATAAGAGTTGCTTCCTTTTTGAAATGAGACATTTTAATACTAATTAGATTAATCGTAACACTTCATTTATAAATTATTATATTAACGTGCTCAGTTTACAAGGCTTTTTATTTTGTAAGAGTTTGAAAAGAGTCATAATCTACGCAAATTTTTTTATATCTTTTTAAAAAGTTATTTCCGTGATTTGAACTTGTAATATTCGAGCCACACACTCTTATAAATTATTACTCCCTCCGATTCATAATAAGTGTCGTTTTAGAAAAACGCGCTCTTATTAAGAAAGTTAATGAAATTATAGATATACCCTTATTAATTAGCATGTGAGAGAAATTGTATACTTTAAATTGTCTTGAAATTATAATCTGTGTAATTAAGATGAGAGAGAAATTAAAGGTTAATTTTGGAAGTAAAATTATAAACATGCATACAAAGTCAAGAATGACACTTATTTTGAATAATTAAATGTATCTAAAACGACACTTGTCATGAATCAGAGGAAGTATAACTTAACTATTTTTATTTGAACATATGTAAAAGAAAAAGGAGAGAATTGGACAGCCACCATACTTTTCGGAAGTAAGAGTATAACTTGTCGTGGGCAATTAAAATTCCTTGTGTTAGATAGATGGGTCTGATTTGTTGTGTTCTGATAATTTTAATGCTATTTTATTTTGTCTTGTACGGTTCATTTCATTTTGTATCATAGTTAGACAGCATCCAATGAATGTGCAAGGCTAAAGTAACCTGTCTGTTTTTTTTCCTTCCACCTATGAGGTATTAATTGCTTGATAATATTAATGATTTAATGTGCAGGGTCTTAAAAAGCCAGACAACCAATGTCAAAATGCTATATTTTATATTTGTGAGGCTGTAATCAAAAGTTAGACTATGTTAGGCGGTGTGCACAGTTTCTGCTTATTAACAATACAAAAAGAAGAGTGTATTAGTTATGTGTATTCATTCGCATAGGCCAGTCTAGACAGCGACAAATTTAAGATTTTAGTTTTGGGGAGCTGGCGCCTATATATATGTATATATTCTAAAAAAATTTTAGTCTGAGAGGCTGGCGCTTATATATATATATATATTCTGAAAATTTTTTAGTCTTAGGAGCTATAGCCCCTATCAGCCCCCTAAATCCGTCCCTGAGTCTAGATGAAGGTCTATTTCAATGGAACTCTATGTGGGCTAGTCAACTTTGGTTGTAAAATATGGTAAGGCATGGAAAACAAAAGCCAGCGGTTGCGTTGCACATGATGGTTGCATCCTATTCTATTTTCTAACTTGGTGGGTATAATTGAACATCATAACTTTTCCACCTAATTCCTACCTCTTGCCGACCGTGGACATCGAAAGCTTCAATTTTTTTTAATTTTGATAAATAACCTGAAAAGGGTCTTCTTAATTATTTAGGATTTTATGAAAACCAATGTTTATAACGAGCATACATGTCTTAGGTCTCGTTTTCTTTGATTGGGATGGTATGACACTTGAATGTGTAGAATTCATCCAATTGGGTTTTTCTATTTTACAAATTTAGATTTTGATTAACCATATTTAGAAATTGTTTAAACTTCAAATAAGGAAATATGATAAAAGAAAATAAGACCCCTTTTCCTGAGCTAAGATTCTCTGTCTATTTTATCCTATTTTATAATCTCAATCATCTATTTATGTAAATCTTACGTGAATCGATTCAAAAAATAAGATAAGAACAAAATCAAATAAACAGAGGATCCGTTCTTCCTTCCCTTCCCTTCCCTTTCCTTTGCAATTTTTTTGTTTTTTTGGGACGACTTCCTATTATGAATTTATGGATGACAAAACGCTGGCGTTTAGTTCAACTCCGGTATACGGCCCTTCACAAGCAGACAAACCTGGGGAGGGGGAGGGGACCCATGAGTACACGTGGCAGAAGAAAGCTCCGGTATTATCCACCTACTCATAGGTACCACGTAGCAGAGCAAAGCCATAATGGAGTTACACGTAGCAGAAGCTGATTGGCTGTTGCCAGAGAACCAGTGGAGCTGACGTTGGACGTCGTTGTCAGAAAGAGCTCCCAGAGGGCACCAAAAAGAAGTGGGTAGTGATGGCCTAATCACTTGGTGACAAGCCTTGATTAAAGCGGCCCTTTTATTGGTTTGCCACCGCTTTACTCCTCTATTTACCAGTTTGCCACTGCTGTCCTTTAGCCGCTTTGTCCTAGGCCCTTCACCTTGTTCAGTTTCCAAAACTAACCATGCACCCAAAAATAGAGTTACTTGCTGCTTCCAATTAGGTAAGCAAATTACAACAGAAACAACTTCACAAGTGTTTCTATAAATTAACTAGAATTTATAGGAGCAGATGAAGAGAATCAGGCAATGCAGATTGAGGTAAGTAAAAAGTAGCTAGCTCCTGTATAAATTAACTAGAATCCAGGACAAAGAATAGATTAGACATAATAACACCTTGAGATGTTGATATCATGGGGAAGGTATGGGACCCATTCACTTTGATTACCTACTGCTTTTGACCCCCACCCAGGTCCTTCCATGGTAAATTCGGAAAAGTACGGGGCATCTAATCCCCGAACATGTAAGAAAAGATTGATGCGTCCCTCTTGTGAAATTTCGCTTTCGTGTAAGGGCACTTTTGTCAACATAAATGTACATTATATAATATATAGAGGGAGAAAGAGAGGGTCTTAAGTTTTAACTTTTAATCAGATAGCGTGTAGGAATTGGCCACTCCAATCCAGGGAAAGGAGAGGAAAGCAAAGTTAGTGAAAAAGCAGTGTGTCCAAAATACCCTTTTGCCCCTCAAATATTGTTTTTATTATAAAATGAATTTCTTGCGGAAAACAAGTCATTTGCAATTATTTTTCTCAGGGTTGGGTGGTATGGAACTATAGTATGGATATAGATAATGGCCTAAAGCTACAAAACATTTCTATGACCATTTTCTTTCACAGATTCTTCGTTGCTTAGTGTGTCCATGAATCCACTCTTGTTGGTTTCTTTTTCTTCTTGCTTTTCACCTGCTATTATTGCTTCTACTGCTACTGTTATTACTACTGCTACTACTTCAGCTCATTCCACTAATCTTTAGCCTGTTTGTTCTGTGCATAAGCTAGATTTGGAAGCTGGGGATAAACATGGGAGTCAAAGCTTAGTACTTGCGCGGTCACTGATGTTGTTGCTTGATTTGAGGAACTTAGGGAACCTTGTTAACTAAATTTCCTGTCAGGTTCTTGTTTTGAGCGTTTGGATTTATAAGTTTAGCTACTCAAGTTGGAATCTTTGTTGGTCGTTTAGGCCCATTTTCTGGTTCTGTGTTTTTGGTGGTGCCAAGCTATAAAGGGTTAAAAACGGAGTTACTGATTAAGAATTAGAAACTGGGAATCTCGAGGATTCTTTGATTCTTGCTTGTGGGTGTGTGAATTTCTTATCTTGTTCAATCTTGGGTCCTCTATCTTTCATGCTATCTCTGTGTTGTTGCTGTATTGGTGGATAAGATAGCATCTCTTGTAACTCCCTATATCTACTTTCTGATTCAACTTGTTTTTGGTGAATTTGGAGTTGGTGGGCTTTGCTCTTATTCATTGTTGTTAGCTCTTTTCGTCCGACCCAATATGGTTCCTCATATGCACTTTCTCTAGACTTACTCTGCCACTCTTGAATTATCGGATCGAGTTCAGCTTGGTGCAGTTTCTACTTTCTAGCTGCCTTGTTTTGGCTACTGTATTAGATGAATTTCTTCCATGTACTCGGATTTAATTTAAAGGTGGGGGCTTTTCTTTGGATTCGATGTTGCTGGATTGCGTCTGTAATCTCCATGAACTGGCTCATTAATGTTGGAATTGTTGACGGCAAGACTTTTCTGTTTGGTAATGGTGGCAAGATGTGGCTCAAATGCTGGGAGAAGATCACTGGAAGTAGTGGCCAGAGTCAGCATCAATATTACCGGTATGATGGGTCCAAGAAGGTTAGAAAGACTTGGTGGAGAAAGCTCTTAGTTGCATGGGTAATTCTCTGGGTCTTGGTCTCTATATGGATCTTTTGGTACATGAGCTCACAGGCTACTGAGAAAAGGAAGGAAACCCTTACAAGCATGTGTGATGAGAGGGCTAGGATGTTACAAGATCAGTTTAATGTGAGCATGAATCACGTGCAGGCTATGTCCATTTTGATCTCAACCTTTCACCATGGAAAGAACCCATCCGCAATTGATCAGGTAGTGAAGCCTACCTTCTTTCTTCTTACGTTCCTGAAACTAGACGCTTAGGAATTTTCATAACAACTCCGAATGTTATAACACATAGATTCACAGTTCCCTGTTCCCAATGTTTCATCAGGATTGGTTAATTATTAACTATCGTTTAGCTTTTACATTGTGATTGATGAGGTCATGAATGTGTTGCACATTTCTGATATCAGTCTCTGAGTGTGTTGAATTTTTCTTACCGGGTGGCGTGGTTCATGATTTTGAATTTGGTGATGATCCGCTATTCAAGCCATGTAACATTGAAACTATTTTGTCTATGATCAACAACCATAAGGATACTAACTCTTCGACTTTATATAGAGGACGTTTGCAAAATACACTGAGCGAACTGCTTTTGAGAGGCCCCTTACAAGTGGTGTGGCATATGCTGTAAGGGTGCTACACTCAGAAAGGGAACAATTTGAGAAACAACAGGGCTGGACCATTAGGAGGATGGACATCCTTGAACAAAACCCCGTGCATAAGGATGAGTACAACCCCGAATTGCTTGAGGCTTCCCCTATTCAAGAAGAATATGCTCCTGTCATCTTCGCGCAGGATACCATTTCACATGTGGTCTCCCTTGATATGATGTCTGGAAAAGTAAGTTCTTTTGTTTTTTCTTGATATGACATGATATGATTCCATTTCTATTTATAAAGGTTGTAAAATTTTTCTGTATATACTGCTGAATGTAGTTTAGTTGAGATTTGAAATTCCCTGTAGTGCTAATCCTACTGGCTTTATCGTGCAGGTTCAACTGTCAATAGCATCTCTTATAATTTATATTAAATCTTTGCACTTTTGGTATTAATTGGTGAAGTTTCTCTTCATTATGTAAATACAGGAAGATCGGGAAAATGTATTGCGTGCTAGAGCTTCAGGAAAGGGTGTTTTGACTGCTCCATTTAGGTTAATCAAAAGTAACCGCCTTGGAGTTATACTGACCTTTGCTGTCTACAAGGAAGATCTACCCTCAAATGCAACACCAAATGAGAGAATTCAAGCTACTGATGGGTATGATTCTGCCTCTGGTTTAAGAATCAAGAGGAAACTAATGTAATTACCTACATGATCATGACATAGTTATCAAATGGGTGTGGAAATCGTTAACGTCTCAGTGCACATGCACTAATCGAGAAAAGAGACTGTGAATGTTTATTTTAGACACCCCTTTTATTAGAAAATGATGTTTGCAACAACAGTAAATGTGCATACGCTGAATTGGTAAAATGTCAGAAGAATAGTGTTCTAATTGATTGGCTGGAACTTTTAGTTCATTTTTATCTCAAGAATTGTAATAATTATGATGGGCTCTTAAGGTGAATTGTTGCGGCAGTGATGTAGGACAGATAGAAGAAATATTAACTAGTAGCTAATAATCATAAAATTAGGACATATGGCTGATATTAGACTGTCAGAATATCAAATTTTAGGGCTGGGTTTTGGCTAGGAATGCTGAAATTCCCGGTTGGTATAGTTGGGTTTTTAGGGTTTGATTGCTGGAAATTTACGCGTAGAATTTCAGAGTTTAGTATGGTTGGATGGCTGAAATTTAGGTTAGGTTTGTTGGAATTTAGTGAGAACACAAACAATGGAGATTAAGAAACCAGTAATCACTTCTAGGGTCTAAGAATCACTCTTAGAAGAAAGAATCACAACTTCTAATTGAAAACTCAAGTTTGTAGAAAAATTTTAGATTGCCTTTTTCATTGAAGGGCTGAATATACACATATTTATAAAGAAGTTTTTAAAACTCCTATTCTAGTAGAAAAGGGTTCTTAATAAATTTAAATCTTATTATACTAAAAATTCTTTACATCCTAAACAACTAGGATAACATATATAAAATAGAATAATATGTTTAACTTATATTACTTTTTATTTAATAAGGATTCCTAACATAATTTAAATTTCGGCTCGTATCTTTGATGTCAACTTAATTTTCAATCCTCATTACACCAAATTAAGGCTTGTGGTTGACTAATTTTTTCTCCTTTATTTTTTCTATATACTTTAAGCACTTTTGCATCAATTTTTCCTCCCTTGTTCGAAATCTTTCTCGACGTAGAATCTGATAAATATTGATTATATTAATTTGGATTTAATTTTTGAAATTTAGATTCTAAAATCCAATTACTATTAGAAATTAGTCTTCCTTTTCATTTGACAAGAAATTGTCGATATTTTCCATCACTTTTGGCTACAATTTGTTCATCAAAAACATCGTCTATATCCTCTTTAATATGGGGAATGGTTGGAATTCCCACAATTGCAGTAGGAGATTGCGAATTACCACGTTTCCATGTTCTACATCAAGTATAGGTTGTTGGTATAACTTTTCTTGTGGGAGTTTTGACTTTCAGGGATTTTATGTCAAGATTGTCTACCCTCTCTAAAATTGGTCGAACATGTTTCCTTATAGGAGTTGTTACATATAAGTTGGTTTTTGGAAAACTTTGTGAACGAAGATCATTAATGCCCAATTTCTTTGCATTATTCAAAAGTATTTCATCTTGCTCTAGGTTGCTAAATATTCTTATATACACCCTTCCTTTATGTGTTGTCGTTATGAACCAAAGTTCTGATACCAAATTGATGTAGAACAAATAGAAGAAATATTAACTAGCAGCTAATAATTACAAAATTAGGACATATGACTGATATTAGGCTGCTAGAATATCAAATTTTAGGACTGGATTTCAGTTAAGAATGCTGAAATTTTAGTTTGGTGTAGTTAAGTGTTTTAGGGTTTGATTACTGGAAATTTAGGCTTAGAATCTAAGGATTTAATATGGTTGGAATTTAAGTTTAAGATGACTAGAATTTAGGTTAAGTTTGCTGAAATTTAGTGAACACAAACAGTGGAGAGTAAGAAACTAGGAATCACTCCTAGAAGAAAGCATCATGCTTTCTGGTTGAAAACTCAATTTTGTAGAAAATTTTGATATTGTTTTTTTTGGAAGGGCTAAATAAACACATATAAATAATTTTTTATAACCCTTATTTTAGTAGGAAAAGGGTTCCTAACCAATTTTAATTCTGTTCTAAAAAATATTTTATATGTCATAAATAATTAGGTTAACGTATCTGAAATATAATAATATATTTAACTTACTACTACTTTCTATTTAATAAGGATTTCTGATATAATTTAAATTTCAGCCCTTATCTTTGATTCAACTTAATTATCAATCCTCATTCCACCAAATTAAGGTTTGTGGTTGACTAATTTTTCCTCTTTTATTTCTTCTTCATACTTTAAGCTCTTTCGCATCATGTAGGTACCTTGGAGGAGTCTTTGATATTGAGTCTCTTGTTGAAAAGTTACTTCATCAGCTTGCAAGTAAACAAACGATTTTGGTCAATGTATACGACACCACCAATCAGTCTCAACCAATTAGCATGTATGGTTCAAATGTCTCGAATGATGGGTTGGAACATGTCAGCACACTTAACTTTGGAGACCCATTTAGGAAGCATGAGATGCGATGCAGGTAATTAATATTTTGAACTAATTTGTCTTTAATATTACTATTCACCATACCGACTAAACCAAACATGGTAACTGTAGTTGTTTGCTGTTGCCATGATAAGAATTTTTCTTATGAGAGAATAACTAAAGCATTTCAATGCTCTAAATGAAATTTAGTATAAATGTATAAATTAATGCAGTCCTTAATTTTTGGATTGTAGATTTAAGCAAAAGCATCCATTACCATGGTTGGCAATAACAACTGCAATTGGCATTCTTGTCATTGCATTGCTTGTGGGTCATATATTCTATGCAACTATGAATCGAATTGCCAAAGTTGAAGATGACTATTGTGAGATGATGGAGCTCAAAAAACAAGCTGAAGCAGCTGATGTTGCAAAGTCACAGGTATTTTATATCTTTTCTTGCATAAAACTTCTTTAGGCTTTTAATTATGACATGCAGTCTAAAGAAATTGTCCTTATTGCAGTTTCTTGCTACGGTTTCCCATGAGATCAGAACTCCAATGAATGGCGTTCTTGGTAAGTTTTGAAGATGTACTTAGTATGTTGAAGTTGTAGCTATTGCTTCACCTATTGACAATGTCAAATTTGCTCAATCATGATGTGACTATGTTCAATTTCAGGGATGCTACATTTTCTTATGGATACAGATCTAGATGGAACACAACAGGAGTATGTTAAAATTGCCCAAGCTAGTGGAAAAGCTCTTGTTTCAATTATAAATGAGGTTTTGGATCAGGCAAAAATCGAATCTGGCAAGCTAGAACTTGAACCTGTGTTGTTTGATCTGCGGGCAATTTTGGATGAAGTCTTGTCACTCTTTTCTGACAAGTCTCCGGAAAAAGGACTTGAGGTACAGCGAACTTAACTATTATTCCTTCTTTGCCCTTGTTTTAGCAAACTACTCTTTGGGATGTGGTGCTTATATTTGATTGTTTCATAACTCTATTCTTGCATTTGTATGATCAACTTGTTGGGAAGTGCAGTTGGCAGTATACATCTCTGATAAGGTTCCGGAAATGCTAATTGGTGATCAAGGGAGATTTCGACAAATCATCACCAATCTCATGAGTAATTCCATTAAAGTAAGTCTTTGATTAGCTATTTACAGCAGTCTTTGGATATTACTAACTTATATTTGAAAGTTGACGAGCAACATTTGGAATCACTCACAACTGCAAAAAAATTCTCTCCATGTTGCACCAATGTAAGAGGAAATATGATCCCTCTTAAAAAGAAATTAAACTTCTACTTGACAAGAACAAGATTTGATATTGTCATACAGTGTACTGTGCATTTTGTGAAGCTTTTGCTTTTGGTAGTACTGTCCAGATTGGCTGCTTAATTTTGTACGAATTAGCACCACTACCTACTTGCTATATGCCAGATGATTTTTACTTTTTATCGTGACTTAAATTTTTTTATATGAAAAAGTGCGAAAATTATCTAGTCGTTATCTTCACCTTATTGGTGTATAGTGTGAAGAGTACTGGACAGTAACTAATTTGTACCAAATCTAACATGCTTGCTATTTTCTTTTTTAATTAAAGTTTTATGCACTTCTTCGCCAATAAGAAATGTGCTTCTTTTTCCTTCTTGGTCTTTTTGACAGTTCACAGAAAAAGGACACATCTTTGTCACTGTCCATCTTGTCGAAGAGGTCATTGAGTGGATAGAACCTTCCCCTTGGAACACCTTGAGTGGTTTGCCGGTTGTAGATAGACGACAAAGTTGGGAAGGATTTAGAACTTTCAGTAAAGAGGGATCAAGTAATACTCTCTTGTCAACCTCTGAATTCATCAATCTAATCGTTTCAGTGGAGGATACAGGAGTAGGGATTCCTTTAGAAGCCCAATCTCGTGTTTTTACTCCTTTTATGCAAGTTGGTCCTTATCTATCCCGAATAGGGGGCACTGGTATTGGTTTAAGCATAAGCAAGTATCTGGTTGGCCTTATGAATGGAGAAATTGGGTTTGTAAGCACCCCAAAGATTGGATCAACGTTTACATTTACTGCTGTCTTTACCAATGGCAGCTCCAGTTCAAATGAGTGCAGAAGTCAAAAATTGAATAACCAATCTAGTAGCATTTCTTCAGAATTCCAGGGAAGGACTGCGTTAATTGTGGATCCAAGACCTGTCAGGTCCAAGGTTTCAAGGTATCATATCCAACGGCTTGGGATTAACGTTGAAGTGGCTTGTGACCTGAATCAATGTTTAGCCACTGTAACAAGTGGAAATAAAGTTTTTGACTTGATCCTTGTAGAACATGAAGTTTGGGATAGGGATTTAAATTGCTCTTCCACTTTTGTTGATAATTTGAAGAAAATAAAAAGTGTTCCTAAACTCTTCCTTCTAGCTAATTCTACAAGTTCTCCGGATGAACCAACAACATCTGGTGTTTATACTCCAAGTATTCTTAAGAAGCCTTTGAGGGCAAGTATGCTGGCTGCATCTTTACAGCGAGCAATGGGTATCAGGAACAAGAAGAATTCCCGCAATGGGGAGCTGCCGGGTTTGTCTCTGTGCAACCTTCTTCGCGGAAGAAAAATTCTCGTTGTAGATGACAACAATGTGAACTTGAAAGTTGCTGCTGGTGCTTTGAAAAAGTATGGAGCTGAAGTGGTATGCGCTGAGAGTGGGGAAAAAGCTATACAACTGCTTAAGCCACCCCATCAGTTTGATGCGTGCTTCATGGATATCCAAATGCCTGAGATGGACGGGTATGTTACAATTCATCTTTTACAAAATGGTTCCCTGTGAGCCTTGATCGTAAATCTTTGCTTGTCTGCTTTCTTTAAAGTTTGTCAGTGTATCAATCTTAGCCTTCCATTTATCTGACCCAGCTTCTTGGGCTTCTTTTACTGCCTCTTTTCAGATTTGAAGCTACAAGGAAAATTAGGGAGGAAGAGTGGAAAGTAAATAGCCTTACTCAAAATGCAAATGTGTCGATTGAATCCTATAGTAATGTTTCAAATTGGCATGTTCCGATTCTGGCTATGACTGCGGATGTGATTCAGGCCACACATGAGAACTGCCAAAAATGTGACATGGATGGATATGTTTCAAAACCATTTGAACCTGAACAACTCTATCGAGAAGTTTCACGTATTCTTGACTCAGCTTCGAATACCAATTTGTAGACAGTTTTAATAGATGGCGTATTGAAGATAAGCAAGCACCGGCCCTTGGTTCTCCAGTGCAACTTGGAGTGCGTGAATGAGTTGGAACATTTACCATGAGTGTGAGTATCACATTGTTACATCGATTATGGCATCAGTAGCCTTAACATGCTCCAAGTTTCTTGTTAGGCTGAAATTGCCTGTGCATTTCTTATGCTTATGATTATCCAGCACTCAGGAACCTAACGTTTTCATGTGCTTGTCATCCAACAGGAAGCTGATTGGGGGAGAGTGTATATAGAAGAAGCCGTAATTGATTAGTGGGGCCTGAGTTTTGGTTTGATTGTTTTAGGGTCCATTTTATCATTGTAAAGTTGGATCTCAGTCCCAATTCCAAACAATATCACTGGGTTGGTTTTGTAAGATCCATGTGTAGAGGCAAAGTTCATAGAGTAGGACATCATCCAAATTCAATTGCCACTTGCAGGTGGATGGCAGAGAATCCATCTAGTTTAAGCATGCTGTAGAAGCTCCGTTGATTCCATGCAGTAATAAATTGATAAGAGTTTCAGAAAGAACTTTTTTCTGAGGATTATTGTTTGTACCATAGACATAGATATATAGATAGATAGATTCAGTGAAAAGGGTATGGCGGCAGAGACAAGACAGTTGTGTAAATACTATGAATAAAAGTTTGTGTAGCTCATATTCCATTCTTCTCAGTTTTGGTCTATCGGGGACATTATATAATGCTTCCGAGTAATTTCGTTTTATGCATTAGTATTATTCTGGCAGCTTGAGCCCAGGAATAACGTAAAACACTTTATGGTTTATGCTGCCAATCATCCCTCTTTACTAGTTCTAGTTCTAGACTATAAACAACATAATTCCATCACGTCAAATCGTGTTATTAATTCATCAGATGCTATCATCAGTTTTTTGACTTTTTCTTAAAAATTTAAGACTAATTCATCAGATGCTATTATCAATTTGTTTTAAAAAATTAAGTGATTGCTGGTGTAAAAGGTCGATATGTCCGAGTGGTTAAGGAGACAGACTTGAAATCTGTTGGGCTTCGCCCGCGCAGGTTCGAACCCTGCTGTCGACGGTTTTTATGAAATTATCCCAAGAAAATGTGGTAGTCTCTTTTTTTTAAGTTCCAAAACAATCATATTATAGAGCTGCTTGGCGAGTTGGTTGGTTGGTGGCGTGGCGTGGCGTAGAATATAAGCTGTGAAAGTGCAACAAACCAAAAACCTCAAGGACTCACACTTCTTTTTCTTATAATGGATCCAGACGCAGTAGCCAAGGCCTTTGTAGAGCACTACTACTCTACTTTCGATGCCAACCGCGCCGGGTTAGCCAACCTATACCAAGAGGGTTCCATGCTTACCTTCGAGGGCCAAAAGGTTCAGGGCGCTCAAAACATCGTCGCTAAGCTCACCAGCCTTCCTTTTCAACAGTGCCAACACAGTATCACCACCGTCGACTGTCAGCCCTCTGGCCCCGCCGGCGGCATGCTTGTTTTCGTCTCCGGTAACCTCCAACTTGTCGGCGAACAGCACACCCTCAGATTTAGCCAGGCATGTCACTTTTTTAGTATCTTTTGATCCGTGATTGTTGTTTCTTTTAATTTGGGGTTTTAGGGTTTCGTGTTGATCTTAAATCGATCTTTTATTTCGATACACGTTTCCTTTCCTTTTCTTTTCTTTTTTGTTGATAAAATTGGGAGCTTTAGCCAACTGTGATTAAGTATTAGGGGTTTGAGGGATTTAATTTGTTCCGCTATTGGATTTGATCTGAGACTGTCTTTTGTATTTGACTTCTTTTTGGTCTTTTGTAAATTTGTTATATGCACCGTCTAGATCTCAGGTTCTTGTCTTTGCGATCCCAGCTTTTCAACTTACTGTAAAGATGTTAACTTGAGTTGTTCTTTGATATGTTTTATACGTAGTTGGTGGTTCTGGTTGATCACTGTATTGTTTTGGTGCTGAAATATTTTATTCGAGACTATTGTTTGATTAGTTACAATGTGAATTCTTTTGCAACTTCGAACAGAATGATCCGGTAGCATTGCCTTGTGATTAGTTGTTTGGATATATCTTTAGTAGATCATGACCTACTTGCTTGGTATTATTCTATATGCTGTAAAGACTTACTTGGTATGAGATTTTTTTTGTAATTTAGGTGGTGACTGGTGAGTGTGTGGGGAGACGTACTGGATGTTCTGAATCTGAGTCTAAATGTTCATTTGAGATATACCTTCGATTAGTAATTCGATATTATACTTCTGAATGGAAAAGTCCTTCAGATGGATAGACTCTATGATTCTAAAGCGTATTTATAAGAGTAATGGTCTGGGTAGAAGTGTTTAAGGGAAAGGCAGAATGACACTATCATAGTCTAGTTATGCTCTTGGCCTGTGAACCGAAAGTTGAGTACATAATCAAACATTATATGGACTTCAAGCTTCACAGCGTTTAGCATGCTCATCACACAACATTTTATGCTTATTTCAACCGATTTCCTTTCATAGGACATTGTTAATACCTGTTATACGTACAGCACTTCACTTTTCTTAGATCTACTTTCTGTTTAATTTTCTAAATTTTTGCAGCTGCACTCTAGGACCATGTGTAAAAGCATTTGGATTTACTTTCTAACTACAATATTCTTGTCTCAGATGTTTCATTTAATGCCAACACCCCAGGGGAGCTTTTATGTCTTCAATGACATATTCCGGTTGAATTATGCATGAAGAGAACATGAGCCACCCAATGTCTGAAAGGCCTAAATGTCCAAGATGAAGTACGCTTCTTTGTGTTGAGTTTCGAGTCATTTCCAAATGAAAATTGGGACCTTGGTTGATTATGCCTAATGTTCCATTGTGTCTTACTTGCTGTCTTCAATGTTCAGAGTCTGCCATGTTGTGATTGATTGAGTCAACCGTCGCAAGGAATTGGATATTGGAGGTTTTGGAACTTCACAATTTATTGAAGTTTGTCATTACTCTAAATCTTGATTTTAAGATATTTTGGGGCGTGGCTTCACTTCTCTTTTAACGCAAATCATAATTTTGGCTTTTATTTTTCTAACGAATTTTTTATTTGATTATTAATGTTAATAGTTGTTTTATTATTGATAATAATTAAAATTAAATAAAATTCACAGAATTTTAAAATAGACCACAAAATTATATTATATCAATCACAATTCCTTTAAATTATTATTAATATTAAATGATAAAAAAGTAAATAAATGCTTACCAACTTTAAAAGAGCATCACAAATCCTTTAGATGATCTATAGACAATAAATGTATTGGTGTTGTGATACGTTGTTAATATTTATTTTAAATATATTTTACTTATTAAATAAAAACGTTTGAATTTACATGTTTTAAGATATTTGAATTATAATTATATTTATTAATAAAATTATTAAATAAACTTAAATTATTTATAATTTATACTAATAATTAATTTTAATTAAATAAATATGTAATATAAAATTAAATTATTTAAAATAAAGTATATTAATTTGATAGTAAACATATTGTTAAAAAAAAGAAAAAAATACTTTTTATTATTTCATAATTTTTTTGAAAACAAACGAACTCTTCGGCTGAAACGTCGAGGCTGTGAATTTCGATCAAATTACTATTTTCTTCAGTCAAAGTTGCCTCGAACATTTATTCCCAAGCACTGGATCGTGACTCTTTCCCATATCACACGACTTAAGACTTACTTTTCGCCATTCAAGCCCAAATCCACATGCGGGATCTCTGGCATGTTGAGAGCAGGAAGATAAGCTGCTTCTGGGGATTGTTGCGTAGAAGATGAGTTCTGTTTCTCTGCTTCTTGGATATTGGTTACGGGATTCTTCACCAACCCACTCAGCAAGCTTCCAAAGGATTTAAATGGGTGGCTCAATCCATCCTTAACTTTCAAGATCAGTGACACTTCTGAAACTTGCCAAACAACTGTAAGCACGATCATTACCGATAACAGGCAGTGAGTTACCGTGTTTTGCTTCTTCAACTTTCTAAGCTCTTTCACTATCTCCTCTCCACCATCTAATCGACCCGCCTTCTCATCTTCCTTCAACTCGCTGCCGACGAGACTCTCCGCCGTCTTCTTTTTAGGATTCTCAGAGCTGGCATCTTCTTTTAACGACTCAAGCTGTTACCATACGCTAACACTTATTGATAGATCTTTCCATCCAAAACATTTGTCACGTGTTAACGTAGATTTCATCGAAATCTCATAGCGCAAATACTAAATATTTCAGATTCATTTGGCTTTCCGTTTGTCAGAAACTCATAATCAATTAATCGCCGTTAAAGAAAACCAAAAAGATAAATAACGAAAAGAAAAGATGATCAGCTCTTGAATAAGATAGCTATTTAGATGAGTAGGTAGGTAACAGTATGAATGAACTAAATTACTACCTCTGCAAGCAATTTGGAGAGGAGAAGCTGATCGTTCTCGTCATGGGTCAAGAGAGCATTATCAGCTTCATCATTTTCCTTCTCTGCTAACATTTTCTTGATTGCCTGATCGAGAAGCTTCAGCCTCTGACGTGATTCCATGTTTTCTTTTTCCTTTTCACAACAAAATCGACAACTTAATAACAGAAAGAAAGGGAAAAGATGGGCTTTGTTTGTCCACAAAAAGCTCTTTACCGATTCAGGCTAGAAGTCAAAACTCCATAACTCACAACCAACCGCCCAGTTTAGCCAAGTATAGATGGACACGTGGCCACTGCTACATCATCTCGATTTCAATTATTGCAGTAGCAAGTAAAGCATTCGTAATGCATCATGTTCCGATCCGGTTACAGTGTCTCATCTGTTCCCGTCTTAAAGAGCTGAACTGATATGTTTTAAGTTTCTATCGTAAATGATTTTCTGACTTCTAGCCGGAACACTTGAGATAAATTCTACGTATCGTTATTGCATCTTTACAAGATTAAGAATAACTCATCGGAAAAATACTTTCAATGAACGTATACTGGATGTTTTGCCCCTTTTGTCATTCACGATGCTTATCCTCATTCCAGCTCTTTGGAATTTTGCATTTTCTTCTTCTGGGTTTTTGTCCCGCCTGATTTTTGGTTGAAGAAACTATCGTGTATCTACGGGCCCTTCACTTTCAGAACACAGAAAACCCAGTTCAAATTGTTTCATTTCAAAGTCCAAACCCAAGAAACAAGTTTTGGACTTTCGGGTTCTGAAATTTCGAAGCATCGCTTTTAAGGGTCAGGAGGTAAACAGCTCCCTCCTTGTGCTTTCAACGATAGTACAGGTACACAAGTAAAAGCAGGAAACAAAGGCTATTTGTTGATTGCACAAATCTACCATGGACCCGAAGGTACTCTCTCTCTCGTTTTCTCATACCCTTTGTGTCTGTTTGAACGTGTTTCTATCCGTTTGCTTGGTTTGAGTATTTGCTCTATTAACATCCGATTTCAAGTTCATTTTAATCGGCGATCATTTTCCTCAACTCTTGATGCGCTGTGCCTGTGAATTCAATCCATTTTAGGGTAACTTATAAATTTTTTTTCAAATTTTACTTAATTTTATAATTATAGCCGAATTTCAAAAAGTGAACAGCTTCCAAAGTACAGTTGTAAGGATCATTTCTTCGTTTTGGGATTTGGGGTCGTCATTATTTTCAGCAAATAGTTGCTGTTTTTGAGTCTA
>JANKOE010000003.1:15494115-15505800 GCA_026284465.1 Erythroxylum citrifolium
AGTCAATTATGATATGATGCCTTATGGAGTTTTGTAGCGATCGATTGTAGTGCACCTTTGTCATAGGATATGTACCGGAATGACCGTCGGGCGTTCCGGTGCGTACTCTACGATAAGGGGGCGCTACAAAAGTCCATCAATTTCATTTCAATTCCTTCTTATTCATGCTTCAATACCTCATCAAATTCATGTCCAAACCAATTCAAAAATCATTCATAAGGCTGCTCACAATTCATAATCTTTCATACATAAAAATCAAAAGCAAAAGCTATCAACAACTATCATGTTCTAGACCTCAATTCACCATCAATTCAATACATATTCTATCCATTTCAAACATCACATAATTCATAACACAACATGTTATCAAGTTTAGAATTTCCTTACCTTCGTAACTTCAAATAATAACTCCAAAGAAACAAGCCAACTAGTCTTCCAAGCAACCATACACAGCTCCTAGACCAAGGTGCAAATTTCAGCACCAACAAAACAATAACACAGAAAATAGCAAGACTTACTTCTTCATGCAGTAACTTACAAATATTCCAAGTGAAGATGATCCAAAATCAAGCAAAATTTCAGCAGTTTAGAGGGAGTGAGAGGTTTCGATGGTGAGAAGCAAAGGATAGAGATAAGGCAGCAAAAACACCAAAATGAGCAGGAATGAATCTGCACTTGCCTAAACCTTTTGATGCAAGGTGTCTTCATTTTGAAAGGCCACGTCACACATGAAAGTGTGCTACTTGTCCTTTAATGAAGTCATCTACATGTCTTCATGCGTGGCTGCCAAATGTCACAATTCAATTAAGTCACTTGTCACTCAACCAATATTACCAAATGTCAATGCATCAACTATGTCAAATGTCACTAACTCATAGGCTTAGTCATTCCAATTTTCATGTACCAACTTGACTTGCTACTTGACAATTTTCCTAGTCCAAATGTATGATCCATTAAACCAAAATTCAAGTCATATGCAATTCTCAATCATATCATAACTTTTAACACCTATTTTACATGTACTTTCATGAACATGTAACATTTCAACTAGGGTACAATTTGAGGTCTTATAGTTTTGGAGTTAGGAGGAGAAAAGATATTGGCATATTACGAATAGGTTCCTAAAATATTGACTCTTACAAGGAAGTCATTAAAATTAGTAAAGATTTTAGATAAATATAAAATTCATATAGAGTGTCTCCAGGAAACTAAGTGAATGGAGATTAAAGCAAAAGAGATCAATGGGTTAAAATTTTAATATTCAAATTGTTCGAGACAACAGATTGATTTAAGTATCTTGGTTGTCAAGGAACTCATACATCATAGTATAGGAGTAAAAAAGACTAATAATAAGATTTTGTCCTTAAAGATTGTGGTACAAGATATTGTTTTCAATGTGGCGTATACTTATACACCCCAAGTAGGGTTTGAAGAATAACTTAAGCAACAATTTTAATAAGAGCTGGATGAGGTGATTCAACATATTCTCCTTAATGAGAAAGTCAATATAGGATGAGACTTTAATGGCCATATAGGAGTGACCTCAGATGGGTATTTGTGTACTCATGGGGGTTTCAAATACAAAGATAAGATTGGACTAATAGTGAGACTACTTTGTTAGACTTTTCCGTAACATTTAATGCAATGGTAACCAACTCGTTTTTCAACAAAAAATGAGGAGCACCTGTTGACTTTTAAGGGCAGGACTACAAAGACTCAGGTTGACTACTTCTTCGTAAGGCGAAGTGATCAATCGAGTTGCAAAGATTACAAGGTGATATCCAACGCGTACTTGCCAACTCAGTATAGATAGTTGGTTATGGATCTTATAATTAAGGGTTAGAGAAAGCATATTAGTTATCAAAGTGTACTAGAGTTAGATGGGGGAATATAAAATGGGGGAGATTATGGAACAACTTAATGATAGAGTAATGTTTGGAGAAGAATGAAAACTAAAAAGGAGATGCTAACAGGATGTGGGGGGAAGTAACAACTCTTTAAAGAATGTAACTAAGGATATCTTGGAAGTTTCTAAAGGGTTTATGGGCAGTAAAAAGGAGTCTTGGCGGTAGAATAAAGATATATAAGAAAAGGCAAAGATTAAAAAGGTTATGTATCAAGATTTATTGGATAGCAACACGGATGTAGAGAGGATAGTTAATAGAGATAGTTACAAGCTGTTAAAAAAGATGTGAAGAAGATAGTCTTAGAAGTCAGCCTTTGAGAGATGATATCAACGATTGAAAACTAAGGATGAAGAAAAAGATATATTTAAGTTGGCAAGAGCTAGGAAACAAACAGGAAGAGATTTAGATTCAATTCGTTGTATAAAGGTTGAAGCAGGACGATTGCTCATAGTTGAATATGACATCAAAAGAAGATGACAGGGATATTCTGTAGCCTTTTTAATGAAAGTAGAGATGACAATATTTTCTTGTATAATCTTAGCATTTCTGAGAAATATTGTAGCTTCATTTATTGCTGCCAGATCACAAGAAAAAAATTTAAAAGAGCTTTGAGGAAAATGAAAAGTGGAAGAGTAGTAGAACTTGATGAGCTACACATAAAGGTATAGAAAAGCCTAAGAGAAGAGGATTTTACTTGGTTGACCAAGCTTTTTAATGTGATCTTCAAATATGCCAAAATACTAAATTGGTGGAGACTTAGCACATAAGTCTCTCTCCATAAGAATAAAGAGTGCATCCATTGCTATAACAGCTATATAAACATCAAACTACTTAGTTACTATATAAAGTTATGAGAGAGATTGATTAAGAAAAGAGTGAGAAATGATGCACCTATCTTGTAAAACCAATTTGGTTTTATGCAAGGGAGGTCCAGGATAAAAGCTATACTCTTCCTTCAATGATTAATGGAATATTATAGGGACAAACAAAGAGACCTATATATAGTTTTTATCGACTTAGAGAAGATTTATGACAAGGTATATAGGGAAGTCATGTAGAAGTGTATAGAAGTTAAAAGAGTTTATGTAACTTATATACGAGTCATTAGGGATAAATATGAAGGTGTTAAGCCTAGAATAAAGACAACAAATGGAGATACAAAGTATTTTTCTATTGCTATCATGCTACATTAAGGATTCTCATGAAGCCACTTCCTGTTTATAATAGTTATGGATGAGTGCACCAAGAATATTTAAGGGGATATGCCTTGGTGCATCTTATTTGTTGATGACATTGTTTTAGTGAATGAAACAAAAGAGGTTGTTAGCGTCAAGCTTGAACTTTGGAAGGATAGGCTAAAGTCGAGAGACTTTAAATTAAACAGTACTAAGCCTAAGTACTTAGAGTGTGACTTTTCAGGTCACATGATTGCATTCAATATGGAAATAAAGATTGGTTCAAAATATATACCACAAAAAAATTGTTTTAAGTATCTGAAATCTATCATCTAAAGCAATAATGAGATAGATAACAACATACTTCACCGTATCAGATCAAGGTGTCTTAAATGAAGTAGCGCATTGGGAGTTTTATGTCAAGAAAATACCACTCAAACTAAAAGATACATTTTAGTATTTAATAATTAGGTTGGCTACGCTCTATGATGCAGAGTTTTGACCAATCAAACATGTGCATAGTTATATGTTAATACTGACAGAGATGAAGATACTCTATTGGATGTACAGTCGTACAAGAAAAGATAAAGTCTGAAATGTAGTGGTAAAAAATAAGTTGGAGGTGGCTAACATTGATGATATATTAAGGAAAACAAAACTTATGTCATTTGAACATGTTAAAAGGAGCTATCATAACGCTCCAATAAGAAGATACTAGAAAATTGTATTTAGAGACTGTAAGAAAAGAAAAAAAGGACCTAAAAAAAATTAATAGAAGGTGATCAAATATAATACGACTCTACTAGAACTTATTGAAAACTTAGCCTTCAAATTTCAATAAACTAGAGTATAAGTACAAGATTTTACATAAAAAGGTCATTCTCTTTTCAAAAGCCTTTTGAATCTTTTTTTTGTTGAATTCTTATGTTTTGTATTTAGCCTAATTAAAACAAATTATTTATTTATTTGTTTCTTATCTTTTCTCTTTCAATTATTTGTTTTTATTTACTTTTTTGTCTATTTATTTATTGACTTATTTATATTTTGATTTTCTTTAATTTTAACTATTTTCACTTTTTCTTTTTCATGTAAATCAATCAAAACTAACTTCTCTACTAATTCTCAGAATTACGCATTTGAAATTTTTGATCAGTCATTATTGTTGTTGATGATCTCGATTGTTTACACCGAAAATAAAGTAACTTCTAATTTATACGAGAATAATAATCTCAACCTATCCAAAGCCATTTACACCAAATACCAATAAGCATTTACAGACAATATGAGAACATGAAGCAACAACGAAATCAGGCAATTTTTCAGTGAACCCTATGTTATGTAGCCTTCTAAGTAACTTCTAATTTGTACGAGAATAATAAAATCAACTTATCAAAAGCCATTTACACCAAATACCAAGAAGCATTTACAGACTATGAGAACATGATGCAACTATGAAATCAGGCAATTTTTCAGTGAACGCTACGCTATATAGCATTCTGGCATGCACGACTACGAACTGTATGCACTTTACTAGTTTGTCCCTCTACTGGAACTCAAACAGCTCGTCCTTTTCCATGTCAGAGACATCATCCACAGATGTTAGTGTAGCTGCTTCGCTCGAATCACCAAGTTCAGCCTGCAAGAATTATCCAACAACTCACATTAGGCAACCAAAATTTTCAGGTGCCAATTTGAGAAATTGATCTGTACACTAAATATAGGAATCGGATTTGTCACGTAATTGTTTCCACGCATGTGAGGTTCAATTTGGTAAAATATTGAATGACATTGCCATTCACGAAAATTGATATTTTGATAGCATATACTGTGAAGGTATTTTATTCCACCTGAAGCCCTCACCGTTATTTACCAGATTCTCAGCCATAAGCAGGTGCAGGATACAATAAACCAAAAAGATGAGCTGCAGAAAAGTGTTAAGCCCTGACATTTACATGCATTTCAAACCAAAAAGTTCACATGACTAATTCCTATGGCCAAGGTAATCAAGAGTAGTGTCTTCACTGATGCAAACAGTTAGTAGGACCAGTGCTCCATTCCCCAAATTTCATGTCAACACGAGTTTACAGTACCTTAGCTTGGTAGCATCTTTCCAGCATCCGATGGTACTGCTGACGTGCTTCAGGAGAATCAACCATGTTGAGAACACGATGGACGGCCTCATCAATAGCTCCATCTACCTTCTGTTTACGGAACACCTTGAGAATATCTTCATCTTCGCTGCTTTCATCAACATGCTCTGTCTCATTCCGGAAGCCTCGCAAACCAACTCCTTTACGACGCCACCGCAGCACAGCCTTGTCCATAATTCCAACAGCCCAACAAATTACCTTGTACTGCTTCCTAACCCGATAGCCTCTCACGTGAGCCTGCCAGATAAAAAGGGCATGACCTTTAGTACATGACCTCTCAAGTTTAATATTTTCCATGAGCCGCACCGTGCGTAGGATATGCAAATTTTTGCGAGTTAAAAGTTCTATTTGGTCTACATACACAAAACTGAAGGTTGTTAACAATTTATGAACATTAATCTTTCTTTTTTTTCTTCAGGCACATAGTATTTACTGGAGCTGAAACATGAAAAAGAAAAAGAAAATAACTAGTACCTGTATCTTCACAACTTTTTGTCGTAATGCAAGAAAATCTTTGCGACTTTTCCATCCACGATACTTCTTCTGTATAGATAGAGCGGCTGAATTATAATCTCGAGCACTACCAAAGGCCATCTTTGTTGCCACGGAGAGCCCTGGAATATCACCATAGACGATACCATACTCATCTGTACTAATAGCAGAATTAGATTCTCTCTGTTCACGCTTTCTAAAAGAATGTGCTCGGAAAGCAGCCTGTATCCGTGCAGCTGCCTGAGTTGCATTACGAACAGCAGCTAAGGTTTGTTTCATTGAAACCTGATCTTCACCAGCAGCTAAGCTCATAGTTGAGATGCTATTTACAGTTCCTTCTGCTTGGACCTCAGCAGATCCTTTAGAAAGCTCAGTTTCTTCAAGTCTGAGGGAAGAAAGATGGCTAGTCAGTGCCACCTCAGAAAGATAACCTGCAAGTCCCTTATGCCCACTCGTGGCAGCAATAAATGCTGGGGTTTTGCCAACAGGATCTTGTGGATTAGGATCCGTCACAGCTCCAGCTGATGCACCAGAAGCTAAAAGGGCCGCAACCATATTTTCCCTGTTGTACAGAATAATCTGCATCATTCAAGAACTGGTACAAATCTAACCATTTGAAATAAGTTTTACCAGATTTAAACTTGTAGATTAGGAACCGATCTGTTGTTTTAGTTCATAGTTAAATTATATCCCTCCAGCTGTCCTTGGAAACTAGTTAAGCGTTATAATTTCTGACATTCAAAGATTCTGAACACTGATGCTCGTTTGTTTCAAATATAACGTCCTTAACAGACAAAGATTCAAATAAAGATTGTTCATATGCAAGAATAAAGTTCTGGTTTACCTTCCAAAACGTGCAGCCCAATGAAGTGCAGTCCACCCATTAATGTCACGGAAATCTATACTGACACCTTTACTAAGAATTGGACTCAATGCCCACTCGAAGCCCAACCCAGCAACCATGTGTATAATTCCTTGCTCTTTCTTGGACAAGGAACAACCAGAATCATCATGTCTTTCTTTGGACCTAGAAGAAAGCCATTGACACAATTTGTCTTTTACAAGCTGTTGCATAAGCCAGTCAATAGTGCTTGATGAGGTTCCAATGCCAAATAAAAGAGCCTCTATGACATGACCCCATGATTCATCATTTGCTTTCAGTTTTCTAAGCAAATGAATTCCAGTATCCATGCTTTCTCCTTTCTGTACAAGGGAATCGGACAGAAGCAACTGCACAAACCTGACAAGTAACAATAGTTCTTCTGGAGTCTTGGTTGCTTCCACTGGGGATTCATTACAGTGACAACAACTAGTAGCTTTGGCTCGATACTCAAACTCTCGGATCTCACTGCAGGCCTCCCTATTGCCAGCAGTAATGCAGAGACTGACCTTTCCAGGAAGGTGAGGAGGAGCTTCACAGCGAATAACTCCTTCCTGAACGATTTGAAGAGGGACCTCAGTGTCACCAAACATGCATGCTAAAGCAGATTCTGATGGATCACAAAGAAAAGACCCAACAATGATTACCTGCATAAAAAGAACTCAATCTCATTAAGTTTCCTCTACAAAAACTGATAACTGAACCTAACTCACTCTAAAAGACGCCTTAAGAAGAAGAGGAAGCCCAAGCATTAAAAAGCTTGATATGCTCATGCCCCTAGTTGTTGTGGGACATGAACACATTTAACACACCCAAGAATGAATACTGGATGCGTGAAGTTTGCAGAATTAAACATGTATGGGTGGCTAAACATCAAAATAGGGGTGACGCTGATATCATGATAAATTGGGCCTAACTCCGCCCCAAAAGACTCCTCAAGGGATTATGCTCATGGTCCTACGCACTCGACAAAGACAACAAAGGAAAATGTAGCCACTAAAAATGCTCGTGCTCATGCTTATGCTTATTCAATCACTTGGAATCGCCCTATAACTTCATATCTAGTAGGAAAATGGAGAAGCATTTTTGTTAAATCTAGTATTCTGCTGAGTAAAGACAGAAAAAGCCCATTTCTATAGTTCATAAAAGCAACGATTAAGCAGGTTCTTTAGTGTCAACTCACAACAAAAAAAGTAATAGTGCAGCAAAGATTTCAAGAAGACAGAACCAAGATGCAACATACTTTTGTAGCCTCAGTAGGATAACCCCACTCTGGGGATATTTCATGGATTCTGAACTTCTGTTGTTGTGCAAGAGTCAACCTTGAGCCAACTTCAATAGGCAGTTGGGTGTCCTCATACAACATCGCAAAGTAGCCAGAACTGATGTCGTGAATTTCTGGACTCAAAGAATAGGGTGACATTTTGACGCTTTCAAGTTCTTGAGGTATTGAAGTAGAAGCTGATAACATATGAGAATCGTCAAAAATGTCACTAGCTAATGAAATTTCTGTATCAATAACTATTAAAAGCAGTGGACATACAGTTTCCAACATCATTCCCATTGAAATTTTGCCAACAAGTTTGTTCTTCGCCGGTAAATTCTTTGCTCAAAGTAGAATCGGGCTTTTCCTGCTATAGAACATGAAATGGATGTAGTAACAAAACCTAAAACCAGGGCCGCATGAAAAGAAACAAACTAGTTTCCTAAAAACTGAAAAAAAAAAAATAAGCACATGCCACAAATTGAAGAAAACACTGAAGCAAATAACTCTGAAATTTAACAAGGTTCATTGTATCCAAGTGTTTCACCTGGAAATCAATTGGTGATAAAGTGTTACATGATTCCAACATCTCATTCCAGGATAAGGATTCTTTATGTCCATCTTTGTAATCATGAGAATAAGACTCCTGATAGGCATCACAACTACCTAGAAACCATAATCACTACTATCAGCTCTTTCAGTTCATCTTTCAATAAACAACAAAGAAAAGTAATGAACAAAAGCTCCATACAGTCAAATCCAACTAGCATAAGACTGACACACAGTTGAACTTAGTTGAGCAAAGAAAAGAAGAGACAAGAAAGGTATACTTATATGTAACAATTCAGTATTAAGGATATTTTATTAAGTAGTAACACTTGAGCAACAATCTGAAAAGAAAGAATATAATAGGTAAATCAAATAATTTAAAAGAAAAGATGTATGCCAGATATTCTAGCGTATATGATTTAAGTAGAAGTTTAAAACCTGCCCACCGGTAAATTTAAAATTACAAACCTCCATCCTGAAGGAATTCCATATCGTTTGCTTGCAGTTGCATCCCGCAACTCTGGTTGTCTACAATATATCCTGGTTTATCTTGAGAAGTGACAGATTGATATTGCTTGGACATCTCTCTTTCATGTTCCACTAGTTCAGAATTATTTATGGCCCCTTGCTGACTGTTCAATGTATCAATATCTTTGATGCTCTCATCGTTCAAACTCAGCTGCTCTTCCAACTTCCTTAAAAATTGACTAACTTCAGTTCTAGGATAACTAGCTAACTCTGCGGTATAGTCTACCCCACCGTCTTTGATGACTCTTTCAGAACTAACTTCGGCATACCCTGGGCTATACAATTTCTGGTGGAGCTCACCCACAGCAGAGGTTAATCCCTGATTTTCAGCGGTATAAGAGCTTGGACTAGGAACCAAAGTAGAAGATGATGCTGGTGACAACTCTGCAGTAGATGCAGGAGATAGCTTTCCCTATAGACATAAAAATAACCACCATATAATTTAAAGCTCAAAACAATTTCTTCCAGAATGTCAAAATGTAAATTAACAGGAGTATTTTGTTGTTTAGATGGACCAAAAAAATTTAGCAACTTTGACAATCAACTCATTCCAACTTCCGTCAGAACTGAAGAGTCTAGATAATAAACTTCGAAACATCAACATCAAAGCCCATAAATACTTGATATTTACATTAGTTTCTGAGAACTAACCTCAGTAATCTCCCTATAATGAACAAGAACAATGTGCTCGTGCGCCCTATAAAAAAATGAGTTATAAGCAAATCCAAAAAGGAAATAACCATCTTTGTCTCATTCGGTTTAAAGATAATTTTCCAATTATCCGAATAAGTCACCCGTCCAATTCCAAGATTTCATAGTCTCTCTCAGCACTTCTTCAAGATCAAAGGCAATAATTTATAAACTAAGAAAAAGAGCACCAAAAAATATAGGCATACATACGGGTCCAGCATCCAGTAGCTTCTTCTCTGAAAATTTGGGTTCTGTTCTCCATGGGCGTAATAACAATTTAAAGCTTCAACATTACCCACCTAGCAATGAACAAAAATGCATCAACTCCAGGAAAAAAGATAAAAGAATAATATTCTTGCAAACACACAAACAGATATAAATTATGTCCCTAATCATATAGAAAACCCAAGATATGCAAACACATTGAGATATAAACCTTAAGTCGTTCGTGCGCCTCTCCAACGGTTCTTCCATCTTTCTTTTTACGCCAATTATGACCATCTCTACGGAAAAACCGAGTAACCCTCTTGTTGAAAAGAAACACCGATCCACCTAGTCAAATATTAGCAAAAATGATAGTTAACCCAATTACCAACAGAACAACATTGGCACTGAAAATGGGCATATAAAAACAAGGAACATACTACTTGGCTTATGCACAGGCTCTTGGGTGAGTTGGTACTTTCCTTGATTCTGTAAAATTGACAAGATCTCTGGTGGCTTCAGCCACCTCGCCTGTGCTTCTTGAAACAGCTTATCTATATCATCTCCTGAAATTTATGAAGAAAAGCACAAAGAGTTGCTTCTTGGTAAAAGTAACTTAGTTAAGAAAAAAAAAATTCATGAAGCAGACAACAGAAGTTTGAAATTTAGTTTGGTAAACTGTCACCTGATTCCGACATGTCGGAAAAATTCGGGAACTTCAATAATTGGAGAGAAATGACACGACTGAATGAGTTGTTACATGTGACGAATCGACTAGTAGAACAACTGCAGCTGCTTGGAGCTGAAGAAGACGAAAAGCTGAATCGAAACTGTGGATGCGAGAGGGAGGAAGGGGGTTTGTCGTCTGATATTGAAGCTTAGATCGTTTTGAGAGAGTCAAGGCTAGAGAGACGAGACTGCTATAAGAAAAAGTGAAAAACGACAAGATGAAAGTAGGAGGAGGAGGGCAGGGCAGTCATGGAAGCTCAGATATTTTTTTGGGTCTAATTTTTCTCTTTGTAATTGCCAAAACGACGATTATTTAATTTTATATAATAATTAAATTAATTTTTGCCACGTATTTCTCTCAAATTGGATTCTCTCGTAATTAAAGAGCTTCTATCCAACGCTCCGCATCGCTCTATATCGCTTAATCCTTTAGTTTTGGATATCAACAAACTACTCATCAAATACTGGATTATTCTTCTTCGATGTACCTACAAAGAGAAAAACCAATGTATTTACTGACTCGTTAACCATACTTTACGTTAGGACTCGGCCTCATCATTTTTTATAGAACATCCTTTTAAGTGTGCCTTTACGTAGTAAATATATAGTTGCCTTAAACAATTGTCGTACACATCTCGTGGGTTGTCAGTTGTGGCAAGTCAATAATAAGGGGTTGCCCACAGGCTAGGGACAAACGTATGTTGATATATATATATATATATTAATCACGTACAAAACGTGCAATTATGAACCAGGGACTGTAGATATATGCAATTCAAAGTCTTTCCTGCTATGATTAAAATCCTCCTTTTTGGAAGCTGATGTTTCATAGTTGATAAATTAAAATTCATCACGTTTTTTGAGAGGGAAACGTTACAGTGAATACTATGATTCGGATCAGATCTGAGGTGTCTTTGGGTATGGTAGTTTTTCAACAACCCCGGATGTTATACTGCCAACTCTCAATGATGATCGCATGAATGTTAGTCGCACTCGGCACATTAATCCTGTTGTTATCTCTAACTAATTGTTAGCTCTTTTATTTAAAAAAAAAAAAAAAACCTCCTTTGTAAACTTTCCCTTTTGCATCAAATGTGAAACATCTTTGGATTTACTT
>JANKOE010000003.1:15529709-15541612 GCA_026284465.1 Erythroxylum citrifolium
ATTTTAATTAATTAATTACAGTATTTTAATTAATGAATGAATTATATTTTAATTAATTATAGTAATTAATTAATTATTTTGTTTTAATTAATTATATTTTAATTAAATAAATAATTGCTATATTTTAATGAATAAATGAATTATATTTTAACTAATTATATTTTAATTAATTATAATATACTTAATTAATTAATATTATTATTTTTAATTAATTATATTATTAATTAATTATATTTTAATTAATTAATTATATTTTAATTAATTAGTAAAATAAGTCTCTACTAAGGAATGAAACTCATTCTTCTACTAAATGGGAGATGTGGAGGATTCCCCCAAAGTGGGATATTAAACTATTACCCCTATAATCATAATCAACAACCAACCACTCACTTTTCATTACATACCCATTAACTCCTTCCCAAATCCATCAACCAAGCACCCCCTAATTTTCATAACCACCCCAACTTTACCGGGCTTCCATATTTGCTCATTACTTGGACTTACTATATTATCACTCAAAAACACATTAACAGAGGCGTACCAATGTCTACAGGATTCATTAGAGGACATAACAGGTTCAACTAAGCCACAAACACCACAATGCAACCGAGGCTTGTATACCAGTATAGCAAAATCCTTGACGAGTTTTATCCGAACCAAAATCCTTAATGGGCCTATCTTTCACCAAAAATCTCAGATTATTTCACTTCCTTCATAAGCATGTTTGTATGTTGAGCAGAATGCAACAATTCCGCTCAAATAATAATACTCTGAGTAGAAAATGTAACTAAATCAGCGTGAGCTTATAACTAATGTGGCATGCTCCCCTCTTTCATGGAAGTCGTAAAAAGCTCATGAATGATGAGATCAGGATATTTGATCGAAACCGTGTTCCAAAATATCAACAAACTGATTACAAAACCTATTTATTGAATGCAGCTGATTGATTGCTATCAGGTAAGAATCCCAAAGTTTGAGCAACCTTTTGGCACCACAGAATAGTAGAGTTCATAAACCCTGAAGAATGCATGCGACTGACGCGCTCGAAATGAAAACCAAACAGAAAGCCTCAAGCCAGCCCATAAAAACTGGCTTGGATAATGCAAAACACGACTGTCCAACTCAGGCATCTCTGCTACAATGCCTCAAACCATAACAGAGGCCGAAACAATGAAGCCACTGGTCATAACGAAATCAAGCTACTGAACTATCAGACACATTTATTATAGAATACCTACCTAAATCTTGCAGTTGACCTATACATGCATCCAGAGGAGCATTGCTAGAAACGCTGATACTTTCACATCACATAGACAATCCAAATGAGCAAGAATGTGAAGACTAATATATTCTAAGTTCAAGGAAGCATACCCACTAGAACAGATCAGTTCATCTCAATATTATAAAGCCTAAAAGATACCAGAACAAACCTGTATAATAGTTCATCTCAATATTATAAAGCCTAAAAGTACAGTAGCAAGTAATACAACAACTTGACAGACATGATGAGAAGGTAGAGTAACATGACAACCGCTGCAACATGAAGATCACAAGACTGACTTTCAGACACCACATTGAGCAATCCTGGACGACAACTCTGGACCTTTTCAACCCTCAAACATGTCCTAGTACTCACTGGAACAGTAGACAATTGCAAATCAATGGTTGCAAAACAGAAAAATAATGAAGAACTAACAGCACATATTGCAGAACCTACAAATAGACTCAAAGAAGAGTAAAAGATAAAAATCAAGTAGAAAAGATGGTAGGGTTACATTTGAATAAATGACCTTTGAATTTTTTAAGTGTACAAAAGTAATTGATGCTATCATTTTCAAATAGCAAACGGGAGTACAGGAAAAATGGATCACTTGACAGACCTGATCATTCTCCTCTGCTTCTGGTGAAGAAGACTTGTTTGACTCGGGTGGTCTCTCAGCACCGCAATTCTGTCTGTTGCACTTGGTTCGAAAGGGATAATTTATATTGTTACATAATTCGCACTTCCAGCTTCCTTCGGGCATCTTTTGCTCTGCATTGCAAGTAAATGTGTAAGTATTGTACTCAGAAAGAGTAGCCCTCCACATAATGGAACATAGGGAACTTACTGGAGTTTTTGTCAGACTTTGCATCCTGCAGCACAGGCAAGAATATAAATACCAATAAGTTTACATTGTAAGGATTGATGATAACTAAATACTATATCAATACAAGTAGATAAGCTGATTCATATCATCATGTTAATCAATATAAAGTAGAATCACTGAAACAACAGAATCATTGTAGGAGTGACAACAATAGAGATAAACATGAATCATCAAAACTAATTCTACAGTATCAAATAAGGAAGCAGCACAAACCAGGGTTCCAGGCTTCGGCGTATTGCATTTCCTCATGTTACAAACAGTTCTGAATGAGAAGTTGATATTCCCACATTTTGGACATGTCCAGTCATTATCACGGGTAGCATCTGCAAATACAATATCGAGATGGAGACAAATTAGATGACTTAATCTCCCAAGGGTTTGCTAACAATTAGAATAATTTATCATAAGCTTGCACCTTTTTTCTGCGATTTCTCATCAGGGAAAAAACCTGGCCTTGGCCCCTAGCAAGAAAGACAACTCATAAATTCATAATCATGAAAACAAATCAAAATTTTAAGAAAAAGAACTTGGCCCATCAAGTTCTATGGATCAGAATCATGTGCATGCAAAAGTTGAGTGTTTCTCCAACTTAGTAGTTAGTGCAGGATATAAGCAAAACACTGACGGGTAAATTGATAAGATATCTGCCAATATTCAAAGTTGAGGTAGTCCAAAAGAACATAAATAGCCATTGCACAGGGTCTGGGTGTACAAATTAAGCAATGCAAAAAAACCTGTATGAATCTATACATTATAAATAAAAATGATGGAAATAAGTAAACATACCAATGCAGCAGGCCCCATTGGCATACCCAAACCATAGCGATCCATCAAGGGAGGCATACCATACATGCCACCTGAATAAAAATAAGAAAGATTTTAACTTCAATGAAATTCTCTCAATTATATTGAGGAGAAAATGAAATAAGTGCACTGCATCTAAAGAAAAGGTTGTGCATATGATGTGAGTTCAGATACAAGATTACAGGTTGAAAAGAATCACAAAATTTTCTTTCATGATCAATAAACAAAACTTTACATAGAACATACAAAGAAGAAATGAAACGATTGGACAAGTGTACTAGATTGGTGGCTCTATTAAGTAGAAAAAACTATATAAAAAAAACGAAGCTAGCAGTTACATAACAGCAAGTTATACATCAAGCTCGTGAAAAGCATTGTACCGTTTCCCATCATAGATCCACCAGAGTAAGGTGGAGGTCCAGACATGTGCAGAGGTCTATAAGGACTACCAGCAGAAATGCGGCTGCCATAATTGTAATGATAAGGCGAACTTCCAGAAAATGGCACATCATATGGAGGAATGGACGATCCATTAAAGAGAGAAGAACCATATGGAGGCACACCCATATATGGTGCACCAGCACCTACGTAAGGAGCTGAAGAAGAATAACCATGTGGGGCTTGTAGAGGTTTCGCAACAGATTTCTGGAGATCAAATGAAGCGAAAAAGCAAATTAAATGTCAGAAGCCCTAAAGGATAACATATGTCCTATCATGAAAATATGAGAAAGCTTTCAAGCATCGAACCATTAAAAAACATATCAAAAAGCAAGAATCCCACCCAAACATCGGCATGACAAGCCAACTACTGGTCTTCAAACTAATGGTACATACAATTACCGTCCTGTTTTTGTAACACTTAGATTCCACTTAAAATTCAAGTGAAAGTAGACACTCAAGCACACTACTTCCCGAAAATTCAGTTCTAAAATGTTGAGCCCGTACTACAACAACCTTGTGAAGAAAACACTGCATCTCTTTTAATCCATATTTTCATTACCAAATCATATCCCGCATGAATAGTTCCTATTCACTACAACTATCACTTACGACATTGTGATCGGCTGGCCTAGGCTGGGTACAATTACGCATATTGCAAGTTGTCCTGAAAGAAAAATTAACGTTGCCACAACTCGGACATGTCCAATCATCTTCTCTACGACTACCTGCAAACGGACAAACAAATATGAAAGAACCCGCATCAAGTTCAACGTCATAAGCCAACAATACAACATCAGACACCAAATGTCTAAGCTCAGCCTATTCAAAACCCTAGCTTAGTAAAAATATATATAGGAGGAAGTCGAATTAATACCGTCAGTTCTGGCACGCTTAGCCGCCGATGAATTCCTGTTATCGACCTGAAAAACATACCCAAAATTGCAGTCCGAATATATAAAAGAACTCGAAAAGAAATTGTAACAAAGCAGTAATTGGTCAAATTGGAAGATGAAGTACCCGAGACATGTCGAGAATTTGAAGATTAATAGAAGGAAAGGTACCCGGATCTCTTAGAAATTGCAAGTGTACGAGGATTTTTCTGGCTCACCCAACTATCGAATACACAAAAACGCTAAAAAGGGGGAGAGGAGAAATTAAGAAACAAAAATCTCTCTCGTCACCAGAGATTTACTAGGGCTCTTTAAAGCCGCCACACATTTAGCTAAAAAGCATAATCAATTTTTAACTTTCTGTTTTTATTTTTAAATCCATTTTTTGTTATTATTATTATTATTATTATTATTATTATAAAATATAATTTTTAATTTTATTAAATATGTAAATCAAATTAAAAATAAAACTAGATAATCCTAAAAAACGTTTGCCAGATTTTACTTTTGGCTCGACTAGGGTTTAGCGGGAATTCAGATCCTTTGTCAAATATTGCTCTGTTTTATTCTATCTCATAGAATCTTAACCATTTATTTTGCGGGACCCACGCAAAATTCATGCGGAACTCACGTAAATAAATAGCTGAGATTTATTGGACACAATAAGACACTATAATATTGAACAGAAGATCTAAACTCGTTTAGCAGAGTTACCTCGCTTTAGACGTGGCTCTAGTGAAAATTTTGAATTACTGTTTGTGGTCCCTTTGTATTATTAGTCAAAAATATACGTTTAAATAGATTAATCCTTTGTTAATTTGATCCTTTTTATTTTATTTCAAAATTTTAAAAATATTTACATAATTTATTTTTTAAAAATATTTAATATAACAATATTTTAATATGTAATTATATTTTGATAGTGTAACTTGTATAAAAATCTGAGATCATTCGGACAAATAGCTTAAAATATAGCTTTCTATAAATTCATCTAGTGCACTGAAAATTGGTAATTTAAGTTTTAATTAGGATTTATAATTTTAAATATCATATACTATGTTATAATATTTTTCAAGATACTTAACTAATGTTGTTCTTTTTTTATTATATTAGGTATCCCGGCTTAGCCAGACTAATCCTAAGCTCCGGATGATGTAAATCTAGAACCCCAAGATCTCTCAGGTTCTTACGTACCCTGTACACTTCTGCGCACAAAGAGCCTTCACATACTTGATTGTTCAGCTGATGATTGATCACTGGCTCCCCTGCTCAGCATCAAGTTCTCATCAGCCCCCAGGTTTCCTAGTAGCCCCAACTCCCACACTGTCGCTGGAAGCGAGGCGTCCGTAATTGATCCGATCAAAGAGCTGTACCCAGGAGGCTAGAGGATCATCAATAGGAACATGCCTATTTCTCCTCCTTTGGCGTTACTCGAACTTAAGACTAACTGTAAGGAGAGTTATAAGTGAAGAATCTGGACCAATTAATCCACCTCTCGTTGTCATGTTGTTCTTCTTATTATGTTACGTTGTTTGGGCGTAATAATTTTATGTATACACAAAAATAAAAAAACCATTTAATTTTTGTCAAAGTTTATTTGAATAACTAAAAGTGTTAGACGTCAATTCTGTTAGTACTTAGTACTATGCACTATTTTTATCATTTTTATTAATAAATATTTTGTAGATATGTTTTTTAGATTCACCTAATTTTATATTTCTTTAGTTTTAAATCTTAATGTGAGAATGAAGTTTTGTTGGTTTATGCATTACAACAATTGATTGATTGTAATTTTGTGAGATAATTATTTAATAATATTCTTTTTCTTATGCATATTTAAATATATGAGATAAAGTATATAGAATAAATATATATTGTAAATAAAATTATGTTAAAATCATAAAAACACTAGTACATATTATATTTGTCTTACGATTTGACGTCGTAAACTAAAATATGAAGATATTTAAATAAATGTGTAAGTGCTTGTTAGAAAACAAATTCAATAAATTAATCTCACATAAAAAAATTAATTTAGATCATTACTTGTATGTCTGTAAAAATTCTCACTGTAATGACCATAAGTAATCATTATTGGAAATTCACATGTAAAGTAATTACATATTGGAAAGAGATATAAAGATGAAGTGAGTTATATATAAAGATATGACTCATATCTTATTGCTTAAGGTTTTAAGTTAAAATATGATGTCTTAGTTGTATATGAGTTTACTTTAATCCAATCCAATTTTTCCTTAGGCCCCTCAAAAACCCTCCACGTGATAAAATGTTATCACAGCCAGTTGGCAAAGTTTGATGAATAGAGATTCATGAGTTGGGTAAGATGAATAGAGGATTCATAAAGTAACTTATATGGCTTTGCATGAGCTTTAAGTCGAGGGGGAGCTAGTCTTTTTTTTTTAAACTAAGCAACACTTCATTAAGCAAAAGAACGAAACATCAACCCAGAAGAGGCACCTAACCCAAAGCCAAAAGGCTTTACCCCATAACACCCGAACCTAGAACCTCTTCTGCGTTGACAACAAACGAAGGACAATCACAAACAAGAATAGAAGCAATACTACTAGGGACAGAATCCCACTCAAACTGGTGTGCATGTAATAAAGCGACCCTTGCTAAGGCATGAGCAGCCTTATTGGCATTCCGCGAAGTCCACTGGAAGGACAACTGGAAGAAACTACTCTGAAGTAAAAGGCAATTAGCCAAAATCGTACCAACCTCTAACAAATTAGAAGAAACACTTCGAAGATGATTAATGGCTTCAAAACAATCCGATTCAATCACAATTTTATCTACACATAAATCCTTCAACCAACTCAGTGCCTCTTTGATGGAAATAACTTCAGCCAGAAAAGCATCCTCACAGCAGCAAATATGGCCCGACAAAGCCTTAACCATCCTACCATGATCATCCCTAAGAACAACCCCAAATCCCGAGCTACTAACACCTGGCTAGACAGAAGCATCAACATTACATTTCAGCCACCCCTCTTCAGGCTTCCTTCAAACAAGACATCGAGAAAGATTGAACCCATCAACTTGTAACTAACCAAATGCACAATTTGCTTCCTTCCAATTTGCCAGAAACTCATCGGCCAAAAAAATGATTTCATTCGGATGAGCGTCTCGTTGCTCCCAACACAACAGATTGCGATGGAACCAAAGGCTCCAGCATATCACCAGAAACCGATAGCCTACAACAGAATTCTTACCAGTTAGCGCCCATGAGATGCATCCTTTAACATCTGACCCCGGAAGAATAAAGCCTGTAGCAGACCACACACTCCTAGCAAAAGGACAATTGAGCAACACATGATCTATCGATTCAGGCAAACCACATCTGATACAGGCGACATCAAGCACAACACCCCTAGCTAGAAGACGCTGCTTGCACGGCACAAAATCACGCAATACCCTCCAAGTGAAGTCTTTAACTTTCGGGGGGAGATGGGCATTCCAAAGAGAATTCCAAAACCCATCAATCACATAAGAAGAAATAGAAGAAAATTGTTCAGTGGCAAGTCTATACCCCGATTTAACAGAATACGTACCATCCTTATTAAAGTGCCAGCAGAACTGATCAGCAGGCAAAGACAGAGAAATAGGAATTTTAAGAACATTCATGGCATCAGCCGGAGGTAAAATACCATTGACAAAATTGTAATCCCATCCCGATTTGTCCGAATTGAGAAGGTCACTAACCTTCAAATTCTCCATACCAGGCAGCGGATCAGACCTCACAAAGAAGCTCTCAGCACAATTCAGCCAAGGATCATTGAAAACTGAGATGGAATTACCATCTCCCACTCTCCACCGAGCTCCTTGACTCAACAAGTTCTGAGCCGAAAAAATACTCCGCCATATGAAACTGGGATTCCGCCCTTCACTAGCCTGGAGAAAATTACAATATGGAAAATACCTTGCTTTAAACAACCGACTAGGCAACGAGGTCGGATGCGTCAGAAATCGCCACCCCTGCTTACAAAGCAACGCAAGATTAAAACAGTGCAAATCCCTAAACCCTATACCACCTAATTTCTTCGGAGTACAGAGCCTCTCCCACTTTGCCCAGTGAATTTTAGAGCGGTGACCGGAACCCCCACCAGTAAGAGTTCATCAGGATATGTAAATCGTCACACATACCTTTGGGCAGAAGGAAGACACTCATGCAAAACGTAGGGAGGGCCTGCGCAATAGTCTTTAGAACAATCTCCTTACCCGGTTTAGAAAGAAGACGGTTTTTCCAGCTGAGAATACGTTTTCCTAGCCGATCCTTAAGAAATGAAAAAATCTGGCGTTTATTACGCCCAATTAATGAAGGGAGACCCAGATACCGGCTATGATCTATTGGGTTTGAAACCCCCAAAATCGAGCTCGCTTCCCTCTTCACCTCCTCCGTCGTATTTGAGCTAAACATTACCCTCGATTTTTGAAGGTTAATCACCTGACCCGACGCTCTCTCATACGTAGCAAGGATCCCCTTAATCGTATGACACTCCCTCGACGAAGCTTTGAAAAATAAGAAACTATCATCGGCGAAAAATAGGTGCGAGACACTCGGCGCTCCTCTGCAAATTGTGATACCATGGATGTCACCCCGAGCTTCAGCCTTCCTCAAAAGGGCCGAGAACCCCTCGGCGCATAAAATGAAAAGATAAGGGCTAAGCGGGTCACCCTGCCTAAGACCACGATGAGGAATAATAGGGCCCATGGTTCGGTCATTAAAAGCAACCGAATATCGAACCGTAGAAACACAGAGCATAATCCACCTAACCCATCGGACATCAAAACCCAGTTTGAGCAAGATGAACTCCAGATACCCCCAATCAACCCTGTCGTAAGCCTTACTAATGTCAATCTTTACCTCAGCATCACCATGAGAGCCCCTCCCTTTATTCTTCATGTAATGGACAATCTCGAAAGCCACCATAATACTGTCAGATATAAGCCGGCCAGGAACAAATGCTGATTGCAAAGGTGAAATAATCCGAGGAAGGAGGACCTTAAGCCTGTTGGCAAGAACTTTAGCAATAATTTTATAGAGCATTACACAATGCTATAGGTCTGAGATCCTTCATACAACAAGGTTTATCCTTTTTTGGTATAAGGACAATGGTGGTGCTATTTAAGGAATCAGGGAAAACACCATTCTCCAGCCACCTGCAACTTTGAGAGAGAATATCCATCCTTACCGTTTTCCAACATTTCTGGAAAAAAGCTAGGTTCATCCCATCAGGCCCCGACGCTTTGTCGGGATGCATATCAAAAATGGCCTTCTGAAATTCTTCCAAAGTAAAAGGAGCTAACAGAGACAAATTATCACTGGCAGTCACCACCGGGGAAACGCAATCAAAATCTACTCTATCCGACACTGAACCAGGAGCTGCAAACAAATTGTTAAAATAATCCAAAACAATTAAACCCAATGAATCCAAATTCGACACAGTATCACCACAATCGTCCTCCAAAAATTCAATATGGTTAACCCGCTTCCTACGAGAGGCCTGAGCATGGAAAAAGCTAGAATTTGCTTCCCCATATTTGAGCCAAAAAATCTTGGACCTCTGCTTCCAGTAAATAGCTTCCTGAGCAAGGAGGTTAGAAAGCTCAGATTTTAACCGTATAAGGACGAAATCGTCCACATTAGCCTGACGAGCAGCATTAATTTTCCTCTTAAACAAAGCAATCCGATGCATAAAATTAGTGTCCTGAGCAGTCTGCCATTTAGTCAAAGCCGCATTACAGGAAGAGATTTTGTATAAAACACTAATAGTGCTATCCTGGGACCACGCACTAGCCACAACCTCCATGAAACCATTCTCCATCAACCATTTGTTCTCAAACTTAAAGCGGCGGGATCGTTTAACCGGCAACACATAACTCACAGTAAGCTTGATAGGATTATGATCTGAATAAGAGCTCACCAAATTATAAAGCTTATGAAAAGGAAACAGAGTAAGCCAAGTCTCAGAGACAAACGCCTTGTCCAAACGTTCCAAAATTAAAGAACCCGACCCCCTACCTCGTTCCCAAGTGAAACCAAACCCCACAAGAGGGGCTTCAACCAACTGGCAATCCGCAATACAATCACGAAAACCTTCCATAAGGGAAACTGGATAATCCCGGCCACCAAATTTGTCCTGAACCGAAAGAATATTATTAAAATCCCCCATGCAAACCCAAGGTAAATTATTACGACGAGCTAGAGCCTGAAGTAATTTCCAACTACTTTTCTTTCTATGAGATTCAAGGAAGCCATAAAAACCAGTAAATCTCCATCGACAATCAACAGACTTAATAATTTCCAAATCAATATGGTTATTCGAATAGCCCGAAATAGAAGCATTGCTATTATTATTCCAGAGAAGGGCAAGACCCCCACTACGACCAGTCCGATCAACCGAAAAGCAACAATCAAACTTCAACGAAATACGCAAATCCTCCATTCTACTAGTAGTAACAAGAGTTTCACTAAGAAAAAGAAAACTAGGCTTATGGACACGAACAATATCTTTCAAGTTATTCACTGCATGCGGGTTGCCCAAGTCCCGGCAGTTCCAAGCAATGCAGTTCATGACATTCGGCGGGTCTCCTTAACGAGACCGGCCGTTAATTTATCAGTTGAGCTAGGTGTTGCATTCGAAGAAGATGAAGCTCCACTATCTTTCATCCCATCGAGAGAGGTGTCAATGCCCGGAGATACGCGAGGTCGTTTTTTAACTTCATCAACGAACATAGCCTGATGCTCTTTGTCCGTATGAGCTGCCTCTGCCTCCGCGTCCATGGCAGAAGTCGCCAGATCAGCAGTATAATTCCCCGGGTGAGGCAAATCTCCAGTTGGCACAAATTGAAATTTCCTATGATACGCTCCATAATTCTCCAGGATTCTGTTTTGCGCTGATTTCACTTTGAACGGATATTGAGACCCTTGATTCATGGTCCTGCTATCAAACTGTGCGTAACAACCGGGATCCCTTCTCCACTGATTAGGCCGAAATTTGAGCTGATCCCGAACTTCTGCTCGGATCTCCTCCGGCCACCCCCGTTTGATGTCCTCCTCCGGAAGTTCAGTAAGTTTAACACAACTAGTCTCATCACTATGGTCAATAATGCCGCACAAGTAACATAGAATAGGTATCCTCTCATAGCTAAAGGATACATCAAAGAACTCACCTCCCTCCTTGCGAATACGCTTGGCCCGCATCAGCGGTTCAGATATGTTAAGACAAGCTCGAAACCGCATATACTGAACAAGGACATTACGTCTGTTCCCAGTGTCATAATCTAGAAAAGAGCCCATAATGTTTCCTAGATTAACCGCCAAAGATTCCGAAGCAAAACCAGGCCGGAGATCATACACTCGAACCCAAAAATCAGCACACCAAAACTCAACATCCAGCGGATTCTCACCCTCCTTCAACTAATGAACCAACAAGATACAATTGTTAAAACTCCATGGCCCTCCAGCCAGCATTTTCCGTAGATCAACCACATGGAAGAACTGAAACAGGTATAACCCCTCGCCCCCAAAAGGTTTGATCGAACAACCTTTAATGGGACGCCACAGATTAAGAAAGGTCCTTTCCATAGCGTCAAAGTT
>JANKOE010000003.1:15547069-15557824 GCA_026284465.1 Erythroxylum citrifolium
TTGAGGACTCGATAATTAGATGGGAGAAGCCGACAAGAGGCTGGGTGAAGCTTAACTCGGATGGGGCAGTCCACCTGGAAAATGGCAATGCGAGGATTGGTGGAGTTATACGGGATGATACAGGGCAATGGGTGACAGGTTTTGCTCAAAATTTGGGTTTTATGACTGTGTTCCAATGTGAAGCAAGAGGTGTTTTAGAAGGGATGGAGCATGCTTGGAGGCTTGGCATACGGAGGTTGATTATCGAGAATGACAATAAGCATCTTATGACTGTATTGAGTGACAGCAAAAATGAGGACTGTAATGATCAGGCGATGCGAAGGATTTGCAGTCTACGGAGACGCCCTTGGTAGATACAATTCCGTTTTGCTGGTAAAGAGGCCAATCGTGTGGCAGATAGGATGGCGAATTTGGCTCCCCAAAGGTCTGCTGAGATTGTCTTGTTTGAGCAAGCTCCAGCTGAAGTGCAAGGATTGCTATAGAAGATTTATTAAGCAATTTCTAGTTGATAAGCTAGTTTTAGTTTGAGTTTGATCTCTTCGTATTAAAAAATAATAATAATAATAATGGCCGCCGCTAGGAAAACTCTCCTTTTAATAGTTTAAACAAAGCACGAAGGTAATAAAAGAAAGCAAGAGAAACAGTTGAGATACATGGCCATCAGGACGCAGGTTGGCAAGTCATGTCCGCCTTGTCAAGTGTCAATATGCTAAAGTTCGCAGTTACGCGCACGCATGTACACTCGGGTTTTCATTACTTTCCTTGTGCAATTGTCCCCTTCTTCTAGTTTTAGAATCCCGTTTAAAAATTAAAAGCCAATGTTCTACACATCCCACCAATGCCAATCACCTCCAAAACTCCTATTTCTCTCTAGACAAACACTCGCTAAACTGTAATCCCACCAAAACTTTACATAACTTACCTGCTCTTCAATACTTGATTGTCGCTTAATTTAACTGCTGGTATGCCAACCAACGACCGACCCAGATTTCGTTGTTGTCCTCGTTAAATGAATGTTAAAATGAGAAAGTGAATTCGCACACCTTTCGTTTTCTTCTCCAAGTTGTATGATGTTGTGATTTTTGTTTGGATAATGGAGACGATTTAGGACTTTGAGTGTTGCAGACAAGGATTTATTTATTGATTGTTAATTTTTGCTTTTTCATTCTCGCTAGTGCTGAAGCATTGAACAGTTTCGTGTCGTTGGTTGAAAGGTGATCCAGATATGTTAAATGATCTGGTAGTTCCTTTTGTCCTTTAATTGTTTGAAATCTTTGAGGTTTTCAATGTATGATCATTGGATTTAATGTTTAGCCGCTTCTTAGAATGTTATTGATGTTTCTTCCGCACGTAGATGGAAAGTGGAGTTGATTCTTCAACGGTTGATGTTTCTTCTAATGCATGTCTCTCTAATGCCCATTCAATCTATTGTGAAGGTTAGTTTGTTCTCTTTGTTAGTCTTTAAATGTATTGAAGTGGGTATATTATATATTTCGTTTTTTGTTAGCAATAAGTGTTTGGGCTATAATGTGTGATGATCTTCCGTTGTCTTCATTTTCATCTGCTCACTTAGAGTTTCTTATTTGGTTTGATCTTTTCGTTTTTGTTGTCTTTCAGACTACAATGACGTGATTGGGAGATGGGGCACAGGTCATCCTGATGTTGAAGCTCAAGGCCTCGAAATTGACCCTCGTGTAACAAAAAATTCTTCTTGTTTTTTCTTTTTAGTTTCTCTGTTTTTTTTTGGGTACCATATTCACTTTTTTAATCTGATGTAGGGTGTTTTCAATGACTCTTTTTCTCCTTTATTCAATGGTTATGGCAATACTCGAGAAATTGTACAAAGACCTTATGCACCTTTCTCAACATCACTGCCCTTTGTAAGTGATCATGATCAGTCATACAATGGCCAAGGATTCTCAAATCCGGATTCACACTATAACCAACAGGTTATTCCTTCAAAAATTCATTTTGCTGCTTTGCAAAATGCAATTCCTCAAACTAGTTTGGCAGTCAACAATGACCCACAAGTAGATGGCGATATGTTTGGGGCGAGACCAGGATACATGCCAGGTTCTTTTTGCAGGGGAAGCAACTTTTCTGCAAACTCTGGAGAGCTGGATTTGTTGCAGCAAGGATTTGAGGGATTTGAAAGTGGTGGATTGTGGTCGGATTGCCAAAAATCTATGAACAATAAGAGTTCCTTTGTGCATTTGTCATCATCATCTGCAATTAGAAAACCAATTGCTTCACTGGGTTTGTCTGGACTGGTTAGTTCCTTTGCTAGAAGATCCTTTTACAGTTGATTGATTACTGAAAGTTAGCAACAACCTTTTATGCTTATAAGGCTCCATGACTTGCTCTTCAATTTAATTTATTACTAGTACGTTAATGTGTTTGAAAGCGAAAAATCTTTGTCCTTTCTGATTTAGCTATGTAACTTGATCCTGTTAAACATTCATAATCAATTCAAACGCATTTGACAGATGATTGTTTATAGGCATTGCGTATTCTCAGGAAAATTCAGACTCTTCGATGCAAATGATGTTTAGGTTTGCAAGATCATGTAGGAAGTGGATTTTAGTGTCAGTTGAAAATATATGTTTTTCTATATCCTTGTGTATGTGTGCATATATGCGCCTGATATATGTTCATGAATGTCAAGATGCTCACACACACTTCTTGTGGATTTAATTTGATACGGACAAGTATTGTTTTGTTTTCGTTTCATATGCTGCAGATATTCACCGTAAATAATCAAGGGATCCTTGTCATGCAATTCAGAAACGTTTGATTACTTGTTACATTATTTACTTGGTTAAAAGAAGCACAAAGCAGCAGACATGGATCAACGTGTTTCAAACATTTTGGAATTTACGTTTGATTATAATGAAGATGATTATATATAATCAAACAATAATCTTTGCAGGCCTCTCAACAAAAGGATTCATTTTATGGTTTTGGATCACTTTTAGACTCTCGATATAAGAGCTACACTGGAAATCCAATTGATGGAAGCCCTAGATATGAGGTGGAGTCCTCTTCATCTAGAAGAACTGATGGGCAGAACTGGCCCTCACTCGATGAAGCAAGGCAACAGCGTAGGTGCAATGGCTTTTCATGCAATTGCGCAAATTCATTGGATACCATAGGAGAGTGGAATAGGGGACCTAGGGCACTGAAACCAAGAAGTCAGACAATGGCAAATAGGTCAGATGTCGATGATTGTGGAGCTGCAGTTTCTCATGTTACAAAGTCTTATAATCAAGCAGAGTTTGTAACTGTGTATAAGGACGCGAAGTTCTTTGTAATAAAATCGTACAGCGAAGATAATGTTCATAAGAGCATAAAATATGGTGTTTGGGCTAGCACCGAGAACGGTAACAGGAAGTTAGATGCTGCTTACCGCGAAGCAAAGGAGAAGCATGAAACATTCCCAGTCTTTCTTCTATTTTCGGTAATCCACTATATCTACTTGTCTTAATTTTGTATAACTGAAATGTCAAATCAGTTGATGTGAGTAGACTGTTGACTGCTATAAGCATCATAAATGGAGAGAATGAAATTCTTGGTAATACAGTAAATGAAGTGGCTACTTGTAGAGATGATTATTATAAGCATCATCAATGGAGAGGATTAACTCTTGGTAATACAGTAAATGAAGTGGCTACTTGGTAGAGATCATTGGCATGAAATCCTCTGTTTTTATAAAACCGAGAGGATCTAAACCCGAGATCATTATGTTTATTCGATACTTGATTGAGAATGTGGTCATCTTTATTTTCTTTTCCCCTGAGAGCCGAGTGCCGGACTTCTTCACAGGGTTAGTTTTCATGCTGTAGTCGTGCATGGCCTCATGAATGCAGAAATTGCCTGGACTTGCTTTGCAATTAGATCCTCAAGAGAGATAAAATAAGGAGAAGAACGAAACTAGTGTAAAGCCAATCGAAAAGGACAAAAAATGGCGTAAGCAACATTTTGAGGAAACCCCTGATTCTTAAAATACGATGGAAACTTATTGAGGAACTAGATTACTCAGTATGGTCCATGAAAACAAAAAGCCTACCGAGATACAGACTTCTGGTTCCCCTAGTTTTGCACTTACCATATCAGAGTGGTTAGTTTCCCGCACAAAAACAAGAGATTTATGGGCTTGCTGGCCAACTATTTCCGGTCGTTCTAATACATTTTTAATGTTGTTTTACTAAGCATTTTCTGAATACAATGATGTGGAATACAATGATGTGAATGCCAGTGCGCAGTTCTGCGGAGTAGCTGAGATGGTTGGACCTGTGGACTTTGACAAAAGTGTGGATTACTGGCAGCAAGATAAGTGGTCTGGACAGTTCCCTGTCAGGTGGCAGATCATTAAAGATGTACCCAACAGTCAATTTCGGCATATTGTTCTCGAAAATAATGACAAGAGGCCAGTTACTAACAGCAGAGACACTCAAGAGGTAAAAGTTCATTTCTACGCCATCATCTTTTTCCGGGACCATGAATTATGGGGACGAATAAGCAATAGCTTATTGCTGGGTTTTTTTCCTCTAAAAGAGTTCCTGATGTCCTGTGTTCAAATTTTGGTTCCTCTTTGCGGATTTAATCAGCTTCTTTAAATAGGTATTTCTACACTGAACTCAGATGATGAATATTTGCCTTACGGCGTTTTTTGCTTGAGTTTGCTCTAATCGGCAGTCACTTCCTCTAAATTTTTGACTCAATATCTCTTTGGATGGATACTAAGTATGCTAGTATGAAGAACCTTGTATCTTGCAGTCAGTGGTATTGAAACCTGTAATATTTGTTTTCTTCCTTTTACTTCACTAGCTTAGATCACTCATTTGCGCATGCAGCATGTAATCCATGATACTCTAAATTTTACAGGTGGAACTAAAGCAGGGTATTGAGATTTTGAACATTTTTAAAAACTATGAAAGCCATTCTTCAATCCTGGATGATTTTCTGTTCTACGAAGAAAGACAGAAAGCAATACAGGCAAAGAAGTCAAAACAGCAAAGAACCCTGCCGTCAAGTGCAGTTAAAGGACAAAATCCTGTTTCGCGGTCTACCGACTTCGTTCAGAAATTGTCTAAGAGCTTTGCTGAAGCTGTTTCTTGTAATGAGAACAAGATGGTCTCACACTTACATCAGAAGACTATTGGCGTTGATCCTGAAATACGAAGTTGACAATATCAGTGTGATAATAGAGAAACTATCTTCTAGATGTTGAGAGTGGGGATCTTTACTTGTCAATAATTCATACTTCTTCGGTTCTTTTTTCTTTTACGGGACTTTTCATATGTTTATATCGGATGGAGATGATTGGGATGCCTGTAATATCAAATATCTGATATCGGCTAAACTGATTATGGCCCCAAATTGTTCTGGAGCTGATAGCGAATGGATGGTTGTTCTCCAGTAGTCTGAAGTTTCATAAGATAGGAATTCCAGTGCTACCTATGACCGGTAGGAAGCGGTTCTGCCGTTCTGGTACTCGGAAGAATGAGTTGAACGTTATTATAGATTTCACACAGAAAATAGGACGTTCAGGGAGGTATGATTCTAATGAAACTCGATAACGGTGCTCGCAAGATAAGCTTTGTGCATCTGTAGCAGTGAGTGGTTGTGTTGATTGTTGTCCATTTAAGCAACTCAGTTAAATGAACAGATTTTTAGGATGAATTAGCATAAGCTCTCACATCTTTTCCAAACTTGGAAATGCGATCCAAAGTTTTATTGCCAAGATGAACTCAGTTTTAGTTCAGGCCAGAGATGCTCACGGGCTGGGCACCCAGAAGTGTTTTCAGTTTCAATTTTCTAGCGAACAGTTTCAGGATTTGCATGCCAATGTGAAAGCTTGAAGGTTATAGCCGTGTCATAACAAGTAGACTCTATCGAGAAGTCATGGTAGTAGCGATTACAGGTAGATGCAAATAAACATGTCCTTGAGAAATCAAAATGAACTGCAAACGAGACATCCCATTCGATAACTAGTAATCCAACATAGCAGGTACGTCAGGGAACGCATAGATAAGGATGGCCACAGCAATCACCAAAGGACCAGAAAAGAGATGTCTACGGTTGCTGCCACCGGAATCGCCACTTTTCTCTGGCGCTGCCGTTGTGGTTGTATTAGGAGCTGCTGTTGTCGAAGCATTCGTAAAAATCGCAGCTTCAGGGGAGTTGGGAGGCAACCCTAGAAGTTCTGGCAAGAAGCAAAACAACCATGTGTGAGATTCTTGTGTTGAACTGTGACTGTACTAAAACAAATAGCCTTACATACATCAATCATGCTCAAGTACTTCTAAAGTTCAGTTTTCAATCTAAAGTTCAGTTTCCAACTTGATACACTCCGAGTGGATGATGTATATGTAACGATTCTACTCTCTTGCAAATATTGATCTTGACTTAACATTCGACGAAGTTCTCAGTTTACGTTAGCTTGTGTAAGGAAACTTGGATCCAAGACATCTCTTAAGCTGGCTTATAAATCATCATTAGTAGTAGTCCTCCTATTCGAAAATGATAGAACAAAAGACGTTATCTATTTTCTTAATTCTTTTGGTAAACCCAGTAAGAAAAACAAGATTGGCGCATTCCACAGCACCATAAATAGATCGATGATACCAAGTTGTAGTGAAGAACCTTATATAATGCAGAAAGGAGATCAAGAACTCAACATCATGCATCAATCTACCCGCAACAAACAACCACATAAACTAATAGATATGGGAGTCATGAACTCACTAGGGCAGTAGCTGACAGTAGCATTTTGAAGTTGGCAAGCAGAAGGTAGCTGAAGAAGTCTAGCCTCCTGAATACCCAAACTTCTCAACTGAGAGTTTCCAGATCCACCCTGAGTCTGCTGCATAATATAACACAAGCACTTGGCATCGCTTCCTTTCACTTCTTCCACAGCACTGCAACAATCCTTGGTTGGCGTATCGGCTTTCCCTGTGGCATAGTTCATGCACTTCATCACCTTCTGGAAATCATCCTGACACTCCTGGCTTAAGCTCTCCCCACTAACCACTACAAGACCCGAATTACTCCACACAAACCACAAGAGCAAGAGACAACCCCAGACCCACCCTCCGATCATCTTCAGTGCAAGGTTACGAATTGGAAGCTTTACTATATAATATAACAAACAATGGTTGATACTTGATAGATATATGAGAAAACAAGGAGAAAGATGGAATAAGGCCGGATTATGCAATCTTGACCGTCCAAGATGGCAGCAACCGCCCGCAATATTTGAGATCAACAGTGTAGATCTGAGTTGCAGATGTCAAGTCAAATAGGCAGTGAGACCATTAATGAAGGTGCTTATTGAGCAGTTGCACCGTAGTAAAGTCCCATAGTGACGCAGCTGTCCAGTCTACAGCGAACAGTATCTTTGCCTTTAATAAGGTTCAGACTTAGACAAACTACGTGTCACAGAACTATCCACGTAACAGTGATGCTATGTTTTAATGCCGAATTCGAATGCATGGCCTTGATTGTCCCGCCTTCATTCTGAATCGTCCGATTCTCACTTAGTACTGTGATATCCGTTCGACTGGTTTCTTCCTACTAATGGAGTAGTAAATGATAACCTATCTTTTGTAATTTTAATGAAAAACGCTTTTCGATAAACCTACCAAAGACAAGCGCGTAAACATACCGTACAAAAATATCATAAGATGGGTTACTCTTACTCACGTGTATAAGAAGAACTTTGAATGTGTTTGATTGGAAGTGGAAATAGGTTCATTTCAAAATTGTATTTAATCTTAAATAAATAATTAAAATATATTATCTATATTTAATAATTTATTTATTGACACTTAAAAATAGTAATTACTAATCTTTAAAAACTTTGTTAATATTAAATCAAAAACCAGATATTTTCTATTTAATTTCACTTTTTATTTCTTGTTGTTATTTTTGTTTTTTCAAATAAAAACAAAAATTTGGGATCTTGAAGTTGGTGACTTTTACGATATGGAAGGCATGATAGAGGTCATACAACAAGACGAAGGGAGAAAAGTTGAAATTATGTAAGGCTATGTTTGATTGAATGTAAAGCTTTTAATGAATTTAAATGAAATTGAATGAATTATAATGAAATATAATATAAATGAATGTAATATTAAAAAATTATTTTTTAGGAGGGATGGAAAAGTTCGTAATGTAATATAGTGAAGCGTTGTTTAGAAGAAATGCCTATAATATAATTTAGTAAAAGTTGTTTTTCATGTTACATTCTAGCTTAAACCTTCTAAATCGGAGATTTTTCACTTTTATTGTTTAGGATGAAATGAAATATAATATGAAACACTACTCTTTTATTTCATTGTATTATAAATCTCATTTTCAGACGAATAATATTATATTTCATTTTATTCTATTAATAAACTTTCAAGTAAACATAATCTAGAAGGTAATACACAATACGGTATCCTTTGGTTGAACGAAAGAGAGCTCATAAATATGTAGGAGAAAAGGTGTGTGGAGACATTTTGAATTACTTCCAAGCTCCCTGGGGGAGGATGGAGATGGCAATAAAGAAGGGAGAATCATTGTAATTTAGAAAATTTTCTATCTTAGTACTTCTGCTTTGTGAAATCGACTGGGACTGATTTGTGTTGCTGGCAATTGAATTCTGGCCCGCAACATTACTCCTCCTTCAAAAGACACCTAGTCCTTAAGGTCAAAGTTAGGAAAATCCTGCTGGAATTCATGTAGAGTTTCCCAGGTAGCATCAGAAGGTGGTTGGTTTTCCTATTGGACCAAAATTTGAGGACAAAGTTGGCCTTGTTGTATAATCTTGCGATACCCAAGCACAACAAGTTTAAAAACATGTTGAGAATTAACAAACTGTAGTGGTAAGGGAATAAGTTGTCGTGACATATCACTAACACATTTCTTCAAATTAGATACACGAAACACGTCATGTATTTGAGCTGAAGGGGGCAGAGCTAGCCGATATGCAACTTGACCAATTCGCTCAGTGATGTGGAATGGACCAAAGAATTGCTTGGAGAGCTTGTTGAATTGACGGTAAGCTATAGAGGATTGGCGATAGGGTTGCAATTTTAGAAATACCCAATCATTCTCCAAAAAGAAACATCATTTCTCTTACAATCGAATTGATTTTTCGTACGAATCTGAGTATGCTGTAGGTTGGCCAGGAGAGTGTTTAACACATTGGCTCATGACTTCAACAAGTCTTCAACAGCAGCAATCGTAGTGGAGGAGCCCATATAGTCCAAAAGTGTTCGTGGGGGAATGCCCAAATACAGCCTCAAATGGAGTCATTTTAATGGCAGAGTGTTATGAAATGTTGTAATGTCACTCAACCCATGGCAAAAACTGAAACCATTGTTTGGGATGGTTCGAAGCGAAGCAACACAAATAATCTTCCAAGCAGCAATTGAGTACCTTGGTTTGTCAGTCGATTTAGGGGTGATAAGCGCTGCTGGTTGCAAGAGCAGTTCCCTGCAGTTTGAACAATTCTCTCCAAAAAGAGTTCCTGAAGATAGGGTCTTTATTTGAGACAATGCCGGCTGGGAAACCATAGAGGCGCGCTATATCTCGAATGAAGATCTCAGCAACTTGTGGAGCTGAAAAATGTGCTCATAAGGTAGAGAAATGGACATGGTTAGAGAGTCTATCCACTACTAGTCTACTACTAAAACTGTGGTTTTGCTAGCAGGGAAGGGCAGGTGAGTCATAAAATCCATGGACAACGAATCCCATATCATTCCGGGAATGGGGAGTGGCTGGACTAGGCCTTGTGGCATTTTGTTGAATGGTTTAATCGTCTGAAAAACTTGACATTTTACCTCATATTTTTGAATACTTTGCGTCATCTTTGGCCAATAAAAAATGCTAGCAATGAGAGCAAGTGTTCGTTGCATTTCGACGTGTCCTTCGATGGGTGAGTTGTGAAATTCATGCAAGATTAAGGGTTGAAATGTAGATTCTAAAGGTATGAGAACTATGCCCTTGTACCAAACTAGTCCATCCTTCACGATGTGCAGCGGAAAATCAACAGGGAAATCTTGAATAGAAGTAATGAGTTGGGTAGAAGCTTTATGAGTCTTGTAAATTCTCGTAAAGCATCCCAAATAGCAATCACTGGCTTAGAAACTATCTGAAAGGCAAGGAAAGTGTTGTGGGAAACTCTAGACAATGCATTAGCTAGTTTATTCTCATCTCCAGGTTTATATGCAATATCAAAATCATACCCAAGAAGTTCGGTGAGCCATTTTTTTTGTTCTGGTGTTTGAATAACCTAATTGTGGAGAGCACACAGACTTTGGCGATCGGTTTGGACTGTCAATCACCTCCTAAGAAGTTACTATCACCATCGTTGAATGGATTTAGTTATTGCAATCTTTCCTCGACAATAGGTGGAAGAATTTTGAAGTCGTGGTGGTAGCTCCTTACTAAAAAATGCTATCAGATGTCCATTTTGTGATAAAATTGTTCCAATCGCTTAACTAAAAGCATTCATTTGTAGCACAAAATGTAACGCCCCAAATTAGGGGTTAGAATATTAACGAAAATTAGTACGATTTACGTTAGTTATTGCTTATTGATTATTTACTTAATTGTGCTTAAGTATTTTTTCATGCATTCATGGCATTTTCCAGGTAACTTGGTTTAATGAAACTTCGGATTGATTCGAACTGTATTAAGATAATTTTTGTAATTTTTGTAAACTTCGAATATTTTTTAGAAATTGCTGGTGAAGTCCATATTTTT
>JANKOE010000003.1:15595131-15605410 GCA_026284465.1 Erythroxylum citrifolium
ATAAAACTGAGGACATATTCTACAAAAAATTCTTAAAGAATCTACATAATTACTTAATAATAATAACAACAACAACAACAACAACAACAACAACAACAACAACAACAACAATAATAATTTAGTTAGTGGAGACAAATGAATATTTTGATTTTTTTTGTGCTCAGCTTTCTTGTGGCATAAACGTTTAAGTCATATTTTCAAAGAAGGACTACAAAGACTGGTAAAGAATGAAATTTTACCAGATATAGACTTCACTAATTTTGGTGTGTGTGTGTGGATTGCATTAAGGGAAAGCAAACCAAACATAGAAAGAAAGGAGCCACAAGAAGCACACAAATTCTTGAAATTATACACACTGATATATGTCAACCTTTCGATGTTCCATCTTTTAGTGGAGAAAAGTATTTCATCATATTTGCTGATGACTTTTCACGTTTATTGCATGAGAAGACTCAAGAAACAAATGCATTAGAGGTGTTTGTTCATGAGGTGGAAAGGTTATTAGATAGAAAGGTAAAAATTGTCAAATCTGATCGGGGTGGGAAATTTTAAGGAAAATATAATGAGTTAGGTCAATGTCCAGGTTCATTTGCCAAATTTCTTAAAAAGCACGGCATATGTGCTCAATACACAATGCCAGGTACACCAGAACAAAATGGTGTGGTAGAAAGGCGTCATCGTACATTAATGGATATGGTTAGGAGTATGTTAGGCAATTCGTCTTTACCCTTATCATTGTGGATGCATATATTGAGGTCTACTATTTACTTGTTAAATAGGGTTCTTAGTAAGGCAGTTCTAAAGACTCATTTTGAACTGTGGACTAGAAGGAAATCTAGTCTAAGGCACCTACATGTTTGGGGTTGCCTGGCGGAAGTAAGAATTTATAATCCACTTGAAAAGAAATTGGATCCAAGAACAATCAGTGGATTTTTTATTGGTTATCCAGAAAAGTCTAAAGTGTGTATATTTTATTGTCTTAATCTTACAACAAGAATTGTTGAAACTGGAAATGCTAGGTTCATTAAGAATGGTGAAACCAGTGGGAGTGTTGAAAGACCACGTAATGTAGTTATTAAAGAAATAAAAGTTCAAGTTCCCTTACCGACTTCTTCAATACATGTTACTCTTACGGTTTTAGAACGGTTTGACAATTTATAGGAGCAACAAATAAATGATCAAACAGTTCCTGAAGAGCCTATGGTTAATGAACTTATTGAACTTATAATAAATGTTCCAATTGTAGAACAACCACAAGAAATAACATTAAGAAGGTCTTAAAGACCTAGAAAACTAGTTGTTTCTAATGATTATGTGGTATATCTACAAGAGTCAGAGTTTGACATATGAAATAAGGATGATCCAGTTTCGTTTTCACAAGCCGTTGAAAGTATTAATTCTACTAAATGGATTGATGCTATGAAAGAAGAGTTAATTCAATGGAGCATAATGAAGTTTGGGATTTAGTCAAATTGCCTGAAGGTTGTAAGAGAGTCAGATGTAAGTGAGTTTTTAAGACTAAATGTGACTCTTGTGGCAATATTGAAAGACATAAAGCTAGACTTGTTGCTAAAGGTTATACTAAAAAAGATGACATTGATTATGAGGAGACTTTTTCATCTGTTTCAAAGAAAGACTCCTTTAGCATTATTATGGCACTAGTGGCTCATTATGATTTAGAATTACATCAAATGGATATGAAAACAACCTTTCTTAATGGTAATTTAGAGGAAGACGTGTATATGGATTAACCTGAAGGCTTTTCAATTAAAGGAAAGGAAGACATAGTGTGTAAACTTAAGGAGTCAATATATGAACTTAAGCAAGCCTCCCAACAACGATATCTTAAGTTTTAAAGAAAACATTGTTGATCGGTGTATATAACTAAAAATCAGTGGGAGTAAGTTTATATTTTTGGTACTTTATGTTGATGATATCTTGTTAGCTACTAATGATCTTGGTTTAATGCACAACACTAAGAAATTTCTCTCTGAGAATTTTAAAATGAAAGATATTGAAGAAGCCATCTATGTTATAGGAATTGAAATATTCGGTGATAGGTCACAAGGATTATTAGACCTATCTCAGAAAGCTTACATTAATAAGGTCTTGAAGAGATTTGACATGAAAAACTGTTCTACAAGTGAAGTTCCAATTCAGAGAGGAGACAAGTTTAGTCTTAATCAATGTCCAAAGAATGAATTAGAGCATAAGCAAATGGCAAATATTCCTTATACATCAATTATTGGAAGCCTAATGTATGCTCAAACTTGCACCAGACAAGACATTAGCTTTGCTGTCAGTATGTTGGTTAGGTATCAAAGTAATCCTGGATTGGATCATTGGAAAGCTACAAATTTTTTTTTGAGATATCTACAAGGTACTCATGGTCGTATGCTCACTTATAGGAGATTCAATCATCTGGAAGTAATTGGATATTTAGATTCAAAATTTTTCGGTTGCATTGATACTAGAAAGTCCACTTTTGGCTATCTTTTCTATTAGCTAAAGGGGCTATTTCTTGGAAAAGTGCGAAGCAGTCTATCATTGTTGCATCCACTATGGGAGCTGAATTGGTAGCATGTTTTGAAGCTACAATTCAAGGTTTATGGTTGCGGAACTTTATTTCTAGACTCGGAGTTGTCGACAGTATTGCCAGGCCGCTGAAAATTTATTGTGATAATTCTACAGCAGTCTTCTTTTCCAATAACGACAAGTATTCTAAAGGTTCTAAACATATGGAATTAAAATGGTTGTCTGTTAAAGAAGTTCAGAAACAAACAGTGTCAATTCAACATATTAGCACTACTCATATGATTGTAGATCCTTTGACGAAAGGATTGGCACCAAAAGTCTTTGAGAATGGTCATTATGAAATATTATTATTGAGATTTATGATATTTGTATTTTGACATTGTGAGCTCATTTATGTTTCTATTTATGTTAATCCTATTTTGTAGTATACATTAATGAATAACTTATGTTCATAGGATTTGTCTTTAACTAGGACATTGTCATTGGACCATTAATATATTTCTTATTTATGGATCATATTGAATAAAGCGCCGATATTGTAATACGTGGAAGGAATTATGTCATTTGCTAAGATGTGAAACTGGTACGACTCTTATTAGTGTCTTTATTTGATTATGATTTATTATGTAATCAACATTAAAGAATTTATCAAAAGTTATACACAAAAAGTTTATTTATTATTAAACCATGATATAACGTTTTTCCATTAATGAGCCAAGTGAGAGAATGTAAAACCTATATATATTTAATATGTGGCTCATTAAATATTTATGGTTTTAATAATATTAAATGCTAACTTATGATTGGTCAATTTGATGAAGGAAGATAATGTTGATTAATTAAGATAAGATTTTATTTTAAACATACCGTTTGATGGTAACGGTTCAAAGATATCTTTATTTAATTTGGAATAGGTCCTCTCTCTAGCCCTATATACAACTCTGTTTATTTTCACCATCAAAAAGCAGAATTATTGAGGGAAAGAGAAGATAAATAAGTTTCTTCACATTCAATCTTTTAGAAGGGTTTGTCTCAATCAAACTTACGTTTATGGATCAAGGTATGTACTTTATATTTTATATTTTCATGTAAACATAGGTTTTTCAAATTTGGGCTAAAGAATTATTGTGATTATGTTTATGCAATAAATTATGCTTACATTTTTCACCTAAAAAAATGGAGAGATTGTCTACATGAATTTAATGTTTGGATTGATAAGCAAATGGCTCGCCAAATACTCGTTTAAGAGACATCTTATCTGAATTTACTTATGGTTTTAATGGTACTTTAAGGGAATAACGACAAAGTTTAGATAACTATCGGAGACTCCAATATATTTAAGTAGTTGGTATTCTTCTTGTAGTTATCCATAAAGAATTTATTGGTGACTTTCAGCTTATTGATAAGCCAACTCGACAATAATATTTTGAAATAAAATGTTGCTCTTTAGATAGATAGGATTTTTAAAAACATTTTCAATGCTTAATGGTTTTAATAAGAACTTCAACTAAAACTTCAAAGGACCATTGCAGTTTTATGCAGAGGTGAGAAATATTTCTTGATAGAGATGTTAAGGCAAGTTGATAAATCTCACCGAGAGATATTTCTCTTGTCGAAATAATATGAAATCCAATATATTACCTCCTAAAGCCTGTATATCTTATGATGAATATTTTACTGTTGATGATAATAATGCGTTAAAAAATGAGCTTATTATAAAAGGAAAAATATGAATAAGGTTTTTCCATAATTGTGTTATTTAGACGAAATTTTTTTTGGTAGTCATCTTCTTGACCAAGATATCCTAATTAGTATGGATATGTATTGCAAAGCATTTCTGTTACAAATCCTACGAAATCTAGTAAGGCTATTATGTCAATTCATGACAATCACGTTGAAAATATCATTGAAGAACACAAACTAAATTTGCTGTACCTATGAGATGAATGCCGAATAAATTGATACTGAGGATGATTTTTAAAATCAAGTTCAAAGTATCCATCCAAGAAAGACAAAAAAAGAAAAAAGAAATATATTACAAAATCGTAATCAAAGTTTTTAATTTAGATAATCAAGAAGTCCTTTGACGTGCAGTACACATCTTAATAAACAAATGAAGCCTCACTTGTTACAAATTATAAAGCAAGTACGTGCGTTGCCAGGATTGCTTTAAAGTTTGGACCAGTAAGATCTCGCCAGCCAATTACCATGACAGATAGAACGCACACGATTATTGACACCTAGGCTTACGAGAACAGATCATCTGTGGCATGTGGGCTTTGTAATATTTTTTTTGTTTTTTTTTTGAACTATAATATTTATTATGAACCACTTATTTTATTTATTTATTGTGAAATGTGTAGTTAGGTACAAGATTGACATTGGTCAAATGGAAGAGTAGATCTCCCTTCACACCTCACCATGCCCAATTGCTAATTTTACGTAATCCTCAAATATATAAAAAAATGGAAATCGATTAATCTAACAATTAAAAAATATTTTTTTTCAAATCAAGGAGTGTGATTGACTAGCAGGGACTCATCCATCCTTAACTAAAGATCAAGGGTTCGATCTCTGACTTTGGGTATGGAGCAGTCTTAAATCTTTGGACTAGCTGTCTCACTATGTGAAGTGCCTACAAACCAGCAAAGGGACTGGGTCCACTAATAAATACCCTAGTCTAAGACAAAAAAAAAAAAAAGTTTTTTCGACAATGAGATGCAAACCACTCAGTGCATTATGTCCAGAATGTATGAAACAAACAAAAAGTGTCCATTTCCTATTCCTACCGACTTCTCGTCTCCCATAATTCTTAAAAATAGTATTATTTTTTTAAAAAATATATTTAATTACTGGCGAGTCTTTTAGTTTTCGAGACTCAAATATTTAGGAGATATCATTCCAATCCTGAGAAAAATCTCCCAAAATCATTCTGTAAATTACGATTGCATCCTCCCAACATTTTTATATAGCACAACACAACAGGAACACTCCGAAAGTTCAAGTCTAATAAATATTTCAGTTAACCTCACAAAACCTAGACCATTGTCTGTCTTCCTACGGATTAAAATCAAGAAGACATGAAGATCCGGTACCTTCGCCCAGAGAAACCGGTCATCTTCTGCTTGGCAATAGCCGGGTTTATAATCGGCGGCGTACTCATTTCCAACTTTATCCAACCTGCCGACACGTCGTTTCTCTGTTCATTAGCCGGCTTTGAAGCCCGGAAAACCGCCGACTACGCCGGAACTCTGATCCAGCTCCAGGCCATAGTCCACTACGCCACGTCACGGATTACCCCGCAACAAAGCTTCCCTGAAATCAACGTCACATTCGACGTACTCAAGAGGCTATCACCCTGCAACTTCCTCGTCTTTGGTCTGGGCCACGACTCTCTGATGTGGAGCTCCCTGAATCCTCAAGGCACTACGCTATTCCTCGAAGAAGACCCTAAGTGGGTGCAGAGCGTCCTCAAAGACGCGCCCACACTTCACGCTCAGACAGTACAGTACCGCACTCATTTGAAGGAAGCAGATAACCTGTTATCAACGTACAGGAGGGAACCGTACTGTTCACCAAACAAAGCGTACTTGCGAGGAAACAACCAATGTAAGTTAGCTCTGACGACATTGCCGGACGAGGTCTACGACAAGGAGTGGGATCTGATAATGATCGACGCGCCCAGAGGGTACTTCCCGGAAGCTCCCGGGAGGATGGCGGCGATATTCTCGGCGGCGGTGATGGCGAGAGGGAGGAAGGGGTCGGGTGTGACGCACGTGTTTTTGCATGACGTGGATCGGAAGGTGGAGAAGGCTTTTGCGGAGGAGTTTCTGTGCCGGAAGTATCTGGTGAAGAGCGTTGGACGGTTATGGCATTTTGAGATACCGCCCGCTTCAGATCAGGAGACTCACAGCGGTGATTGGTTCTGCTAGATAATAATAGTTAGCAGGTAAAATTGGTTTTGATTTTGGGTTTTTTAAATGAAACTCGCTGGGGACAAAATCATAGAGCCATACATATTCGACAGATAGTATTAAAATCGTTATCTTTTTTCCAAGTTTCTGTGGTCCATTCAAATTCAAATTCAAATTAGGTTGGTATTTTACATTACAGGTCTTCAATTGCATTTGGATTTGTTTTGTGTACGGTTGCATTTTGAAAGGTGGCTTGAGCTTTATTACTCCTTGTTGAAGTTTCAAAATCTGACTCATAATATCTGCCGTGAAGCATGCCGCGTTTCGGTCTCTGTGTTTGGCTTGCTGAATTTATGTCACGTCATGTAAGTAAAGTCTTTGACTTTTTAAGCTGCTAAATTAAATTGCAACTACATGAATTTGAAGTATCTTTGTTAGTCATGTCGTGGTGGAATAAATAAGTACTACAATCTGATGCAGCATTCATTTTGAAACCGTCAAAACCATTTACGTTGGGTGGATTTAATGGCGATGACGACATCTTAATGTTTTTGAAGTCATATATTCAGCAAATATTTTAAAATAAGTCTCTTTTCATTCTCGTTGAATTTATAAAGCTCTTCAAGTCTGTAGTAAAAACACACTAATTTATTAAAACTCTATAATTTTTAAATTATTAAAGCAGTAATAATTGGAGTTTAAGCAACCGGTCATAAATCTGTTGTCTTTTCCGCTTTCTCTCGGCCCAAGAGGGCCAACAAGAAACTAGTCAGGGAAAAAGAGCTAGAATTTATCCTGTTTACTCTATTTTATTTTGTGATTATTTATTTATTCAATTTTTATAAAATAATCACAAAATAATGAGAATCTGAACAGATGATTTGAACCCTCAAACAAATACACTCTAGAGAAACAGAAGAACCACTTGAAGCGGCTTTACCGTGGTCTGAGACTTTTATTTGGTTTCCCCTAGGTGTCCTGGGCGGGTCTTAATTATGGACGACACCTTTAAGTCATGTCTACATCTCAGACTAATCCTCGCTCGAGTCGGGTAGGTTCCTTACGAGAGGCAAAGCTATGGCCTCAAGTTTTAAACGGCTGCATGCATGAGAAGGGTTCGAACCTACGACCTCACTCTGAGACTTTTATAATCTGGAAGTAAGTTTCCATCAATCGTGGAGGAATAAGTTTCCATCAATCGTGGAGAACAGGTCCTTGGCCAGGTTTCTGTTACACGTACGTTACGGGTGACGAGCACTTTTTAAGAGTCTAATATATGCATGATAGCGTCTTAATGAGCATTTCTAGAAGCATATTAACACTAATGTTGACCCAAAATATCTCAAAGAGATATTGCAAGATATTTCAATTTTAACTAAATTTTCATACCTTTGAAGATAAACATGGCAATAAGTTGAGCCGATCCAACAAAATTTTTTTGGCTGTTAGACGTGGACTGGATAGCTTAAGGACAAAAACATTATCATTTTGGTTATAATTAACAAATCGATATTAATTTAATCAATTGATTTTTCAATTGTTAAACAAAATAATATCGTTTTGGCTAAGTCAATTTGAACCGTTCAAATTGACTTAGATATTGTTGGAAAATCGGGTTAAGATCCGATCGTAACTGCAGCAGAATAATCACAAAATTTTTTGTTTGAACTTTTGATTTCTTGAAAATCAAGATCTATTTAATCCTATAAAATGATTAACATAAATCTTAATAAAGTGAAAACTTAATTCGTACCTTATTCTGAATCTTGATCTTTGTCTTGTTGTATTCCTCGAACTGTTTCCGAAACTGATCCGTCTCAACCACCATAGCCGCACAAATGTTCGGCCTCTAACAGTATCCACATAATAGGATGAGAGAACTCTGTAATTCTTACAGAGATGGTTAACTATGAAGTGCTAGCTCCATAGAGCTTAAGCCTATTTATAATAAGCTTTGGACGTTTTAGTGATTTAATTGAAATTAAATTCTAATTTTAATTAAACCTTAATTAGAATTACAAATAATTCTAACTAAATACCAATTATGCCCATATAAGATTTAATATCTCATCTTGATCCTTATTTATTAAATATCTCATATTTAATCATAAAGTTTCTCAAACTTTACAATAAGTCCAACTTGATTAAATTAACTTTGCTCTCTTCAACCCATTCTATATGTAAGACCCATTAGGTTCCCAAATATGTTGTCAATGATTATAAAATCCAATTTTAATTCATAATTAAAATTAGATAAATTAAAAATCCTTTTAATTTATATTTAATTATCCAATTATCCAATTTATAATCATAGGTCAAGATTGGCATCTAGCAATGCATCATGACCACCTAAATATTTAGGAATGTCAAAATAGTTTTGACTAATCTTTCCATGCATAATTTTTCTGTATAATTCAATCCTTTCATCATAAAATGGTTTGATTAGACATAGAGCATGAAATTAACGTCTACTCTATTTTGAGTCTAATCATATTAGTTCTCTGCCATTAGTTATCGATTCAATTAATGACATTTGTAAACTATTTACAAAGCATCATTTCACCTTGGCTAAGGATTTCTTGAATTAATACTAATCGAAAACAAGAAAACGTTCTCCCTAATTACTTTGGGGTGATGAATCCTATCTTGATCACGCAACTATCTTCATATAGTTCATGCTACATTTAATGACTACCAATTAAACGAACTATGATTAAATAGATTATAAGTAGTATCAAAACATAACAATTCCTACACAAGATACCTTTTTTGACCTCAAGTCAAAGGATCACTTATACAATCATCACAATGAAAGTTCCATAGACATAAAAGTAATGTTCCAAATAGATTTCTCATATCAAGTCTGTTTAGTGAACTTCTTCTCTAGCAAGCATCCATACATTTGTTTAAGTATTTCTATACTTTAGCTTATTAGATCGACTACTTCATTCATAAGGAAAAACAAAAACGTGTGTTAGTCTTTTTCTGTTCTATTAATGTCCAATCTTAATAGAACAATGACTAGGAACATTTAAGAATAATACATAAATGCAATATGAATCTCATAATTATAATTTCATTTGCAATGTACAATTATCCCATGGACTTTGTCATATACATCTAAACATGTGCAAGATAAAGAATGTCATTAAATAATTTGTCATTTAATTACAACCAAAGCGATTGGTTGTAGGACATAAAACAACAATCTCCCATTTGCACTAAGCTAATCGTTTAAGTATGTCATACCATATCACCATATGATGATTATTTTACTACTGGGGCAGTGGCTTCATGAGATAATTCTACAAGATTCTCTATAGTGAGTGAGCACTTGATTAAATCTTACAACTCTCATCTTAATTATCATCACAATTAAGAAAATTTGCCTAAACACATTCTTGGGTCTTTGATGAAACATTAGCTCCTTATGCATGCCTAGTAGCTCTAGTGTTCTACAGTACATAACTGTCTTGAACAATGCAAAGAAACTATATCAAGTTCACTAAAGAACTTGTTGATTCAATTAATCATTTACACTAAACAAAAAATGTATTATGGATTAATTAACAACCAATTGCTACATTGGAACTTTTCCAATCCTAAATGATATTATTCTAAGTAAATAAACCTTAATTAGAATTTACTTCTAAAGTTATATCCTTATCATCTTGAACTCAAATGCTAACTCACACAAAAAGTAATGAATATCTTTAATACTTCGCAAGTATCTGATATCTTAAATACTAAACATCTTTAGTACATTATCTATGCACTTGGACTTAGAATAAGTCAACAACGTCCAATCTATCTCCATAGATCTAATTCCT
>JANKOE010000003.1:15613534-15628295 GCA_026284465.1 Erythroxylum citrifolium
GTATAAAATCCCAGCGAATTTGGTCATATGCTTTTTCCAAATCCACCTTGATAGGAATCATGTAAAACACAACAAAAACACAACTACAAAATAATCAATATAATCTTCAAAAATCCAACTACCATAGATAGTCATATCCAAAATAGGCTATCAAGAATAAATGACTAGGATTTTTATCCCAAATAAACCTCATCTTGAAAGAATCTCACATAAGGTATAATACTACTTGTCATAATTAAATTCCACCAATAACCAAACATGTCTAATTACAACTAATGCCTAAAATGTCATAACACATATCTTAACAACGATTCCTGTACATGTGACACTGTCACGTTATCAAAGATAACGATGATACTAACGTCGGATTAAAATTGAAAGTCGGGCTTGGTGAAAGTCAACACTGATGGAGCCATGACCTCGGGCTCCCCATTGTGCTTATTTGGGGGGCTCATTCGTGATTGACATGGGGATTGGAAAGGGGGATTCCAGCAGCACCTAGGGCGTGGCTTCCCGCTCGCCACGGAGTTTTGGGGGCTGCTCTCGGGACTCACTCTCACTTGGAATCTGGGTTTCCGACGAGTGGTCGTCGAAGTCGACTCCTTTGAGGTTATTAATCTTCTTTCTGCTCCACCCTCTATGTTGACCGACGTTTCCGTTTTGGTGACAGGTATCCAGCAGCTGTTGTAGCGGGAGTGGTCGTGTCAATTGCAGCATGTTTATCGGGAAGGGAATCAGTGTGTTGATAGTCTAGCTCGTCTCGCGGGCGTTTTACATCCGGGCCTTCATATCCTTCATGAGCCCCCTTTTGGCGTTCAGGAGTTGCTCCACAGAGATGCGCACGGCGTAGTGTACCCTAGAGCGATGCTTTAGTGTTGTAATTTTTATTTCTTTTCCCCTTGTACCAAAAAAAAATTGACAAGTTCGGTACTAACCTTTATCCTTGCGGTCTTTCCCTCCGGCTCTGACCAATCTTGAGCTTCTAGCATCTGGATATTGAGGAATACATGCACAATATAGGGAAGCCCCACCCTACCGGCTCTCCTGCAATACAACCAACCATCGTCAACTTTGAACAGTCTCTCCTGTTACGCACACAATAGGACTTACCTTTGGTACTTCTCCCCATGTGCGGTAGACGAAGAAGCTTGGTTAGCGTCAGCGTCGCTGTCTCGCCCGCCCCCGACTTTCCGATTCGAGTAGCTATTGGCTGATATCGTGAAGGCACCGATTGTTAGCTTTGCCCTAATTGGAAATTCCCCTCGCTTAAGTGTAACCGGTTCAAGTGCCCCGGTTTATTTTGCCTTTTCTTGGCTGTTTGTGTAAAACGGCTCACAAGTTGGGCTTGAGAGTTTACCAAGGTTGAGAGTCTAATGTACCATTCTTTACCATTAATTCAATCCTTTTAAATTCTAAAAAAAAAACATTTTATAAAATATAACTTCAAGGCATAATATATTAGGATATTATTTTTGGTTCAGTTTGTAGAGGCTCGCCATACGCCCCATGTGGGTGAAAGTTCAAGTCTTTGCAACTGCATTAATTTTTTTTAAAGAAACAAATGATACCGTTTGGTGAAAACAGTCTGCTTCAAACTCTAGTTATTAGGCCATAACGACTCGATTCGTGACCTGTTCAATACTAAACAAAACTAGATTAGAAAAACACCACAAAAATTTATCCTTTTAATATAGGAGTACTTCTAAAACACTTAAATTCGAATCGAAAGATTAACTAATTAAAATTTTTTACAATTAAAGTAGTTCAATTTTTTAATTATCGTTAAAAAATAAGACAAATAATTCTTAATCCGAAAAGAATCTACAACCATATAAATTTTAAAAAATAAATACTTCTAATAATTTCTCTTTTAGTCCATTTTAAGTATGCTCTATAATATTCCTTATTAAATTACAACTAATGCTAGAGTTTTACATTTTTATCGAAAATTGGATCAAAGATTAAATCAATAAAATAGAAAATTTAAGGTTTAAAAGGTTCAACTTATATTATATTATCATAAAATCAGTTAAAAATTGTGTAAAATTGGAAATTTTAAAATATGTTTGAAAATTATTACCCTTATCTATCGAAAAATTTATAATTTAATTAAAACAAGATTATTAAATAAAAATTTATTTATTCATTTTAATTTACAAAAATGTATTAATTTAAAAAATCGACTAATTAATTAATTAATTTTTAACAACCAATTTTATTAAAGTAAATTGTTTAAAGAGCATGCACTGAACAGTTTCTAACCGCCCTGGATTATCCCTCCAGTCAACGAAGACTTGGAAGTCGCGGTAGCAAGGATTCTATCAAAAGATGAAATGTTATGCAACTTGACTGCTGCAATAGTTTTTGTTCAAGTCTAATCAATGGTAATGTATCCCATTACCATTGACGCATGTTTGATTCAAAATAACCAGAGGAAGTACTTGCCACAAGGGAGGTGCTGAGGACAAATAAATCACTCTTTCAATTATACTTAGCTACCTACCTGTATCCCAAAGTAATGTACAAGGCAAAAGAAAAAACCAAAAAACAAGATTTGGAGCCTCAAGTTGCTTATGCACAGCCAACTATACTGTTTATTAAATTGGAAAAGTACATACACGGAACTGCTGCCTAATTGGTAACTATCAAATTATGATGTAAATGTCAATGATGGAACAGACATCTTGAATCATGATTTCCAAGAATATGGGTTAACAAAAGAACATATAACAGGGATAGTAACGAAATGTATAAAGCAAGAGGGCAATCAAAAGCCCATACAATCAGCATTCTATACAAAAACAGAAACCTTTAACTACAAAAAGTACTTCATCCGGTCATCTCTCCTCATTGCATTATATACAGCTTGAACCTGGAACCAACACCAAGTATGACATGAAGAACTATCCTCCATTGTTACTGACAGAAACAGTATCACAAGATATGATAAATGCGGATAAGAGTTTTTGGGTAATAGTAAGCCACAACAAAGAATCACAAAGAGTGGAGGTCTAATTTCACGTTTAACTTTTTTCCTCGCCAACTCTGAGGGTGACGGGCTTGAAAAAATGGGAAATGATACTCTACAGTCCTCTTGTGCGCCTATGAGTGAGTGAGAGAATGAGTGAGAGAGAGAGACAGTACCTGCTCGCTAGAAACCACTTGAACAGGACCAATGTTGACAGACACATATTTGCCCCTTGACGATACTTTCTGTCTCACATGCCCCTACAGAACATATTAATTATCTGTTAATTCAACATACAATTTATAATTACAGAAGATTAAATACTTAATTGTGAATTCAGCTGTCGGAGCAAGGAATTTCACTTCCATATCATAAAAAACTTTTCTAGGATAAACAAGGCCATTTGAAGCAAATCATTATCTGTTACACACTGGAATTTTCCAGTTTCTCAAACTGTGATCAGTTATAGGAAATTTTATGTATTATGTTTAGTTTAAACATGACATGACATGATTATTTGAAAGCCAATGGCATTTTCAGTTTATGTGATGCAATGATTTGGATTTTTTTTTTCAAAATGGCAAGGCAATAGTGTAGAAGACTAGGTATTTGCGTTCATCTACAGCAACCCTTTAATACTCGAATATTTGTTGTAAGACTTTTTAAGAACACAAGAACTTACTTTCTGAACCTTTTTTTTTTTGAATTGAACCACAGCCTCATCTTTTTGACAATCAGGTATTATTTAAGTATTCAAGATCATAGACTTCCTTGTAACAAAGTATAAACTTACATCTCACAAAACCTAAAACTGCCAAAGTATTGAGATAGAAAAGGGTTCTCTTAAATCTATTATACTTGTACATATATCAAGACAAAAAGATCCAAAGTGAATCATATAAATGAAGTGAGTTTGGTAAGGAGGAATACTGACCTCAGGAATTGGTTGTTGGATTACAGATTCAACGGCAACAACCATTGATTGCACAAAATCATCACCTCCAGTTCCAATTGCTGTAAACCCTCTAACTGTTGGGTATGAGTTCACCTGGAAAGTCACATCATTCAAAACCACTCATTGAATATATGAATCCTTGATAATACAATATAATGCTTCACTAATCATGATTGAACGAGAAAGAAATTCGTCCAAAGATGTTTCTGTGGAATATCTTTGTAAGCTACTGAAATTGGTACTTAACATAAGCAATATATCTGCACTCAAATTCAAGCCATACAAAAGTAAATGAGATGACAAATTTGCAGGAAGCAAGAATCAAGGAAGTGAACAACAGTTACCTTCTGATCTAAAGTGAGCCACTCGTTAGTAGAATCATCTGTAACTGTACCTCCAATAACCACATTCGTGGTTTGTCCAATCCTTCCTTCTGCCTTTGACACCTCTGGACAAGAAACATAAGAAAGTGTCAAACAATAATTATCTAATTTATATAATATAAAAGAAAGGCCAATTGTACGATATCACTCTCGCAAAATCGATAACACAAGTTCCAATAACAACCCTAAAGCTATTGGATTCACGTTCCTCACTTTGTGGGTAGACCATCATGCTGTCAGCACCCTGTTTTGTGCACGCCATAAGATACATGTCGTTATATCCAATTTGTTCAGGACTAATGGTTGATGAACCCAATTGTTCATCCAAAACTAACAATCTCCGTATTCAACAGGTTTGCTCTGTCCTACGCTAAAGGTTTAAGGTAAAATGTGAACATTCGTCATGCACAAACTCAACGCAGACATCCAACAGGATAACACTAAAATCTAGCAAACTTGCAACAAATTAACAACCACAACTGAATATCGAAATTAACACCGCCCCCACAAATCACCCCCTCCAAAGAAAGAAAAAGCAAACACGAACCTGAAATAGCTTTAAGAACAGCTTCTTGTGGCGGCTCTTGATCTTGGTCATTTTCACATGGTGAGGCACCATTATTATACGAGCAATTAAGCCAAGCCTGTCTTCCGAATTGAAAATCTGGAACCCTGAGGAGCTCACAACTGGATTTACGTTTTGAAAATTTAAACTTTATCGACGGAAGAGAATGAAAAGCTCGGTATGGATGTGACGGTCTCCATGATTCTGTCACGAACACCGAACGGAAAGCTGTCCTGCAAGCCATTTGTTCCTGCCTATTTTGTTTTGATTGAGGTTCTGCTACTTACGCTTATGTTACCTGAAAAACCCTTTTCCTTTTCTTTTTCTTTTTATGTCTGGTGGCTTTTTACTTTTTAGGCTGTCCATTCGATGAACCAGATATTTCTGTTTTGTTTTTGTGGAATGGGTCGGAGTGGAAGTAGCAAATATGAAAAGGTGCTCCTGGAATAAGCTTACATGTGGATAAAGTGGACGAGAGTGTTCATGCGCTGCAAGGTCCGCAATCGCATCGCACCAGATGCCGTCTCAGCCTGTTAAACAAGGCCTAAGGATTGGCCCCAGTTTTGTTAAGATTTTTTAATATTTTAAAAATTAAATCAAAATTGAATTGATAAAATAAAAATGTTTAAAACTCATTATAAAATTAATTAAAATTTTAAAATATAATTTTCAAAATTGTTTTTAAAAAATTTAAGATTTAATAAAAAATAAAACAAAAAATAATATTTCAGTAGGCTATAGGGCTGCACCGTCTACCTTTGGGTCGGACAGAATGTATGATGCTACAAATGGAAAAACGACTTGTCGTTGATGTGCACAAGGCGATGTTTTAAGAGGGAATGTCGCGCAAAAGGAGTTCCGTCTTCTGACTCGTTGAGATGTACGGACTCGACAGGTCTGCCGCTGATGAAGTGGAACGGACGGCGTTTAGGAGAGCGGAGAAGAAGTACAAGCTCTACTATGACGAGGATTCCAGGAACTCTAAAAAGTATGTCTGTTTAAATCCTTATAATGAGAAGTGAACTTGTTTGATCTTTGGTTATTGATATGACGACGGCTTGGATTTGATAAGCCAATTCCTCTCAGGAAAAAGCAGCCGAAGAAAGTGGATTTGTCGGAGGTATTAGATTTTAAGGAAATCCTGGAATCTTATAGTAAAAGCTCTGAACTTCATCCTGAAGTTGTACCGCGTCAATGCGGCTTTGATCGTCCCGTTTTTTGCTTTAAAACTCGACCAGGTACTTCTACTCATGTTTATACTTTGATTCTGTTAATGTTTTATAGTTTTAGTTCACACCCATGAGAAATTATGTCTATTTGCTTTAATTGTTAAACTACAAGTTTTGTTGAGGTGGTCTGTTATGGACTGCATAGGTTTTGTTTGGAAATTAAATAAAGTTTCCATTAGCTATAGCCAAGCTATACCAACATTACAATGAGTTCACTAAAAATGGTACAAGGAACCAAAGCAATAGGAACAGATAATTAAAACCTTTTGCATCTATTTCTAATTCCAAAGTTACAAGTTCCATCTATTTCTAGTTTTACGTGTAATCCAATTTAGAGTTATAAGCCAATCATAAGAATGACAAAAAGCTGCTAGCAAATGTAAGATTCTGCTCTAGATAGCCTTAGAGTACCTGTATTGGAAGAACAAATGTTCTCTATCTTCTTCAGCTTCTTTGCATAACACACATATAGGGTCAAATGAGTCAAACCATCTGTTTTTAGTTCTGATCCTGTTCTTGATAACTAGCCAGGTGAATACTGATGCTTTTAGGTTCAAGTAGTTCTTCCATAGGAGGTTGAATCAGGGTGCAATTTCTCCCTCAGCCTGTAGTGCCTTATAGCATTACTTGTTAGTGAATACTCCAATGAGATCTGGCTTCCAAATTACACTGTCCTTCATCAGCCCTTGAGTGATCCGAGGGTGGTATACCATCAGTGAGTTAAATCCTCTGAAGTTGCCACTCCATTGCCCATCAAGCATTAGTGACGATACTTTAGCACTGAGAGGAACTCTGTTAATTAGATGGGAGATTTTTCTCCTTAAGAAGTGAGGGCTATACTCTTCTTATGGACTGCACAGTTGCTTTCTCCTAATGTTAGGGGCTTGACCCTGTAAATGTGTGCAGTTCAAACACAAGTACTTGACTAATAAGTTACTAATCCAATGGAATTTAAATTCCAAAAATGGAGATTTGGAACCATTTTGGTCTGAATTGCTTAATTTGACATTCACTCTAGCAGTTGTCTTTAATGTCATTAGAAGGTTGGTTTAGATTTTTTTTGTTTCAGCAGCTGTGCATAGCTACTTCGTGAAACTAAAAATCAGGTCATACTCTATCTTATGTTGAAAATTTCTAAGTACTATATGTTTTCGGTCATTTAAGGTTTTTGACAATTGGAATCATTGGAGATTGCAGGGTTTTATTTCATTCCAGGAGCTTTGAGTGTTGAGGAACAATGCAAATGGATAAGAGAGAGCTTGACAAGCTTTCCACAGCCTCCTAACAGAACTAATCACAATGCAAGATATGGTCCTATACATGACTTGTTTATTTCAGCAAAAGAGCAGAAAGTATTGGTTGTGGAGGACAATTCACTTGCTCAATGGGATTCTGAATCTGATACTTGCCACAATGGAGATGCTAAAACATGGAAATTTTATGAGCAACATACTGCTGCATTAGGAGATGAGAGTTGCAAATCCATTTCTGCATCAAAGCTCTTAAGGAAGTTGCGATGGAGTACCCTTGGCTTGCAATTTGACTGGTCCAAGGTAACTGCAGTCTGCAATTTGCACATTTAGTGGATGTAACTTTTCTGAATCCCTCTTCAATTTTACCCATTGCCATAACATGATAATCAAACTTTGCTTGAAATGCAGCATAATGTTTATGGGGAATTAAAAGGCTATGATACCTTGCTCTTTACTTGTGGTAAAAATTGATGGTTAATAGTCGAGAAGAATTTAAAATCTCATGGTGCATGCATATAATGCATTATTCACTTGTGGCAACTAGAGCTATAATAAACACATTGCTTTACTAAGTATGCTGCTCCTCAAATCCTAGCTAGAATGCAAAATTTATCTTTAGTTGCCAGCTTAACTTTTCATTTTAAGCAGATAATTTACTTGTAATGCCAATTTTTCTTCTTTCACTGTATTGTGCTCGTGTTTGTCAGGTATGAATCAGTGACACAGATGAATCCAAAAGCAACTCTAAAAAATTATCAACTTATGAATTTTCAATGTATTTGTTCATGTTGCAGCGTAACTATGATGTATCCCTCCCACATAATAAGATCCCTGACTCACTTAGTCAACTGGCTAAAAGTATGGCCACTCCTGCGATGCCTCCGGGGGAAGAATTCCAGCCAGAAGCTGCAATAGTAAATTATTTTGGATTAGGTAATTGCAATTAAGGTATCATAAATTACTTCATTATTGTGCTTTCAAATCAATTCGCTGAAGATCACGGCAAGGTTTAGACACTGCCTGTCTCAGGGCCATTCACTCATGGCGTCTGATGTGATGGTATAAACGTTAAATCTGGTTAAAAGTAAGTCACAAGCACATGGAATTCATTTACAGACTTGTCTATCTTTCCAGGCGACACCTTAGGAGGTCACCTCGACGATATGGAAGCTGATTGGAGTAAACCTATTGTAAGCATGAGGTACAATGGTATTTCATCTATGTTTTGTATCCTTTTATATTCTCAACTTCAGCGAGATAGTGAAGAAGAAAGAAAAAATGAATCGTCAATCATCGGTTGTTGTTGTAACTTTTCTCTCTCAGCTTGGGATGCAAGGCTATTTTCCTTCTAGGAGGAAAGTCTAGGGAGGATGAGCCATTCGCAATGTTTCTACGAAGCGGTGACATTGTGCTTATGGCTGGAGAAGCAAGGGAATGCTTCCATGGTAAACGAACTTTCTTCCTGGGAATCGATTGATAAACCCATGCTACATCCTAATGCTTGGGATTGGTTTCTGATTGTTGTAGGTGTGCCTCGGATTTTTACGGACAAAGAAAACGCCGAAATAATGCCTTTGGAAGTGCATTTTTCACATGAAATTGATTTCTTAGAGTACGTCAGAACTTCAAGAATCAACATAAATATCAGACAGGTTTTTTGAATTCACCTTTTCTTTTAACTTCCAAAGTGGGAAGGTTGTTGTAGTATGCAATTCAAAAGGACGCTTAGATGAGATATTTTCAAGATGAACAGTCAACACTTGGAATTTTGTACTTCAGTCCCTTAATCAGTTTTGGTCTTCGTTAGCAAGTAGCATTATCTTCTTCTGTTCAGGCAACTAGTTGTGCAAGGTCAGCAAAGTGCTTATTTTAAGCCAAGCATTTTTGACAAAAATCTATATTGTTCAGTTGCATCCACGAATTCCTTAATGTTTACAAATTTCTGTACTTGGGTAATCTAAATTCAATTTGGTTCAACAAGGGAAGAATTTGTAGCAATTGCTTTCACCTACGCTCACCCGTTTGACCGATCGAAATGGTTTCGCCAACAGGTTTTTTTCTTTAAAAAAAAGACAGGGACTTAAAGTCCAACATATGATATCTGTTCACTAGATGCAAAAAGAAAGGTGAAGCATGTACAAACGACCACACCGAAACTAAACCACCAAAGGTCGGGAGAGCCACAGGATCTCAGCCGCGGCCAATCGTTTCGTTGTCCGTCCAAAGAAGAGAAACTAAAATAAGCAACCATATCTTCGCTACACTCCAAGCCTCCAGCAATCAGTTCACGTTCAAACGCTACAAACCTTAAAAGCCACCACAACATTCAACCTTATACGTGTACAATTCAACAACCACTTTCTTTTTCCGTGTCAAGTGAAAAAGAATAAATATTACAAACTTCTATTTGTTCACCTCCAGAAAGAATCTGACTTTCTCTTCCGCTTGTGTTCTCGGCTCTTCCTATTCCGTTCGGCTTTCGGTTAAGATGGAGCCTTTCGTTTTGACCCAGTTGGCGACCGGTCTAAGCGTGCTGGCCGGAGCGGTGCTGGTCAAATCGGTGATGGAACAAAAACCCATGGCCGGTCCATTCCCGAGATGCCCAACTTGCAATAGTACGGGCCGTGTCCGGTGTCACTGCTCGCGGTGGTCGGACGGAGATGTGGGATGCCGGACTTGTGCCGGGTCGGGTGCCATGATTTGCAGTAGCTGCGGAGGTTCTGGTCGGGGTCGACCAATTCCGGTTCAAGTCTCGATGCGATCACCTAACCGCCCTTCTTGACCGGTTCGTCAATCCATAGTCATCTAGGGATGACTTTGTCATAACTATTTTATCTCCCTTTCTCACTCTTCTACATTTTAAAGGTGTATACTATAAGTTCCCTGATACCTGGAGAAGGAGATGGGAGATTTTACTAGGTTGTAATTCATAACCATATTACTGTAACGATTACCAAGATGGTCTTAGGAATTGGGTAACATTATATTTAATTTCAGCCTTTTGTTGCTCTCAGTTCTTGTTTGATTAGAAATCGGAAATAAGGTAATTAGGAGCTCAACTCGAAGCGAATGGTTATGCATATTTGAGCTCTGTTCGGCTGACAATCTTTGTACAGCTTTATCTGAAACAGTCTGGTGGTTTTTCCAAACGAATTCTGTTTGTCAGGCGAGTTCAGTTTAACATTAGATTCTTCTTTTAGGTAATGATTTGAGGAAACAAATAATTAATCATTCTTCAATTGTTGGTTATAGATGTTTTAATTGTTCTTCTTACTTGGGTTGTTTGCGATCTTAGATACATAAAGACTAAATATTTTCAGTCATATCATGTTATCTCTGATGTTCAGATAAACCTCATTGATTCTGCCATTTCTTGGGATCTAAGATTGGAAGCTTGTGAACTGATTAGGTATTGACTCGGAACAGCCTGCCTGATTGATAGGGATAAATGCTATTGTCGCTGAGTAGTATTGATATATTATGGCCCTCAGGTTTCTAAGGCATGATACGGCTACGTTATTTCACTGTAGAAATTTTAGGTAGGATTCAAGGAAGGCTGCTTAGTGCTTACTGCTCGATTTATTAATGCCTAAGGGACTAGTAATATTATATGCGATGTTCTTTTGCATGATAGCTGTCATCCAAAGCGATGTTGAAGTGATTTTGCACGTAAGAATCACCAATCCATCTGAATGAGGAACGGCCCAAAGATCATTTTTAAAAACCTGAGAGTGGAAAGTTGGGAAAGGCATAATCTTTTTCTATCAGCAGTAATAGTACAGTCCAGTTTGCAATATCAGATACATGCAAAGCTCCATGTTATTAGTGATGGAAAATCCTTGTTGAACACTTTTTCTAGACACTTTTGATGGACAAAAGCATACCTAATGGTGGGTGGATACATCTTATGTCATTGAATGTTCACATAAATCAAGTGAATTTATTATATTGGTATGTCATTAACATGTTAAGATGTTTATCAAGGGTGTTTCTTTAGTGGAGCTTATGGTATATTTCACGTATTTTAGTAGCTGGCATTTGGCAACAATGGAAATGCAATTACAATAGATTGAAGGATAAAAGGTTATTTAGTGCGTTTTCTTCCTATGCCTAATTTAAAAATGGATCATCACCTGAAAGTTAATGAAGAACTGAGATGGGAACGGGATGCTCAGAATCCTTCTGCTTTTCAGTCAATTACGTGCTTGTACCTGAGTTGATTTAATGAAGAACTGAGATGGGAATGGGATGCTCAGAATCCTTCTGCTTTTCAGTAAATTACGTGCCTGTACCTGAGTTGAGACGCTTGATCAGTAAATTACGTGCCTGTACCTGAACAGACCTCTGTAGCTTATGGTCTGCTTTTCATCCGTAAGATACCGAAATAGAGGGCTCCAAATCCTCTGTACCGTTTTCCCAATTCCAACCCTATGCCAAGCATTATCATCCACAAAACTCATTTATTTATTGCTTGTGGACGAGGTTATCGGGCACAGGGTTGAAACTGGGAAAACGGTACAGAGGTTCCGAAATCGAGTACAGGATATAAAGGACAAAAAATAACTATCTTTTAATCCTACAGTTTTACGATTGAGTCGTTAAGCTTTATAAAGTTCTAATGGAGTTCACAATGTCACCCAAATAAAAAGAATTAGTAATATCATGGTGTAAATGAGTTGGTAAGGAGATTTTTTTAAGTTTAAGTGAGATTGCATATTCAAACTTTCCTCGTATATATAGCTATATAAAACTTTGAACTAGAGTTTTTTCTCTTGTAAGGAACCTACCAGGTTCAAGTGAGGATTAATCTAGATGTGAATGGCTTACATGTACCTTTCTATAATTGAGACTCTTTTAAAATAATTTGTGAGAAAAAAAAAAGGAATTAATCTTGAACATTGAACTGCGTGAAATATCAATAACGTAATGCAAATAGCACTTACGTGGCATGAATCAGATTCTACGTAGTTACTTCATCTTACTTGGAGCTAATATAGTTTCAAATCAACTACGCGCATGTGGCTCGCCAGTACTCAATTGTTTTACTCGTCTTCTTCTCTGCTTCCATAACAATGATAGGTGGAGACCCTCTAGTAAAACGAAAATTGATAATTAGGAATTTGAAATACTGTCAATGATCATTTATATCTATTGAAGCAAAAAACTTTCATGTTGAATATCAAGGATCAAAGGTTTAAAAAAATGCAGGTAAATCATCATCATTTTGATTTTTTTTGTTACAAATTTATTTTGTAATGCATTCTTATTTTTAGTTTATCTGCTTGTCTTTGAATTAAGTAGATGATATTGGTTTATCTCCTACAGCTAATCGCTTTAATTGTAATTTAGTGGCAAAATATTTAAAAACATTTTGTATCTTATAAATGATTATTTGTATATGATAAAGTCATCATTATTATCAACACTCAGTTGAACTCCCCTAAGGCACGGGGTTTTGGGAGATGTGTATGACTAAGTGCATGGGATAATTATGCATTGAAAATGAAATTATAATGAGATTATAATTTTAGGATTCATATTGCATTTATGTATTATCCATAAATTGTTTTTAGTTATTGTTCTATTAAGATTGGATATTAATATAATGTAAAAGGGCTAGTGCATGTTATGTATTTTCTTACCTTATCAAGGAAATAGTCGATCTTATTAGCTAAAGTATTGAGATATTTAAACAAATATAGGTGGTTGTTAGAAAACAAGTTCACTAAACTGGCCCCATATGAAAAATCTATTTAGAGCATTACTTGTATATTTATGATATTTTCATTGTGATGATTGTATAAATGATCTTTTGACTTGAGGTCTTCAAAGTTATCTTGTATAAGAATTGTTATGTTTTGACACTATTTATGACCTATTTTAATCATAGGTTGTTTAATTGATAATTATGAGATATAACATGAACTATATGGAGGTAGTTGTGTAGTCAAGATAGGATTCATCACCCTTAAGTAATTAGGGATAATGTTTTGTTGTTCTCAGTTAATATTAATTCAAGAAATCTTTAGCCAAGGTGGAATGAAACTTTGTAAATGGTTTACAAATGTTATTAATTGAATCAATAGCTAATGGCAAAGAATTAATATGATTGGACGCAAAAAAATAGACATTAATTCCATGCTCTGTCTAATCGAAACATTGTATGATGAAAGGATTGTATTATACGAAAAAGTCATGCGCATAAAAATTAATCAAAATCACCTTGATATTCCTAAATATTTAGGTGGTTATGATACGTTGCTAGACGTCAATCTTGATCTATGATTATAAATTGTTTAATCGAATAAATAAAAAAAATTTAATTTATCTAATTCTAATTATGAATTATAATTATAATTTATAATTATTATCAATATGTTTGGGAACCTAATAAGTCACACGTATAGAACGGGTTGAAGAGAGCAAAGGTATTTTAATCAAGTTGGACTTGATTGTAAAGTTTGAGAAACTTTATAATTAAATATAAGATATTTAATAAATAAGGATCAATATGAGATATTGGATCTTATTTGGGCATAATTGGTAATTTGTAATTCTAATTAATTTTTAATTGAAATTAGAATTAAATTTCAATTAAATTACTAAAATGTCCAATTTTTGTTATAAATGGGTTTTAAGCTCTAACGGAGCTAGCACTTCTTGCTTAACCCTCCCTATAAGAATTATAGAGTTCTCTCAACCTGTTATGTAAGTAGCATTAGAAGCTAGACACTTGTGCGGATACAATAATTGAGATGTATCAGTTTCAGAAACAGTTTGAGGGACATGACAAGAATATAATCAAGCTTTAAAATAAAGTATGGATTAAGATTCATGCTTTGTTATGATTTACATATTAATCATTTCATAAAATTAAAGTGATCTTGATTTTTGGGAAATTAAAATATGAAAAATTTCGTAATTATTTTGCTGCAGTCGGGATCGGATCCTGTCTCGATTTCCTAATAGATGATTGGGATGATTATATTATAATGTATTACCAGGTAAGTTTGATTTAGGTGGGCACACATGTTATGTCAAAGGTGAACAACCAAATGGAGTATCGATATTAATACGTTATACTATTAAGATTTTGAAATGTAAGTTTTGAAAAGTTATAAAATCTTAGGGACAAAAAGTTTCAAAAGAATTAATTGTCGTAGTTCTCTTGTACCCAATTACGCATTTATACTTAATCAAGATTTACAAAAAAAAACAAACAAGAAAGTACAACTATCAATTTAATAAGGAATATATAATTGTCCTCTTTAATTTATTTCTAAATAATATATATACGGTTGTCAACACTCTCCCTCAAGATGTCATGTAAATATTGTTAGTAGTGTGCCCTAGGCCAATGGACATATGTGATTCATGTATTAACATTATGATTTGTTAATAATATATT
>JANKOE010000003.1:15674444-15696084 GCA_026284465.1 Erythroxylum citrifolium
AAACATGCATACAAAGTCAAGAATGACACCTATTTTGAATAATTAAAATGTATCTAAAACGACACTTATTATGAATCGGAGGGAGTACCTTTTAATTTCTCTCACATCTTAATTACACAGATTACATATATTATATTTTCAAGGCACTTTAACATGTAATTAATAAAAGTATATTAGACATTTCATTAACTTTCTTAATAAGTGTGCATTCCTCTAAAATGACACTTATTTTAAATAGGAGGGAGTATTAATACAAGTATTGACTCGTTTGCTTTTACTCTTAGTAATCAATCATATATCAAACACGTACAATTAGCAATATTCTGATTTTTGCTTTCTATTCTTCATTCTGATTCCTTGAGTAAGTGTGTTTTATGGTAAAAAAGTATAGTTGATTAATATTTTTCCAATTAAAAATGATTTTTACTTGCAAAGCTTAACATAATTCCACAGTTCCACAATCAAACCTTTACTGATGAAATTAAGATTAAAACCCCACTAATGGGTGGGAAATAAACAAATTACAGCGTGCCACCTGCTCGTCAGAATCAAGATTAAAGCACCGACCACAAGATGCAGTTGGTAGCGTTACCAGCACCAGTACTGTGCTTTTATTCAACTTTTAGCAGGCACGTTCAGGTTTTCACATGCTTAGCCACCATAACCCCGTACAGTGGCCTTTTAAGGAAGCAAATAGCGGTTAGAGGGACATGGGATTGTAGATTGTAACGCGATTAGTGAGTGCTAGAGGTCTACCAACAATATCAAAGCATGTTTGATAGGATTTAGCGTATCTTTGTGAAAGGCGGAGTATGTGTGTTTAAGAACTCATTGGATCCTTTTTTTCGCCTACTTTTCCATGCAAGCATGTGATAGCTATTAGTGCTGCAATTATGCCAAGAAACAGTCAGCTAATTCAATTATGTCTGAGGAGAATTATAGCATATAGCAGTCTTGGAAAATCATACAGCTTTGAAAATCTAACACACACATTCTCCTCCCTCGTTGGGTCCAGAGGTACCATCTTCTCTTTCCGAAGAAATGATCAAAGGAATAAGTAGGGTCTAGGTCAATCGGCTTTTCTTAAAATTTATCCTTTCAGGTCCCTTTCATCCTTCCATAGTTGCGGAGTCAACAAGCGATCGAAGACGCAGTCCTTAGCATCATTGACTGGTGTGGAATGAAGGGAAGAGGAAGAACAATGATCCTTAGTCTGAAAGTACTAAATAATGCACCGTCTGGTTGATATAATGGCCATACCATACTTTTGCCTTGCCTCTGAAAGTACGTTGATTGTGTTGCTGGATTCTAGGTCTCTTGGGCCCAACAATTATCATGAGCTTTATGAGTTTGTATGTTCATACAACACTCATTATTACATCTCCACATGCTGTTGTTGTTCCTGCTACTGCCGTTGCCTTCTTTAGTTCTACAGATTGGAACTTCAAAACATAATTGTGACTTCAATCAATTACCATTATGAGCCATTCTTCATTTTGTGGCTAGATCTCAAGTACTCCTAAAATGGGTCTATTTCATCATTGATCTAACTTATGTTTTAGGAGACAATATACCTAATAGCTTCAAACCAAAATAACCATTCTTTTTACCAGTAGTAGAGCACTTCCTGGTTTTGGATACCATTACTCGGCCCTGTTTTGCTTGGGATTTGATTCAAACATAATTTAGCTGGTCTTCTTAGTCAAATGCTCCATCAAACTTCTACTCTCTCAGTATTAATAATGAATTTTTATTTTTAAAAAAGAAAAATCTTAATAAAATTAAATATTACAATGAATATAAGAGAACCTCCAACTTCTTAATTGATATTTTATAGCCACAAATTCATATCATAATCTGGATCCTTAATCATGCGGTGTTCTATTCTTACTCAAGTTTAGGAAAATTCCATCTCTTGTGGCCCTTCTCTTGATATTGAAGTCAAAGATTTACATGTATGAGTAACTTAGAACTAAATGCCTAGATCCTTCATGATGAGGGTACGGTGCCAAAAATCTCCATCATCAACGGGAGTATGCAGTATGCTAATTTGCTTCTGATGATAATGTTATTTACTGTGATCATGTGGTAAGACCATCAAAAGAAGCAAGGGACCATATTATTCACCATAATCACTTTTCTAATCATGCTGTTCAATCCCATCTCATACATAAATGAGGAAACCAAAGTCATTCCCTTTCCTTGTTGATTAAGCTGCTGTGACTGCCCATCCTGCTAAACCCCAAAGTCCATAGCCATATGAATTTTACTAAGATTGTGATACAGAAACCAATTTTGTGATTATAAAAACTTTTTAATGCACTAAAGAAAAATCAATAATCATTAAAACAGTATGAAATTTAAAAAAAAATTGGTGCTTGAAAGTTCATAGGAGACCTCCCCCAGCCGCCAAAATTGTTAAGTGACCGTTTTACCACAATAGCTTAAGCTATTATGTTAGGCCAATTTAATTGGCTTTATATATTCACTAATACACCCCCTCAAGTGAAAGCCCTTTGGGCTTGAAACTTGCACAGGCTCACTTTACCTTGTGCTGAATAATAGGAGGATGGTAGGATTTGAACTCACGACCATTTGGTCACAAAGGCTCTGATACCATGTTAAGTGACTGTTTCACCACAATAGTTTAAGCTGTTGTGTGAGGCAAACTTAATTGATTTTATATATTCACTAATAAAAACAACCCGTAACCAGTATTTGGTATAAGACCATTGGTTGATTCCGTGCTATTACCACCACGCTCAGGTCACTTTCAACCTGCCTTTGAGCGAGAGTTTTGAATCAGAAACATCATCTCCGAGCGCAGGAAGATTGTCATTAGGAATATTATAATGTCACTTTTTCATCAGTTGACGAGATTTATTTGAAAAACCCCAATTATTAATTAGGCGCAGACTCTCTCAAACACTTATCTCCGTAAGTGACGAAATATGATAAGGATTAACTAGTCAAAATGTTCTGCAGCACAACGTAGAACCAGGAAGCAACAGCGACGGGTTTAAACGTATGTGATGATTTAGCAGCTAATTAGTATTATAACATAGTCTTTTGCTTTCAATAATAATCATGATGATCACCGGATCAGACACAGCATTATAGCCCTTATGACTAGATTTAGGCACTTTTCATGCAGCTTTTGTATAATAGTTTAAATTTAGTGAACTCCACCTAAATCCAACCATTCATTGCTTAATGTATACATTTTCCCATGATGGAAATAATTCACATATCAGTATCTTTCATAAGTTATTTAAGTTGAGTCACTAATTCAAAATTGAGAGATGAATTCATCCAAGTCCAAAATCTTGGTCTGGACGAATTGTTAAATGGGATCCAGCTGCCATACATATTGGTCATATTTTGAGTGATTCGGTTCCTAAAGTTGAAGCCTTCACATCAACCATGGCTGAAGAAATTTAATTGTTAAGGCAGTAAACTTGGATCGTTGTCTTTGCACTTTATGTAAACAAATGAGTGGATATTATATCAAATTCGCTTTCTTATTATTTTTCTTTTGCAAGTCACACTCCAACGAATCCGATTAAAGCAGTGAGAGAGGATATCGATGAAGCCAGGGAGCACAAATCAACTTGACTACATCTATATTATATGCATATATAACACCAAGAGATTTGGATATCATACATTATAATTTATAGTTACTTTGAATTTTATCATATAAGATATTTAAAGGGTGAGCTTAAAGTTGCTCCTTTGTGACAGCTTCGAATCACGAAAATAATTTCATTGATAAAATACAAAAGAAAGATTGCGTACATTATGGTCCTCTTTAAATCTCTGCAAAATGAAAAGTCTTGTATATCAGATACGTTGACTTTTTTTATATAAGATATTTGACGATACTAAAATGTCTAAAACTTACAAAAACAAAAACTCCATTTGAACATTGTGATTTGTGATTTCAAGTAATTGACGAGTAAAACTAATAAAAACTAAATAAAGAGCTTCGATGTATGATGACGAGTACATTCTACCTAATTTAAACCAAAAAAAGAGTAAATTTGCTTTAATAAATTATCTTCATGGTTCTAAGTGTAAGTAAATATATTGATAACGTGGGATCATTGTCAAAACTTTGAGTTAATGTCCAAAGGCATTATCAATTTATCATAGGCCAACATCAATGAATGTGACCGGTCCATTTAGAGACAACAGAAGGAACAATAGCGAACAAAAAGAAATGTATCCAAAACTAACATAATCGGGGTTATGGTTACGGATTAGACACCGACCAAACATCACAATTTTGTTTCTAATACGTGCAATGATGAAACAATTGCTTGCTAAATTCACCTAATCCTTCCCAACCCTCTCATTTTCCTTACAAGAATATTAACTTGTCGGTCTTTTGGACGGCCCTATGCCATCATCTCATTAATGTATGTTCCGTCGCAGTCAAACCATATTTTTATCATTATTTTCACTATTATTTTGATGTTCCGTGTTATTATTATATCTATGTCAACTAAGAAAATTAGAGGAATAGAGTTAGATCAAACCGACCTCTCAACAATGACGTACATGCGATTGCATGCATAAATTGAAAAGCCCAACAATTCAATTTGATAATGACTTTGTAACCTTATTTAATAACCAAAATCTCTGAGCTTAATTACTTTATTAAAATTCTTATCTTAACCCCAAAGAAAATTATTCTTGCAAGTAGTTTAGGTTGGAAAGTATAGCTTATGCAACAAAAGAAACGTATAGTCAAAAAGCATCCGTAATTAATTAAATTGATAATTAGTGTTAGTGAATATATAAAACTAATTAAGTTGGCCTCACACAACAGCTTAACCTATTGTGATGAAATAGTCACTTAATATAGTATCAGAGCCTTTATGACCAAGTGATCGTGAGTTCAAATCCTACCACCTACTTATTATTCAACACAAGGTAGAGTAGGCCTGTGCAAGTTTCAAGTCTAAAAAGCTTTCACTTGAAGGAGTGTATTAGTGAATATATAAAATTATTTAAGTTAGCCTTACACAACAGCTTAAATTATTGTGATAAAATTGTCACTTAACAGTTAGAAACTTAGGCATGTTAATGCATGGAATCGTATCGATCCAATCAGTGATAGATCATCGTTTTTCTTTAATATATATAGATATATATACACACTCATGAAGACTTAAAAATTGCAAAAGAGGTCCATGCTTGTGGGACTTGGATGAGACATGCTTTGTCCGCAAGCACTTAGTTTAACACATCTTTTTATGTACCATAATTTAAGTTGGAAAAAAAAGTATTTATTTATTTTTCATTCTTCAATATTAACTCGGGCTTTAAGTTTCTTTCAAACTGAATTAAAACAATAGATAGATTCCCAGCCTATATCTGCAAGGCAATCATAGGCGGTGTGGTCTTAGTCTATCATGCTTTCAGTCAGAAATGTACTTCTTCCTTCGTCTTTTCAACTAAAAATTTCATCATAGGACACATGATTCCATGCGTAAATTATATAGTAGTGTAACTGTAAAGGCTTTTAAGAGCGAGTTTTCGTAAAAAATTAGGCGTTGAGCCGTGACGAGGTGAAGTAGAAGGTCCAATTATTTCCTACGCTGGTACTTGGTAAGAGGCCAACGAACAGTACAACCATAAGGACGTATCTTGGGAGGAAACAGTTGGTTCAGTATTCGCAATCAAGCATTGCTCCAAGAAGTGAAAAACCTAACGCGACCCACTAATTTGGGCCGAGTTTTCACTTTCGTTCACTTATACCATACGTAAAGGGTGTTTTCAGGACTGGCAGGCAGTAACAAAGCAAGCCTTGTAGAGAGTGATTCAATTTAATTTTCAACGATAGAAAAAAAACTCCGTTCGTACTGCTCCTGTGAAGGATATTTACAGGAAAAGGCTTGTTGTCAGTGGTGAAATGACTAATGCTCAATAATAGTTTACTTTGACTTTGACTAAAATAGGATTCATCCCCATCCTTGTAACACCCACCGACAGAGGTAACTTCTCCGTGTTATTTTTGCTTTATAATTGTATTATCCCGTGTTTTGCAATAATTAAATAAAATAACACGACAAGGAATGTTAACATGTCTTAACAATCACTCAAGCGTTGGCCCAGAAAGTGTGCACGCTCACTGGGATTTACGAGAAAACCGAGGAGTGGGAGGAGAGTGAAATGCCAATCAACCAACTTGGAGATGGAGGAGATTCGGATGCCATTTATGGTTCGTTACGCCAAATTCTCACAAATCCCTATTCATTCTGGTTTCAATTAATTTACTTATGGTCAAGTGCAACTGCAGCTACAGTCTTTTTTTACGCTACTTACAAATTATATTATACTATTTCCACTTCTTTTGTGTTAACCAAAATAAAAATTTATTACAATCTGGTATGTACGTTATATGCGACAATCGATCAGAAGACTCAGGCCTAACTCTTGGCCAATTAGGAAGTTATAATGTCAGCAAAGAAACTAATCTAAAGTTTAGTAATGAGTTAATCCAATATTAATTATTTGACCCACGAAAAGGATATATTTTCTAATATCAAGCACTTGGGACCTGTCAAAATCTGATAAGCATAAGCTTTGTGATGAACTCATGTTAATCAAGTTGCTTGTTCCAACAACTAATACATGTCTGTCTCTATATAAAGTTTATAGACCCATTTAACATCTTTATGGTCAACGAATATATATATGTATATGTATATGTATATAGATAGCTTTCTTTTCTGCAAAAATACCAGACTAGGAGAGTGCTTATGCATGAAAAGAGTGGAAATTATTCTAAATTATGAGACAACAATTTGAGGGCAGCATATTGTCAGTTTAGTATTGTACCATTGACCTTTTCTTTTCTTTTTCATTTTGCTTCTTTTCTCTCGGCATTGACTTAAGCAAGTCAGAAATGAGAAATGATGAATATGTTATACAAGGTACCTCTTCCGAGCTTTAGTTAGGGTTAGTCACCGACCGAGCACTACTCCTCAGAAGAGAGGAAATTGATGTTTTGTTTAAAGTCGACTTGTTTAGCAAACCCAATTAGTTTATGAACCTTTCTCTGCGCAAGAATCTGACATAGTGCTGCGCTCTGCTTTTGCAAGATTCGATTATTTGCATAGAACCTCAATTTGCCAAGACAACGTTCGATTGAAAATTAAATATGGAGGTTGTTGATGTTTCTGAAGGGAGGACTGAGCCGACAGGAGTTCCTATACAGGTGTACAAATTCAGTACTTGATTATCTAGCATCTTTATGTTTTCAAATAGCAGTATAAACAATTTGAGCGAGTTGACCACATCATGTTGGAAACAAAGTAGGGAATAGGTTTTTCTCTGGACATGAAAGACCTCAGGTTATGACCGTTCCAGAAAATATAAAGTAGAGGGTCAGGATGGACATTTTTCTAGCTTCTTGACTAGATTTTTGTTTTGGTGTCCATTCAGAGGATATATTACAGCAACTGATATAGACAACGAAAAATATCTACGTTACTTGATTAAATTACAAGTATCGTCCATCTCATGACCAATATCCACGATTGACGCATAAGGTGAGAAATGGAAAACATTTGTATTCCATCCACCCACTCCATATCCTAAACCTTATCCATTCCTCGCCCCTTGCGAGAGAAAATTTCAAATCTACAACTTTTCACCTTGCCCGTTATATTTCTTCGACTCCAAGTATTTGTTAAAAATGTTTAAACTTGCACCTTTCAAGTGTCGACATGCAATTGGCTCCCAAAGAAAAGAAAGTGCCTGCCATAATAAGCCTCGTTAGCTTGTGGTGGGGGAACATGACGACTGTAGTGGCTCCTCTAGCCCATGGTTTTTTTTTTTAAATGAAAACTTCAACTTCACTACATCACTTACCATGCACGTAAAGGCATGGTGATACTTGTCCCAGGACTAGGAGGCAAAAAGCAAGACACTTGTTGCTTACACGGCCAAATAAGCAGTGAGACGGACCATAAATCTGACCCAAATTCCTGGAAAACCCTCCTTCTTGTTCACAGCTAGGACACTTTTCAGAGGATGTTTCTGTCATTTGAAGAATGAAGTAACAGCCACAACTGAGAAAGCTAAGTAGATTTCTTACTGCAAATGGTGGCAGAGAGACAACACGAATCAAAGCAAGGGACAAACGTTGAATTATAGTCACGGAACAGGCACGAGATAGCGTGTTGATTTCAACTCCCTCTGGCCCTGGGGGGTTTCAAAACCTGTAGAAGAAAGCAAGATTCACATGATGCATTAGACCGGTCAAACCCTTGTCACTGTGTTTTTTACTTTTTAGAGCAGCTGGTCACGTGCAATCGAGTGTATCACGTGGAGCCACTTGTACCGCCAAGATTAACCATAATTTAATTGATTAAACATGATTCATATTTTTATGTTTATAGATAAACTCTTTTAAGACAAATTCTGAAAACGACCTCAAAAGGTTAACAATTTATCTACGGAAACATAAAGATTTATCCTCAACTTTTGCCTAATTTGAATGGAAGATGAACCTCCTTCACAAAAATGATGAGAGGTTCTGATGGTCAGTTGGCAAGCAACCTCCATTGTCCATTTTTCTAGTCCGGGTAAGGATGGGATTCCAGGTCCCAATCTACATTGGAAAGTCTGGCCATATTTGGCCCGACTAGTCCCTATCACTATAGCATGAAGGGAAAGAAAAGAACATGTTCATTATACGAACATACTCTGAACCGTCGTCGATCGTCTTCGAATCAGTGTTCCTGTTTATTAACTTTATCCACCAAGTGAGCGCAGCGCTTAATAAGAATTAATAGAATCTATTCACAAATTAGCCAACATAATAAGGGTAAAACGCTATAATATACTTAGCTTTGACAATACTCAACCGGGGTATTGCGTCACGTGACCATCTTATAATCATCAGTCACGAGGAGTCTGATGAATGGAAAATGCGTTAAGCAACATCCTCTGAATTGTCCCCTGAAATTCTCTGTTCACTGAGATTTGTATACTTAATTAAGCAGATCTTTGAAACTTGTTTTAAGTTAAAATCCCTTTCAAGAACCGACAAATTAGTATTTATTAAGGATGTGGATCGACATAATCTTACGTTAGGAAGAGTTTGATAAAATTCTACGTTAACCATTTAATTTTCTCGTCCTCGACTCACTGTCAAACCGCAGATCTCCAATTACTTAAATTACACTGTGCTTGCTTTGATGTTTACTTTGCTTTAGAAATCAACTGCTCTTTCCCAACATTGTAATTCACTTAACCGTTGGGATACTTCCATCGTTATTGAAATGGTTTTTCGTTTGCTTTGTTTTTTTTTTTTTTTTTGAGTACATGGTACACATGCATATGCATAACCACTACCCTTGAGTTTTGCACCTAACTCCCCACCTTTGCAAGTTATAACAATAATGGTCAATTACCAAATGATAAATAAAAACAAAGGGAAATTGCCTTAGCTTTTGTACTATGAAATGTCACAAAATAGTTTTCCATATTGGACATACAGCTTCATTCATTTCTTGGCTCAATAAGGTGCTTTAGTTGGCTATAATGTACGGGACAATGGCCTCATTGAGAGGAAAACGACAAGTGCTACAATCTTTCATGTGGTGTAAATTCCACCATGTATTCAAATCTTCTTGGCAAGTTTTGATCCTTGTCAATTTTAATAAGGTTATGAGTTTTTCATTCACTTGCTAATCTTTATATACAAATTGTCCACGAAACTCTTAGATAAAGCAAAATTTTAAATGTATAAGATAACTCAGAAGACGACAGTACTGATTTGAACTAGTCACAACTTTCAATCAGCCTTTACTACTTATGATTCTATTCAATCGGAGTCAAAGCAACTTATGCCTATAATATGTCATTACCGATTGCCCACACTGCTTGCACTCCGTTAGATCACTCTTCAATCGTTGAACACATGGACCATTTCCGATCGAGAATCGCTGTTTGAGTTCCCCCAATAGTTCTTTCACAAACTCCGTATAGATCGTAGACTTGATTCACTGGTATTAAAGATCCAAGCCACCAACATAGAGTTCAACATCCACCAATCATCAATCTTAGGTGAGTCATCATCGGGTTTAGACAATGTTCACCCATAAACCTCAGTTTCCGCTCCCCTATGAGTGCATTCTACAAAGAACGAGCCAATTGGTCATAATTGTCACCTTTCAATTGTATAGTACTAATCACTACTATAGGATTCTCAGATGGGTGAAGGTAGCACAACAGAGTCCAGATTCTCTATTCAATATTATAATATTTTATTGTATCTAATAAATCTCAGCTATTTATTTATGTGGGGTCTGTATAAAACCTGCGTAAGTCTCGCAAAATAAATGATTGAGATTCTATAAGACAGAATAAGATAGAGTAAAACTGGACAGAGGGTCTGCTTTCAACACAACGATGTCACCAACATCTCCTTTCTGTTGTCTTCTCTTGTGTTCTTTCTTTGATCGTTTTTGTCATCTCCAACCATAGAGTATACCATTCAATTAATCCTCAGATATTTGAATTTATAAAATTTTTATTTCAAATTAAACTTAAAATTATGAATTTTTATGACTGCAAATGATTATTAAAATATAATTAAAATTATGTAAAATAATAAAATATTGTAGCTGTAATTATAATTGTAAATCGTATTTCAAATATATTTTTGGGTCGCGAATGTAATTTAAAATTTATGTTCCGGATATACATATATAGTCTATTTTACCACGCACAACTACTAACTACGATTGTACGACTACTTATCTACTACTACCAAGTACCAAAAGCTACTTTAGTAACTGACGTTACGGTACGGTTTCTGCAATAGTGGTTCGGTATCGTTTTGCCTTGCGTGGCTAAGGAAGGAGGTGCCACCACACAGCGGAACGGAGACGGCGGCTTAGCCATGTGTCGGATGGAGAAAAGAGCCGTGCACCACTCGGAGGGAACAACTGAGCTATCCCTGAACGTTCCAACAAAGGGTGGGTCCTCCATAACAGCCACCTTTAACAGATTCTGTCGTAATTTCAGCAAAGAGGTTATACTCAGCCCACTTGATTTACTTCGGCAGCTCACTCAATTCATGATACATTTGTAGAGACAAAAACACTTCAGCCTTGGAAAACCATTACCTGACTGTTAAAAATAGTAAGAATAGTCAAAATGCTCGCAATTTTGGAAACCTTGCCGATAACGGACACATGTGATGACGTGAAAGTGGAGGAGCTTATTCCAAAGATGTACACCAACCACCATGCAGTACTCAAAATTAAATCACTTAATTATATAAGGAATACCAAGCCCGACCACGTGGATTTTGTGACATGGCGTGGATGAGTGCTTACTTTTCATCGCCTCTTCCCATTCCTAACCCACCCCCCCCGTTTCAAGATACCGAAAGACAAAGTCATCATGTGTTCGTAGAGTGTCCTCCTTTTGCATGTAACTAAATAACGTGTCGTCTAATTCAGATTTGATTTGTCTCGTCTTCCTTGCTTCTCAAACCTACTCTACGCAATTCTTAATGGTCAGAAGAAAATGTTAGAGGATGAATGGTAAAAGTCAAGGTCTCCTCTATTTTCACTTATTTTTAAAATATATCACTATCGTAATTAGGTAAATAGTAAAAGTCAAGGTCTCCTCTATTTTCACTTATTTTAAAAATACACAATATTTATTTAAAATCTATAAATTATTTTAAGAATTATCAATGTGTTGTAATTAATTGTTATTTGACTTGATTTTTTATTAACTAAAACAATCTGAATAATATATTATTTTAATATCATATTATAATTTAAATAATATAAATAAATAAGATAAACTAAAAAGGCATATTTGCCTTTATTTCTCGCACAGAAAGGAGATGCCTATTTCTCCTTTTCCGTGTCGTGGAGAAGGTATCACTGTGTCGGAGGATACCAAATCCAAGTTACATCTTTGTTATCTTCCCGAATAAGCATATCTTAAGGCAGATCATGGTAGCCCACCACTTGTTGTCTTTGTGAAAAAGCCTAATTTGAAAGGAAGTTGCATGTCCTAACATATCAAACAGAGCTGTTACAGTCGGGGTGTCCAAATTAATGCGTTTCATCTTCGTCCGTTGATCGCATGAGAGGAATCGCTCGCACGTCGTATTAAATTAATGATGTAACTCAATTTCACTTTCTGACTCTCAGTGTAATAATACAAAATTCATGATTTATCAAATGTTTAATTATAATATCATCTCAAAATTCGTAAGTATGTTACGTATAATATAAGTTTGTTAGAAAATCCAATATCAAACCTAGCAGATACAAAAGTCACCGTCAAGGGAAAAAAGATCTAGCTTTGTGAGTGTGACCATAAACGTCTCACACCACTTCCTGACGAGATGGACGTGTAAGGCAGAGCAATCAGCTTCGGCTCAAGATTTAAGAGACTAAATTTGGAAACACAAACGGAACAAGGAGATTTGATGCCTTGTTAGCTCTTTCAATGTCTTCCATTTCTTTCTCGTGGTAGAAAGATGCAGCATTAATTTCTATAGGTCCGTCCACTCATTGACGTGACTTCCCTAGATAATGAACCGCTTGAAAATTCAGCCCTTATGATTATTACCATCTTATGAATAGCAAAGCAAACAATCTTTTATATTTCAAGACATCAATATTAAGTACAGCGCTCGACCATGAAGTGGATCTTAAGACGGCCATACGCTAAACTGCTATTATGTGAAGGAAAGGACAGTACCTTGTATCTACCGCTGAAAACGAAATATGATAACGGTGAGTTACTTCCTGCCCGAAAAGACAAAAAGTCTGAGCGAATACATACGACAGTAACAAACCCTGTTCACATGCACTTGTTCATTATAATATTGCTTCGTTATCTCAAACTTTTTACTTACATAACAATTTTTCCTTTTATTATTATATGTAAGAAGTAAATTTAAAAACTATTAAATCTTGAATAAATTAAAAATAAGAATCGTAATACTGTAGCTCTCCTTGATGGAGTAACTTTGGTTATAATTTGTGAGGGGTGACCGAGGAAATGTGAATAATTTAGAAATTATCTAACCGCAATCTATCCCATCAAGTCACAAGAGATTAGATCGAAATGGAGGCAGGCAGAGATCTTACTTTAAATTTATAATATTGAAAGTGAGCAAGAAAAAGAAGGAACATAATTGTAGTACGTCTTTGACTGCCTCGAGAAATCACACGTTGAATGAGAAACGCTCAACTCCCCTCCTTTCAAGTAAAGGAACCCAACCAACTACCACGACTTGAGATCTAGCTATATAGCTTACGTTTATCGCAAAACACATGATCAAGCTATCCGTTGGAAAAAAATAATATTAGCCCAAATCAATAATTGCAAGTGTCAAATCATATTATTGGCTTGCATTGCCGCCCATTAACAAAGTGATTTATTTTTAATCTCACTTTAATCCATCCCTATCTTTTTTCCCACTTTTGGTTGTTGGCCGTGAACCGTGAATATGTAAACTGTTAATCAAGATATTCTTCAGACGCTGTTTAAAGGGAATATTTTCTATGCTAAACCAAATCAAGAACTTAATGCCTATCCTATTTAGTAAGTTTTGGAATCCCATATATTACGTGAATAATATCTTCATAGCTTCTCAATGTTAGCTAGCTAAGGACCCTAACTTCTTGTAGCAGGAAACCTTTGGCAGGTATGTTCATGTCCTCTTTCCCTAAGGTCTGGTCACTAATGCTTCAACGTTCAGATATGTCTTGTCTCTTGTACGATGATTTTGTTTTCTTGGTATTCAATATAATTAACATGATAGATTTGCAGGTTATAAGGCTTTTCTTTTATTTTTTTGCTATTTTTCATAATTTTAAATACTTTCAAAATGTTCTTGGTCCTTTTTTTTCCTTTTTATCAGCATTTTAAATATTCAGACCTTCTATAAAGTTTTTTTTTATAGTTAATTTAAACTTTTGTACATGTTACTTGTTGAGTTGCAGATAGAAGTCAATGCAGCTTGCACCTGGAAAAAGAAAGAAAGAAAAATAATGTTAGCTAAAAAATTTATTAACCTTCACGCTTAACGATTTTGTAAAAAATATATAATTCGAGTTTGTTGCGAATGTGGTCATCGTTTCCTGTTCTACAGGTTTTTCCTTGTAAAGATAACAGATAGAAGTCTTTCTATAACAGGAGACAAGGTGGTCAGAAGATTAGTACAATTCAGCAGATGTTGCAGGAAGGGGACATACCGTTGGTGCTTGTGGTAGGAGGAATACTAGCAATCATGGTAATCGTTGCCTTTGTATGGCTGTGCTTTGAGATATCCTGGAAGAAGAAAGGAAAGGGAGAGCTCTTTCCCAGAGAGGAAGAAGCAGAGCAGAGATAAAGATGAAGACAATAGAAGGCAAGAGGCATTGCACTGGAGTCCACGTTTTGGTTAAGCTATAAGAATTATTAGTAGTATCTACAAAGTAAGAATTACGTCAAATTTATATACAAAAAAAAAAAAGAACAGTACATAATTTAGAAGGTTATTATTTAAGGCATTATACTCTTGTATATATGAATTACTCGTTTATTTAATATAAATCTGATGATGCACCATCGTTGCGTACATCACCAGCACACATGTTTTCAACACATACAGTGATCCTCTAAAGATCATAAAGTAAGTTTCCGCGAAGGATTCCGCGATCGCAAACCCTGTAATGGGTCATGTGAGGAAGATCAGAACAGGAGTGAACATAGAAGCTGTACCAGATTCACAAGAAATCTCGCAAACTTTGGCACAAAAGAAAGATTTCTACTAGAGACCCAAATCGTCGGCTACGTTGATTGCGGGGGCCAGTGGCGTTAGCTTTTGGAAGATTTGGAACAAGACAAAGAACAGTGTCCCATATGGTCAGGGACCCACCCTTCACATTAGCAGGTCCTAAATTTTGCTTCACTACTTGGAGAAGGAACTCCGTGGGGACAGCTGGGTCCCTACTTGCAGTACATGAGTGGTCTACATCACTCCTTGAGATCCACGTCATCCTCCCGACTTATCCACATTTATCACGTCCCACTCTCATACCACTGGCTAACAGGGAGCTACGATATCCTCACCCCTACTCCGTGTCACCGTACTCTTTAAGAAATTTAACTTTTATGCTTATTTAATAATATTAAATAATTCTATAAAAACGACATGCATAAGAATTAAGAAATAATTTTATGAAAAAATCAAATAGAATTAAACTATGTTTTCCCCACATGTACAAAGATTATAAATATCGAAAAAGACGAATCCTACCTCTAGAAGCAGTACAGTTCAGTTCTCCCATAAAATTGAAAATTCCACAGCAGTCCTCTAGTTTACGTTCATGAGTTGTTCACCGAACTTACTGGAGACGACGTAACTTTGGGAAGTTTTACAATAGATGAAAAGGAAGAGGGTGACAGGTTTCTATCAGACAAGGTGGGTGAACATTACATGGGCATGCTATCCTTTCCTTGCTTTTATAAAAGGCAACCATGTCGAATTTTTATTATTTCTTTCATGTACAGTACTAAAACAAAAGCGAGGAGCTAAGGTTTTATTATCACCCACGACGTCACTGTTCGATGGGACCGGGAATTATTAATTTTTTCGGCGACGTGACTCACCAGGCCGACGTTTTTACGTTCCTTACGCGACCTGAGCCAAAATGATAGCTTCTGTCAAACAAGGATCCTTGTAGTTACATTTAACAAGCTAAACAACTCCAGATGAATTGACCATAGCTTAACATTTTGTTTTTTAAATAGAGAAAACTGCGATCTGGACTATTATGTTAACAAGTGTTCACTGATAATCTTGATTAACGATCAGCTGCTGACAATTCAGTCCCAATCAGGACACCATAGCCGCAGAAAATCCAAAGCAGATATTAATTCAGTCACAAAAAAGGTCATATGCAATAAAAATATCATATCGTTAATTTAGACTTTTGAGGAAATGCGTTATAGATTGAATGTTGTATAATAAACTCACTTTTATTGTTGCTCTTAGTTATGTGAGAATTTGACTAGTTGATACGTTATCTTCATTTTTAAGAATTGTCAAAAAGACTCATCTTCATTTAATTTAATTTAAAATTTTTATTAAAAAGAGAAAATTGTGTATATAAAACTATTTTTAATTATTGTTTGACAAATTAATACCTTTTTGAGAGACATTAGCACCTCTTTATTTCTATTTCTATTTTTAGTTTTCTACTTTTATCCTCAAATTTAGTAACAAAACTATTTGTTTGTGCTTTTAGTTTTAATTTCTTCCCATTTTTAAAACTTATAAAAATACAAAAATTAGTTTTTATTATCTTTTTTGTTTTTATAATCTGATTTACTACTAACTAAATATGTATTATTTAATTATTTAAAATGTTATTTATTAATAAGAATTATGAGTAATTTAACTTAAAATTATAAATATTTATAATTTATTCAATTTTTGTAACTAGTTTAAAAAAGTAATTTGCTAATTCTAATTAAATTTAAAATATCTTTAAAATATATAAATTTCAAATAATTTTTGAGTTAATAATTAAAATACATTTTAAATAAAGTGATAAATTAAATTTTAAATTATTTATTTTAATAATTTAAAAAATTTTATTGACAATTTATGAATAGATATTATATAAAAGATTAACATTAATTAAAAATAATTTATTTTCAAGTTTTATCTAATACATCATTATTATCAGTAATAAAATTACAAAACAAAGTTTTTATTTTTATGAAAAAGAAAAAGAAAAATATTATAGAAAAATAGAACTGATAAAGCAAACTCCTTAGCTGTAGCTTTTTAAGTGCTAAGACTTTACTATGTTAGGTGTAGGGTCTTGTTTCATTTAATACATATGTGAACTTTACGTTCAGACGATGTAATAACAAGTCTAATTGCTCCAAATTCCTAACCTAAGAAGAACATAGATAAAATAGTACAATTAGGGGACAAAAGACGCTAGAGTTCTTTTTCTAACGACGAAAGTATAAATGTGTATGGAAGGGTTTTAGGTTTTTAGCCGAAGAGTAAAAGAAAACGAATGTTAACTTTTCTTCCTCTACCTCTTCCTCTTCAAGTCGTAGACGTTAAAACGTAGTAGTCATTTAAATCCAACACCAAAGGATTTACCAAGGCGTAACGTTACTTGTACATCTTGAAAAAGGAATAAGACACCGTTTAAATTGTGTTAAAGTTTGAAGGCAGCATTCAACGGTACGAAGATCCCGTGACAGGAATCAAAGGTACAAAATTCTGTTGTTTAACATACTCAAGCGCAAAAACGAGCACGATTACAGAATCAATGAGCAGGAATCGACGGTCGTCTTAAAAACAAATCACACATACCTCTTTAGTCAAATATGACTAATGGCCTTTTACGGTAGGTATGTTTATGTCAGATTCATATACATGTCTTCTTGAATGTCCCCATGTAGATGTATATAAACTAGCTTTAAATGCTGTATTAGCAAAATATGCCACTTATTGAGTTACTATGATATGTTAAGCAAGAAATCACGGTTATAACAGGATGCCAAGTTTGACCATCCATTAATATTTCGTAAGCATAGCCCATGTTTCCAACGGAAACGATTAGGATTTGCATTGAGAGTTTCGTAAAAGTGAACTGAAAAAATAGGTAGGCGAGTAGAAAACAAAGAAGAGTAACTGAACCCTGTTAGTGCTGATTCATACATTTGACCCTTCATACGGTTTCGGTCATTGAAGAAGGCCCAAAAGTTCGCTTCGCTACCTGAGTTTGTTAACACCAACGCATTTTCCCCACTCTCAATCAACGGGCGTATCTTGCACACTCGTTCTCGTACTCGATTCATAAGCTCAATCGCTAACTCTCAGCCGTTCCTATTTCTATCTTACGCTGCGAGAAATAGTCAGCAGGCAGGCTCTCGGACTCATTCGCATTACTGTTGTTTGTTTTGTTTCAGCTTTGAATTTGAAACAAAATGAAAAAAAAATAATAACAGAAATTAGTTACCCTCTTTACCTTCAACGATTTTAACCGTTTTCAAAACAAAACCCCAAATATTTTCAACAACACACAAAAATTTCTATGGTACGGAAGTTCATCTGTAGGATTGGGATAGGTTATCACGTAATCTTTACATCAAAAGCGAATTAATCAAAAATCCAGCGGTGCATATACTCGCTCATATTTAAATGTTAATGTGCTTTAATATAATCCAACCTAAGACTTGTGGAATACGCAGAGGGGAGTTAAGCATTAGAAATAGAAAGAAAGCAAAACCGTAAAATCAACGACGAAGTGGTGGATCTGGGTCAACCGCGTTTGACCACGAAAGCAACAATATGAGGGGCTATGTTGTAAATAGACACAACTTACTCCGCGCAGAGGCTGTTCTAATTATTTTTTTTCTAAATAAAAAATTCAGCTAAAATAGATTCGGCTCTGTCGTTGTTGTTGTTGGCCTCTGTGCTTCCTTCTTTATAAGGTCTCACTTCGCTTTTTTTCTCTTTATCTCTCAAAGAGAGAGAACAAGAGCGAAGAGCCAAGAGCGAGAGAGACAAAAACAAGATAGGTCTCCTAGACATATATACGGAAGGACACAGCAAATATGAGAACAAGAAGAGGGCTTTGTTATCCAAGAGTGGACGTCTGTGCAGAGACAAGATTGCCCAAGAGAAGGAAAATAGATTTCGCCGGAGAATCGACGGTTTCCGATGAAAGACAACGCATATCGCCGGAGTCTGCCGGACAAAGTGACTTGTTTGAATCTTTACCCGATGACCTTGTAATTTGTATCCTCTGCAAACTTAGCTCTAGCGCCTCATGCCCTTCAGATTTCATGAACGTTTTGATTACGTACGTTAAATATCTCCACCATAGATTACATCTTATGTTTCTTTCCTGGGAATTTACTGATCTTTGTTTTTGTTTTCACTTGGGAATTGTCAAAATGAGGGCAGAAGCTTGTTTCTTTCTATTTCAAATCTGTTTCCATGAGTCTAAGAACTCTCATATGATTTTATTTTCTTTTCTTGAAACAGATGCAAGAGATTAAATGATTTAGGCCTTGAATCCGTAGTACTCGCTAAAGCCTCCCAGAAAATTTTCGGTATAAGAGCTAAAAACTGGTCGGACTCAGCTCACCGTTTCTTGAAACTATGTGCCGGTGCCGGAAATGTTGAAGCCTGTTACACACTTGGCATGGTAATTTCACTGTCTATGCAATAATTTCTGAATTTGTTTAATAAAATAAATACAAGACTCAATCTTGAGCTGGTTGGGTATGGAATAAAAAGCATTTTGTGACTTGTGATTTTGTTTACAGATTCGGTTCTACTGTCTACAAAACCGTGGAAGTGGCGCGTCGTTGATGGCCAAGGCCGCGAGTAGCTCCCACGCGCCGGCGCGTTACTCGCTCGCAGTTATACAGTTCAATGGCAGCGGCGGCTCCAAGAACGACAAAGACCTTCGAGCCGGCGTTGCGTTATGTGCTCGAGCCGCTTTTCTTGGACATATCGACGCACTCCGCGAGCTTGGTCACTGTCTCCAAGACGGTTACGGCGTCCGACAAAACATCGCCGAGGGACGACGATTTCTCGTCCAAGCCAACGCACGGGAGCTTGCCGCAGTGTTATCTAACCCTAACTGCGGCCTTTCTACGCGCGCCTGGCTCAGTTGGAATCCACACGGCCACAACAATAACCGTCACGCAACTGGTTCTTGTTGCCCGTTGTTAAGTGATTTCGGGTGTAATGTTCCGGCGCCGGAGTCGCATCCGGCCAGTAGGTTCATGGCTGAATGGTTCGCCGCACGTGGAGGCGTTCCGGGGTCGGGACTGAGGTTGTGTTCGCACGTTGGGTGCGGTCGGCCGGAGACTAGAAAGCACGAGTTTCGTAGGTGTTCGGTGTGTGGAGCTGTGAACTACTGCTCACGCGCGTGTCAAGCTCTCGACTGGAAGTTAAAGCATAAAGAACAATGCGCTCCGGTTGAACGGTGGCTGGAAGAGGACGGAGACGGGGGTGAGGGGGTTGGAGGTGACGATGGTAACGTTGACGTGGTGATGGCAGATAGCTAGAAACGATAACGGAGAGGGCTGACGGTAACGAAAGTTGGACAGTGTTAACGGTAGAGGGGATGGTGATAACGAGGTCATTTTGGTTTAAAATGTGAAGTTGTAACCTCGTTATGGGCGTCGAGCGAGAGACGGTAATTTTGTTCCTCCTGTTTGTAATTGTATAGAGAAGGGTAATAGCTAAATAGCGGAGAAATCTAGGGCAGCTTTTACCCTGGCTGGCTTGTTGGGGTATCAAGGAAACAAGGCTTTTTTGTATTTTCTTCAATTTTTATTTACTATTTTTATCTCCACTGCTCTGAATCTACGTTACTTGTATTACCCCCTGGTTTTGGTGGTTGTACATTTTGTCTGATACCAAGAGCACCTGCACATATTGCACTTGTATGAATGTTGAAGTGGCTTAGCTTTGAGGTAAAGATAAACAAATTGTAGCTCTGGGTCAAATTAAAATATTTAAACTTTCCTGATCAATTAGTTGAATCTGAAAGCAATTCAATGTTTCCAAGTAATTATGTGTCCTTGAAAAATTTGTCATGCATTGAAGAGACCGTGCATTACCGTCTGAATTGAAAGGTCAAGAAAGGAGAAAGAAAAACTGAGCTAGTTGTCGGATAGATGTGTAAATTGGCCACAAGCTCAGAAATAATTGGCACATTTTAATACTGTTTTGGTGGTCAAAAAAGCTAAAAGAGAAGGGCATTAATAGATTGAACAAGAAACCAAATCTTGAAAAGAAGGAAATAAAAGAGGGCAGCAGTAGAATTAGTACTAGCATTAATATTAGTAGTAATAGTAGTGGGAAAGATGCATTTTCCGCAAGTGGAGATCGTGGGGTTGTGTCCAAAGTTGTCTTATGCCTTTAGTCACAAATCCAACACTAGCAAAAGGGAAAATATTATAAAAGGAACACACATATGCACAGCCACAACCGAGAAAAGAAAGGGTGGTGGTGGTGGAAGTGCGCCTTATTCTTGCTTTTACCTTGGTCGTCATCATTATTATTATTATTTGATCTTTCTGAGTTGGTGAAGAAAAGAGCGGTCAGGCTGCAGGGATGTGTTGGGTGGTCCAGGCCCAGCCCATTTAATGCCATTAGTTGGAACTCCAGCTGTGATGCAGTCGAAAGCAAATTCTGTGCATAAACAAACAGATGTTACAGCACAGCGCGTACGGAGAGCCCAAGTATGGTTCTCTTTCATTCCTTCTAGGGAAGTTGACCTTTTTCCAGGATCCATGTACGACGTCCTCCAAATTCAGGAGAATCTCTTTATACAGCCAGCAGGCTGAATTGAATTCTTCATACCAAATTTCAGCTGCGACCATTTTCTACAACCAAGCTTTTCTTTTCTCTTATGTATTTATTCTGCTTGTCTTTTCAGTTATATTATACAATGCACTCTTTTTTCTTTTCTCATTTTTAATCCCACTCCTATTGGTTCAGTCGGATTCTGGCTGAAAGGAACGTTGCCGTTTGGATCCATGTGTTGTCCGTTATGCGATAAGCTTGATGTCCCAATACCTGCAAAACAAGAGAAAGGCCCGT
>JANKOE010000003.1:15768903-15781303 GCA_026284465.1 Erythroxylum citrifolium
GGCCCAACATTTCTCCCCCTCTTAAAAGAATTTCGTCCTCGAAATTCCTACTGAATAATCATCAAGTAATTTATTCTCTCAATTAACTTCTTCACTCGAATAATTTCTTCCAACTGATCTCAGTCAATAGACTCACTTGATTCGATCAATCATTTATTCAGTCATTTACTTGCTTAACTAATTCTGCAAATTATTCACAATTTTCTAGCTAGAAAGCAACTTTGAACCTCCTTAATGGCCAAATCAGGTTTTACAATCTTCTTGAAAGTTATAGAGTTTTCCTTCAGTTTTCTTTCGGCACCAAGTTTGAACAATTTCAAGTTCTAAAAAAAAGTTATGCATTTTCTCTTATTACTTTCTCGTTTGGCCTCCGATTCACCCGATTTTCGAACCATTGATCTTCTCAACAAATTTTCTACCCTCTCTTGCAAAAATGTAGAATTTTCAGATTAGTTGAATTTTTGTCGGAAATTCTCCCTAAAGTTCGTTTGAACCATTTGTTCGCTTTGCTTCCGCCTTATGCCATTCGGTTCGATTTACTTTTGCTTCCGTTTTCGTTTTGTTTCCGTACTTTGTTGTCCGATTTGATTCATTTCGGTTTGTTTCGCTTTCGATTCTGAGCCTTCGATTTGCTTTTATTTTTGTTCTTTCATCTCGTTTTTCGGTTCGGACCCGAATCATGTATAAGTATGAAGGTTTCGGATTAAGTAGTTGGGTTCCAGATTCAGGATCCAACATTTTATGATAGTTTATGAAAAAAATTATAACTGATATGGTTAAGAACAAATATATCAAATAACTAAAAGAATGTCAATTTCTTGCAATAGAAATCTGGTAGTTCTTGCCATGAGTTTCCTAAATGCATTACATTGATTCATTCATTATTTTCTTAAAACTTGCCCCTTTTACCTCCCACCATCGATTCGTAACACAACTTTGTTATCAACTAAGCAAAGTAAACAAATGTTGTAGCAACCAACCATTTTTCACTTGCTATTGGTATTTATGTTTTCCCTCCTAAATTTTTGTGCTTGGTCTACGCTAAGTTTTTAAGTTTTTATATCACAATCAATTATTATAATTGTCCATCTAATATCTAAATGTCTGCAATAGTTATAATCAATTTGTTATTAAAAGTCTTGAGAGTGGCATATTCATTTATAAAAGTCAAAATGGGAAATATTGTTATGGGATATGAGATGTAGAATTTAAAAGGCTTTTAAGGTAATTTATTTGTAATTTTTAATTTAAAATTTGGTGATTAACATGAGTTCTAACTTGGTTGCTATTTTTTTAGAGTGAAACTTGTAATCAAAAGAGAAAAAGGAAGAAGTTCCACAATACGTATCCAAAAGTTGAAGTCGTATTGTGACACCCATCCAATTAGTATAAAGTGGTATTATTTAGTATGCTAAGTGTTTTTCCTTTCTAATATAGTACTATGTTTTGTATAATCCAATATTATATTTTGCATAAAGAACTAGTAATTTTTGAATAATGTTATGTTTTTTTTTGTATAATGCAGTGGTGTAATGGAGATAAGTAATGCAATAAAGAATGAGAATAGGTTTTTAGATGTAATGACTTCACATATTGGGACATAGAATATTAAGATAAAGATGGTACTAAAAATGAGAATGAAGTTTAAGAAAACCAAAATGATATTTGATTTGTACCAAAAATATGAAAGGTGTCATAGGTTTGCAGTTGCTATAACAAGAAGGAGGAAAGATGAGAATAGAGAGTTTAAGAGAAGAGTATTTTGTATCAAGGTTGATTGCACCAATCATGAAGGTTAAAAATAATGAAACTAAGATCTAGTAAAAAAAATCGGTGTAATGCTTGGGTATGTTATTGGTTGGTAAAAGGTTTTTAAACCATAATTAAGTTTTAAAAAATATACATAACCATGATTTGATTCCAACTAATGTGAGGTTAAAGAGACAACACCAAGTTGTGGATAGTCAAGTAAGATATATATTAGAATTGATGATAGTTGCGGAATTAGGCCATGCATATATGTATGTTATATCATTGCAGACGTAGGTGGATACAAAAACATGATATGTTTACTAAAGCATTGTCGTAATCGTATAGACATGTTGAAATGAGTGCGGTTAGAAGAAGGAGATGTGTAAGTGATATATAAGATGTTCATTAGAATAAACAAAAGGATATTATATTTTTTTAAGAATTAACCGTGATAAGGAAGGAAGGTCGAGGAATGTATTCTGGGTAGATACAAGGAGTTAGGCAACTTATGTTGAATTTGATAATATGGTCACATTTGATGCAATATATCTAGTGAACAAATGCCAAACGTTGTTCACTCTATTTGTTAGTATAAACTCTTATAGATAATCAATTTTGCTTGGTTGTGTACTATTAGTCAATAAGATGATTTATAGTTTTTGTTGGTTTTTTTGTACATAATTAAGGTGTATGGATAACAAGTCACCGTATCATTACAGATGAGTGTAAAAGTATGGGTAGTGTTATTGAGTTGGTATTCCCTACTGTAAAGAATAAATTGTTTGTAACATATATATAAAAAATTCAAGGGTTTGTTTTGGTTGTTAAGTTTTACTTAGGAAATAATTTATGGGTTCAATTTCTATTTGATGACCATATGTGGTCTCTATAGTGTATGTTATATGTTAAGGATCAATTTTGTGCAGGAATATCAATGACACAAGGAATTGAGGGTATGTATGCTTACTTTGATCATTATATGCATTTTCAGAACACCTTGTGAAAGTAATACAAGGAAGTAATCAGGGAAAAGATTAAGCGTGAGATAGAATTTGACTACTTAAGTTCAAGGAGTAGTGTATCCTTAGTTAGGTGATTTGATATTAAGAATAAATTTTAAAAGGTATACAATAATAGTCTATTTTTGTTATGTATAATACAAACTAAGAAGTGTCATGTATTACAAGGTAAGCAAAACTTGGACGAAAAGGAATAATAAGTTGTACAAAGTTAAGGAGATGGGTGAAGGATGTAATGATTTTAGGTTGTATACAGTTAAATTAGGAAACTCACATCCATTAGTAAAGTGCATCTATAAGTTGTTTGAAGTTAATGGGATTGTATCGACATATTTTTAAATTTTTTAGTAGAAATGAGGTCAAAAAATTCCAAAATAACTTTTTTTATATCTAAGGTGACACAAGGATGTAGTTAGGTGCATATAAAGATAATATTAATAATATTTTGGATGATGATATTACTATTATTAGTAGGAAGAAAAAATTGAAATCAACTTTTTATAAAGCTCTTGATTACGCTATATAAAGAAAATCAAAACTTGAATACTTATATAATATATTAGAAAAAGCTAAAAAAAATTTGTAAATTTTACTAGAATTAAGCCAGGAAATGTTGGTGATCATTATGAGCATATAGAATCCCTTCAAAGAGATGTCATATTAAGGACATAGTTACCTTAAGACCACGTGGTAAAGACAAGGATAAGAAAGTTAAAATCTCAAACGAAGGAGGTCCAAAAGAAGAGATGTTAAAAAAAGAGGCTAGTTAGAAGATACTTAGTAGTATTAATTTCACATACTAAGTTTGATATTTTTTTACAATCTTATTGTATAATTTATTTTATATTTTCTTATTTGAATGTTGTTAGTAAGGGTGATGATGATTAAGGAAGGAATTTTGGATATATGTAACGTCAATATTAAAGAGACAGTTGGAAATATAAATGTCAATTGTATTCTATTTAATCAATAGGTAAAATATATTGTATGGTTTAGTAATACATATTTATAAACTATCATAAATATTTAGTTTAGACAGTCAATGGAATTACTAATTTATTTTAAAATATATTTGTGGTCTAGTAGAAACTTTGTTTCCAATTTTTGAAGAGGTAGTAAGCTCAAATGCTAATAATTATACTAACTTACTAATGTCCATCAATGATTATAGAAGTGGTTAATAAGTTTAATTGTCAATTGTAGGATGGTGGATTTAATATTGTGGTTAGGGAGATGTGAGAAAAAATTGAAAATCAATTTTAAAATCAATTTTTTATAAAGCTTTTGATTACGCTATATAAAGCAAATCAAAACTTGAATACTTATATAACACATTAGAATAAGCCAATAAAAATTTGTAAATTATATTAGAATTAAGCTAGGGAATGTTAGTGATCACTATGAGCTTATAGAGTCCCTTCAAAGAGATGTCAGATTGAGGACATAGTTATCTTAAGACCACGTGGTAGGACAAGAACAAGAAAGTTAAAATCTCAAACGGAGAAGGTCCAAAACAAGAGATGTAAAAAAAGAGGCTAGGTAAAAGATACTTAGTAATATTAATTTCACATACTAAATTTGATATTTGTTATAATCTTATTGTATAATTTATTGTATATTTTCTTATTTGAATGTTGTTAGTAAAGGTGATGATGATTAAGGAAGGAATTTTGGATATACGTACCGTCAATATTGAAGAGACGGTTGGAAATATGAATGTCAATTGTATTCCATTTAATTAATAGGTAAAATATATTGTATGGTTTAGTAACACATATATATAGACTATCATAAACAATGAAATTACTAATTTATTTTATAATATATTTGTGGTCTAGTAGAAACTTTGTTTCTAAATTTTGAAGAGGTAGTAGGCTAAAATGCTAATAATTATACTAACTTACTAATGTCCATAAACGATTATAAAAGTGGTTAATTAGTTTAATTGTCAGTTGTAGGGTGGTGGATTTAATATTGTGGTTAGGAGATGTGAGAAAAAGAAACATAGATTTAAATGAAAGATAATCTATGAAACCAAAGTTTTATTCCTCTAATTGCATCTAAAGTTACGAAAAGAAGAACCAAAGATTATATATGATATACTATTCATTATTTGTTCATGAGATAAATCATATTCTTTATTAATCGAATGATTCCTCAAATGTAAAGTAATCGTATATGAAGGCTATTCCAATCCACTTATAATGACCATAGTTAATTTAAGGTTTTAGTACATCGAAATACAAGGTCTTTTCGAAGACTTCGATAAGAAGGTAATAAGTATAGTGCATGATCATGAATATGATCGCGTTTATGCCCATATAAATCTATGCTCCATATAGGGAATACTATATATCCTGAAACATAATCATGCAAAAACTCATGTTTATATTTGAAGAAGATAAGGAGTAATACATCATGTCTAATATGAGGGTGTTTTTTCTCGTGTTCAAACCTGAAGAAAAAGGTATGATCACACATCACACGATTTAGAACAAGAACATGTTAGTTATTATGTTCCTCTCTGAAGTATATAAGGACTAGTTTACGACCTAAACACAAGTGTGTTCATGGCCATGTTCCTCTCTAGACCAGGTTAAGAGTAGTAAATGACTTAAGATATGAACATATTTGTGCTTGTGTTCCTCTCTAGATCAAGATGTGAGTAGTACACAACTATTAACACGCCTATGTTTTAGGTTGTCTACTAGGGCATGTTAAAGGTCACGTTCTTATTTAAAGAAGAGATAGACTAGTATACGACGTAGAACACAAGAGTGTCCTTTCTTATGTTCATACTTGGAGCACATAGGTAGGATTACATAACTTAAAATATAGGTATTTACAAACCGTAATATGTACCCTTATTCCTATTCAAAGCACATAAATGAGTACATTTGAATTTTCTAGCTTTAATTTGATTATATCTAATCTATTTACACACATGTATATAGTTTAAACTTTATGTACTATGTCAAAACTGAGGATGTTGCAGATTGTTTATGGTATTATTTATAAAATTAAGTGTAAGTATGTACTATTTTATAAAATTAAAGGTTCAACTTCATAAAATTTTCTCAAATTATGATTTAAGTTTATTATCTTTGAAGTTTTAGTTAAAATTGTATTCCTTGTGAATACATTGTTTTGATTTTGATTACATTATTTATTGAATCTTGCGTAAATGAGTATATTTTGGATGTCTATTAACTTAATTTCAGGAAATAACTTTTTTTTATTAAAGGTGAGCTTTGGAGCAACTGGTAAAGTTGCTCCTTTGTAACCATAAGATCACATATTTAAATCATAGAAACAACCTCTTTGTAGAAATACAAAGATAAGGCTGCGTACAACATGCCCTCCCCAGACCCCCACAAAGCGAGGAGCCTTGTGCACTGGGTACATTGACATTTATTTGGTTTAACCTTTGTATACTCTTAGTTGTGACCCATTCGTCGTCTCATTCTCTGGCTCACTCCCCATCACCAAACAATAAATGAGTTATGTTTTTAAGTTTCTGTGTTCTAAATTTTTAAATTAGAAAAATAGGACACGTGTTAGATGTATGGCATGTAAAAATTTTGATGTGGTTTGTGACGTCAGCAACGTTAACGGAAAAGTTGATGTTTGGCTATTTTTACAAAAAATTGAAATTTGAGACATTTTAGTGCCACTTTTTAAATTTTCAGTTAGTACTATGAAATTAATTAAAGTTTAAGATATTTTAATAGTTAATCCTATAAAATATATATTTCAACAACACACTTAAGCAATTATGTAAAAAGAGTAAGGGAAGAGAAATACGAACCAATTTATAATGGTTCTTCAAATAATCCTTGCCTACATTCACTCTTAAGACTCTTCTTGGAATTTCATTACAATTCTTCAAGTAACCCTTGCCTACATTCACTCTTAAGACTATTCTTGAAATCTCATTATAACTCTTCTTTCAATGTGAAGAATAACGTTTGTATAATTGTTTCTTAGTAAAAAGGAACCCCTATACTGTCTTAAATAACAATAATGAGCAACCTCGATGTCATTTAGAGAAGTTCCAAGTACAATAGACAAGATCCCATTAGAGGCTTATAATTCAGTATCGCAACTTATCACTTTAATAAAATCGAAGAGACTCTTTCACTCAAATATGAGACAAAGAGTATTCAAATACTTGATAAATAGTTGGAAATATGTGTATAATATACCCAAATGTTTTTCCATACAAGAAATGATCATGTTCCTGAAGGTTTTGTCTCCAACCTCTCCATTGTCGATTCCACACCACATCAACCGCAATTGCGAAGATCTACTCGTGTCAATTTTGGTAAACCATCTATAAGGTATGACCTTTTCTATTCTTTCTTTACCAATATAAACTCTGTCCAAATTTCTTCTACTTATAACTAGGCAATAGAATAAGAATGTTGGAGAAAAGCAATGGAAGAAGAGCTTCAGGCATTAGAAGTGAATCATACTTGGGTTTTAGTTCCTTATTCACCTGCCATGTCTGTCATAGGAAGTAAATGGGTTTATATCGTTAAACTCATTCTGGATGGTTCTTTTGATCGATATAAAGCTCGTTTGGTGGCACTAGGATATAAACAAGAACATGGGATTGATTATGAAGAAACCTTTGCTCTAGTAGCAAAAATGTAGCATCCCACCTCTGCAAGACCCGAACCCGACATCGACGGTGATATCCGAGTCCGTGCCCGCGAAGGTAGCATGCTAAATCAGTCAATCACTCACATATCGGTATTAAATTTTTTTTTAAACACTTACATTGCGGAAATCCATTTTTCAGTTTGGGCCTAATAAAGTTAAAAGTCGATAGTACGTTGTTTTCAATGCAGTACAATCAAAACAGTTCCACTGATCAATTTGTGCCCAATTTCAGCAATAACCCTTTTTGTTATAAATCATTCCATTTTGGGCCATATGGACCCAATGCAATACACAAAACATTTATCAGCATTTCCCATTGGTACAATTTGATGTATCAAGCAACATTAGCATTCAATCAATTCCATTTACAAAGATTCCTATTCTGTATCATTTATTACAGATCAAAAAAATACAAATACATATAGCACCGAATTTGCGAAAAACGCTCTATACAAAAGCCTAATGCAGACACGAACTGATCCCAACCTCTAACGGTCCTTTGTGAGCAGTAAGTCTACTCCCATTGCATAACGAGGTATTCTTCTAAATCCTGAAAAATAGTTGCAAATTTTGGGTGAGTTTTGCGAACTCAGTGAGTGACCATCATCGATGGTTCACCCAAACACATAACATATAACACATACTTTCATTTCCATTAAGTCACATTTCATGCAATACAGTTTCACATTTTCATGGTGTCAATACAATGTCATATTCAATATAATGGAAGCGATCATTCAATCAAATTAATCAGTCCCATTCGATACAATGTCACATTCAATATAATGTCGCATTCCTATTCAATACCATGTCGCATTCCCATTCAATATCATGTTACATTTCCATTCATTTCAATGTAATCAATCATATTATGCATATGTGCATGAGACCTACTTTCCATTTATTACGTTGTTGTGACCGAGTGTCTAAACTGTCCCGTACCTATTGGGTATTGGGCTCATTGAACTGTCCCATATAGGGCTCATTGTCGTTGAGCCTGAGGCTCTGAATCAGTATCTGAGCACGAAGCTCTTTTCACTCGTTGAGCTTTAAGCTCTAATCGTTGACTACTCTGGTCACAACTCCCATTATATTTCATGTATTCATGCAATGGAATGCCTTATGCATCTTTGCATGCGCTCACTCAATCAAAATTACTATTATCGAACCGTAGTCCGACATTCCACATCTAATTCATTTATATGCAATTGTACATGCACGACAATTTAACAATCTCACAAGTTATACACTTAGGTCATCCCATTCACATTCAAGGAGCACTTCAATAACGCAATATCCAGGACACAATCATCGGACCTCCTATCCGGAACCCATATTCAAGCACCATCAACCAAAACCGATCAATATGCATTTAATTTATAACAAAAACAAGAAACCAATAACTAAGACTATCTAGGTCTACTCACAGTACGCTCCAGATTTTCCTTGGTTTCCAATTTCTGGGAACGCTGGACTGCGGACGTTTATCCTGCACAGCCAATTTAGGCAAAATGCACATTACACACACAATAATCACTTTGCACAGAAATTCCCATTTATGCACAAATACAGAACAAGTACAATACATGTTCATGACTATTCCCAGGTCTCATTTCACAAAAAAAGTTATAAAACCACTCCCATATCGAAACTCATATAAGTATCACTTATACTTAGGTTTATGCCTCACTAAACCCATTAAAATCTCCATTTCTTTCGCATAGTCTCACTATCGGCATTTTCCGCATTACACTATCGGGTTTACGACTCACATTCAATCAGAAAGTGAAACTAATGTCATTAAATCATACTTTCTTCTACAAACATGATCCCCTATGTTTTATGATCCATTGCCACCAAAATTGCTTAATTTGGCTTAGTATTGTGGGAGATATACCTCACACACTTTCGGACTATCCTTAAGTACTATACCCGACTTCCATCAAAAATTTGAATATCTTCGGGATTGAATCAAAATTTCACTTCTTTATTTGATTTGTAGCCCTATAGCTTAACTTTACTCCGAAACAAGAATCATCCCATTTGGAATCCTATAGGTCGAGATATAAGCAAAACATTGAAGTATGATCCGTAACTACTCTCATTGACACTGTTCCAACAGACCGCCAAACTTTCTTTTGATCAATCTCTTTCAATTCAACTCCAATTAATACCAATTTTTGTGGAGATGTAGTAAAATGTGTTAGGAAACTAATTCCACAAGAATCAAGTCATTTGGAGGTCTATAGAAGGAATTATGATCAAAATAAGCAACCATGTTCATGCTTGATTTCCAATTTAACCTAGTTTGGCGCGAATGCCATAACTTTCTCTACACAACTCGGATTCCTCATTCTTGTGCCATTTTAAAGAAGACATCTAGGGCTACAACTTTCATGAAGACCAAAAATTCTAATTCGGTCGTTAAGGGGGTCAAAATATACAAACCGTGTAAAATCACACGGTCAGGCCGTGTAACCTTCGGGTGAAATGTTGTCCCCTGAGCCTGGATTACACGGGCCATGTAATGGTACACGGGCAGACCGTTTAACCTTCGGGTTTCACTAATTTTTCACCCCCAAAACTCCTCCAAAGGGTTCTAAACCCATTCTAACCTTCCATACCCTCCTAAGCAACCCCAAATCACCTATTCTTAAGCACTTAACACTCCAAAATCATTTAAACACAATTCAAACTTCATTAGAAATCAAATTCCAACTCATTCCAAACATCATCCCTATGGATCAATCCTTCAATTTCATCCAAATTTAACTCAACATCCACCATGCATATCTCTTCTTCCCTACTTGATCACAAACACTCACTTATCATGCATTCAAAGTGATGGAAACCATTCATACACAAGTAGGTAATCAAAAACTCTACATGAACACAATCATATACCTTTATTCCCAACACTTTCAACACTCACATTTGAGACTCTTCAAGACACAATTCAAACTCAACACCTTCATAAGAATTGTAGCTAATTTCCTCTAGGTTCATTTAAACCAAACCTCAACTCATTTGGACCATTATAGAAGCAATTATGACTATGTAATTGAAGCACACTCAAAGATCAAGCTATTAAGATTTTCCATATTTTTCCACTTCTAACAATTTAACCTTTAACTCTTATACTTAGCTTATCTCTTCCATTTCACCTCTTCAATCTCTATCCAAAACAACTTAATACCTAAATACATCAATCACAACCAAATTATGATCTAACATGACCATCAACCAAAATAGAGCATATAAACCCATCCATTCATTTCCAATTTTCCATACTCATCTACATATCATTCTATACAAAACTCTAACTTCCAAAACATCTTTATAACACAATTCATATCATTAATCATCATATATAAACAAAAACAAGAACTTTACCTAGGTTTCCCATCAATCATAACCCATACATGCAATTCACATAATCAAGTCATCAAAACATAATATACCCTTCATTCTAGCATATACCCTTTATCATGGGCATTTAACTTCTATACTAGTTCTATACATCATTACTCATCAATAACCCAAATTTTTTTCACACCAATCACTATACACAACACTCATATACACCAAAACTTCATCTCATGAAATGAACCTCTAAATATCATCACAAGTGCTTCATTAAACCAAAATCCATGATATAAGTCAAGATACTTACTTGATTTAGCTTCCAAGCTCCTTCAAAACATCAAGAACCCTAGCTTTCCCTACCACCCACGTTCTCCATCTTCAAAGGAGGGAAGGGTAGGTTTTTCTTAGGGCAAAAAGAAGAAGCAACTAGATGGAAGTATGATTGAAAGATCAAGTAAGGATTTAAGTGGACAAGTCACCAATTAGTGAAGGAGATGAAGAGAGGGGAAGAAGCCACGAAAATGGGGTGAAATAAGAGAGAAAAATGAAACAAAATAGAAGGGAAGGAGAGGGTATCGTGAGAGAGACAAGAGAAGCTTCAATTTAATGCATCCTTAGGTTACTTAAAACAAATACATGGCTATAATAAGGCCATGTGTCAAGCTCCCATTAATCCATCTCCATTAATCAATTCTAAACCCAATTTCCAATAAATACCACCTGTCAAGACCTCCTATAACCATATGTCCATAATTTAATACCATAGGCACTAAATTCTAATACCGGTTATCGGTTGGTCTGCTACTCGACATTTTTTCTAGTCCAGGATTTATCCCCGAAAAATTTCAGAAAAATTCCTAAAATTTTCCAATATTAGAAAATCAATAATGGCACTCTCTAAATAAATTTTCAAAATCAATAACCTATAATTCTCACCCCATTCACAATTAAGACCAAATATACCGGAAAAGTCAATGTATGCATGTATAAATAATTTCATGTGCAAACAATTCATTTTTCACAATATAAGTGTGTCACAATATGCACGAACATACAAATACATTTCTAAGCTCTCACTGGTCACCCATATTTACTATTTTACCCTTCCCGTTGGAACCGAGATGTTACATTTTCCAATATCCCAATGGAAAATTTTATGGACCTATCAGCTAGCTGCAATGATATGGTGGTTAGTTTAAGCTCTCCGATGTCCAATTTCTGACAGACAGATAATGGCAATAAGTTCACACTTGCCCCCAAATCGTATAATGCTCTCCCAATTGTTGTAGTTCCAATTTGGCAAGGTATCGAGAAACTTTCCGGATCTTGAAGCTTAGGAGGGAGTTTGTTTTAAAGAATCGCACTTGATTCCTCTGTAAGAGCCACAGTCGCATAATCCTCTAGCCTTCTTTTGTTGGATAAAATTTCCTTTAAGAACTTGGCATATGTAGGCATTTGGGTAAGGGCTTCCGTGAAAGGGATGTTAACATAGAGCTTCTTCAGAATGTCAACAAATTTTCTAAATTGCTGGTCTAGCTTAGCTCTATGAAGTCTTTGAGGGAATGGGATTGGTGGCTTATATGGTGGTGGTGGTATGT
>JANKOE010000003.1:15781403-15802246 GCA_026284465.1 Erythroxylum citrifolium
TAGGAATCCATTGCCACAAGAATCAAGTCATTTGGAGCTCTAGAGAAGGAGTTATGGTCAAAAGAAGCAACCAAGTTCATGCTTGATTTCCACTTTGACCTAGTTTGGCGCGAATGCCATAACTTTCTCTACACAACTCGAATTTATTTCGTTCTTGTGCCATTTTAAAGACGACATCAAGATATACAACTCGTATTAGAGGCCTCAAAGCGAGATTTTACCTCAAAATGGGTCAAAAAGGCTATGTACAGTAACTGACCCGAAGCTGTCCGTTAAACGGACAGGCATGTCCGCCTAACGGACACGCATCGACCAAACACTCCAATTTCACCCGAGACAGTCCGTTAAACAGACACCCATGTCCGTTTAACGGACACACAACCCCAATACACTCTCTATAGCCTTTTCCAAGCTTCCTACACCCATCCTATCATCATATAAACCCATGTCCGTTTAACGGACACACAACCCCAATACACTCTCCATAGCCTTTTCCAAGCTTCCTACACCCATCCTATCATCATATAAACCCATAATCTTATCCAATTCACTTGTTCTATCACAAATATACATCATAACAACATAAACATCAATCTAATTGCATTAACTTCTCAATTCTCAACTCATTTCATCCATTAATCTCAACATCATCTACCTTCTCCAATGTTCCATTCTCTTTTCAACCTTAAGTCTACATTCTATACACTTCAATCTCAACCATCATTCATTCAAATGAAGGGAAATACATATAAACATCTCAAGTTTGGCTCAAACATGCATACCAAATTCATAACTATCACCTTCATAAGCCTTGTAGTCGATTACCTCTTAATTCATTTACTTTACATCAAACCTTAATCCAGTTCAATAACTATGAAAACAATCATGACTATACAATTGAAACACACTCAAAGCTCAAGCTAAAGCCAGATTTCCATATTTTTACCTATATTCAATTTTAGCATCAAATTCATCTATAACATTCCCATGCCTTCATCCATAATCCACTATTCAATTCAACATCAAACAATCATTCACAAGCAATTCATAGACCATATGTGTCTATAATCAATCATTTCTAACCTCAATTATGCAAGATTCAAGACATGAAACATAATACTTACTTGATTTAGCTATGGTTTCTTCAAAATCTTCCAAGAAAATTACCAAACCCTAGGTTCACTCATCACCATCGACCACCATCTTTCAAAGGTGAGAGAAGTCACTTTTGTATGGAGAGTAAAGAAGAACAAGCAAGATAACAAGAAGCAAGGAGGAGATGAGAGCTAAACTTCAAGTAATCACAAATCAAGAAGGGGGAGAAGGTGATCCACGAAGAAGATGAAAAGAATTCTCCAAAATCACTTCAAAACTTCTAAAAGGGAGAGTGTGTCGTGGATGAGCAAGGAAGGAAGCTTAATACATATAACTTAAAGGTTAAGGTAATAAATACATGGCCATTAATGAGCCATGTGTCAAGCTTGCATTAATCCTCCCTCAATTAGTCATTTTAGCCCAATTTCCAACAATTAACACTTGTCCAAAAATTTATATACCCATATGTCCAATATTCAATGCCCTATACATTCAATTCTATTACCGCTGACCAATCGGTCTGCCGCCCAACATTTTTCCTAATCCGGGATTTAACCCCAAAAAATTTTAGAAAAATTTCCTAAAATTCTCCAAAATTATAAAATCATTATTGACACTCTCCAAATAATTTTTCAAGATCAATAACCCATAATTCTCGAATTCTCAACCAATTACAGTTATAACCAAATAGACCGGGAAAGCCAATGTATGCATGTATACAAATTTCATGTGCAATAAATTCATTTTTCACGATATATGTATGTCACTATGTGCATGGACATGCAAATGCATTTCCCATCTCTCATGAAACACCCATATTTCCTATTTTACCCTTCCCACTGGTATCGGGATATTACAAAAAATGACTACTATTCGTACTCTTCTGGCTGTAGCATCCAACAAGCAATGGCCTTTATATCAATTAGATGTGAAAAATGCCTTTCTTCATGGTGATTTGAAAGAAACAGTTTATATGAGACGCCCTCCTGGATATTCTAATACAGATAATATGGTTTGCAAACTTCGCAAGTTACTTTATGGACTTAAACAAGTACCTCGGGCATGGTTTGAGAAATTTCAGTCTACTATTTACTCCACTGAATCTCAACAAAGTTCAAATGATCACTCACTTTTTATTCGGCGTTCTCATGCTGGCATTATTATTCTACTTCTATATATTGATGATATGATCATTACACGTAGCAATCAACAAGGCATTATAGAATTTAAGCAATTTCTCACAAACTCCTTTCAGATGAAGGATCTTGGCACTCTTACTTGTTTTCATTGAGTTAGAAGGATGCCATCACATGTTATATATATAGTTTTCAATACTTTATTAGTCGTTGGAGCAAAAAATTAGTTGTTACAATGACTAATTATAATATATTGGTTAACCAATGCACAATATGAACTAGTTGTTGCACATTGGTGGACTACTGAGACATATTGGTTTGCCAATGTATCTTTAAAGAAACATTAATCAACCAATATGTTAATAAATAGTCCCATTACATACTTAACCTCTATTAGTTAATCATTAACTTAACATTAGTTTACCAATCCCCTAAACTCATAATTTTAATAATTTTAAATATTGATTTTTTAATGCAATTATAATTAAAAATTTTCTAAAATGTGCCCTAAAGACTGTTTAAAGATCAAGATGCTTTTTCTTTTAAAAACAAAGGCTTTAATACATGTTGATGAATATTTATAATGTTAATTATAATGAAGTAAGATGAAATATTTATGCATAGTAAGCCTTTAAGATTATTAAAGTGACTAAAAGAGATTACAATTAACATTACAAAATATATACTAACCTTGATGTGTCTTGGTCTTCTTTTATTCTTGTCTTGACCTTCACTTCGAAGATTACAGACTTTAACTTTTCTTTTTGATCTTTATAACTATATTCTTGAGTTATGGCTACATTTTTGTTATTTTCTTGCTTCTCGTCAGGATAATACACTCATTAGTAGTACTTAAGTTTTGATATCATTAAAACATCAATCGAAAACTCTCTTCATTCAATTGGAATAATCTTACCCTTTTTATGACAAAATATTTATGATATTTGAGAGTAATAATAAATTTAAGCATACAATCATGATGGTAATTATCCCCCCTTAATTCATTAATAAAACATAATCCAATGTAAAGAACAAAAAAGATTCAATATTAAGTATAAAAGAAATATTCACAAATGTCGATAAACTTAAACGTAACATAAATTTACTTAAACATAAAATACCATATAAAGTATGAGGAAAATCACTCCCCCTAATGTCATCACCGCCCATGAATCTAATATCGCTAATCTTTCTCCGCGGTCTTATAATCATCAAAAAGCTATCCAAGCAAAATAAAGTGTCATAAATATATTAAGTTAGAAAATCCCCAAAATTCAATAGACAATTATACCTAAAACTCAAACTCAATCAAAATATTAATAATTAAGTATAATTAGATACAAATACATTAATTAAACCCTTAATTGCATTTCTAAACAATCAATTTCAGAAAAAGCATACAGAAGTTAAGCATCCCTAATTTTGCTAATGTGCTTAAACTGAAAAGTTCAATTGGCACAAAAATAGTTAGTTTTGATAAGATTAAATGTTAAAATTGTAAAAATATACTTAATTGAAATATCCAACTATTAATCTTATAAAATAATGCATAATTTTTAAGGTTCTAAAATTTTCTAAAAAGCCAAATTTTAACAAAATTAAAGATGTATCGATATAATTAAAATATAAATAACTTTGACTCGTTTTTAATTTGATTATAGAAAAATCAATTTAAAAATATACTTGACTTCTTTTTTAATTTGACCGCGGAAGTATCAATTTGAGAAGATTAACTCTGAATAATGAAAATTTTTTAAAAAAGTAAAATTAAAATCCTAAGATGACAAATTTTCAATTTGATGCAATCTGACTTATGAAATTAAAACTACAAAACTCATATGAATCATAAAAGTAGTTAAAGAAAATGTAGAATTTAGTAAAACCCTAAAGTTCATCCAAAGAAGAGTTGATGAATGTGTTTATTAAAGATCTTTAATATGAAAGCAAAGAGAGTTGAAGATACAGTAATTAGTTGCAATAGGAATGATGTTTTCGAAGAAAAACGAAGTTGTTTAGGATTTTGAGAGGCATAAACAAACAAAATGGGAAATAAAGAAAAAGGAGGAGGAGGCCTCACATCATGAAGACTGGTTAACCATATAACTTTAATGGTCAATTAGTGTTTGTGTGCGGTCGACCACACTAAGCATGCAATCTCATTACAAACTCACTTTATGTGTGGTCAACCTCACTAAACATCCAATCTCGTTACAAACTAACTGAAACTTGAATTTTCTTATTTATGAGTGACATTGTTCGACCATAAAGCTATATTAGTTTATTAGTAAGGGCATTGCGTGACTACTTTTTGTAACCAAGCTCCCTCCAAACTCACTGGAAGGATTAAAAAAATGAATTATGAGGACACTGGTCTACCATACTCTTTTTTTTTGGTGAAAAAGGGAAACGGAAACGAAAAAAGGAGACTAGGGTCGACGGATGGCCACCGAGGAAGCGTCCTAAGCCAGAAGCTTGCGCATATCTGGGGGAGAATCCTCCCGGACCGTCCACCTGGTCGACCATACTTTGATATAGGTCAACTTGTGTATTATGAAAAGTTAAGAAATAATCTCAAATTTTAAATCAAACATTAAAACACATAATCAATCATCTAAATATCAATCAAAATGAGTTAAGACATATGATATGATTTTTATCATACGGAATTCCCATCAATCATACTTAATTCTCTTCTAGTTATGTAAAATCTACCCTTATTCATTGGTTTAGTAAAACTATCAGACAATTAGTGTAGTGTGTCAACAAATTATAAATTAATATCTCCATTTTGCAGATAATCTTTCAATTTAGGTCCTAAGGTCCACACTACACTTTAAAAATTGTCTAATTCCTTACTTATAGAGTTCCAATATTCACCATTAAGGATTCAGACTCAATTTCACAAATAAATGTACGACGTGAAATTTTTTCAAAATATGAGCCAATAATTAATCCTTGTTAAACATCACCTATGATATGATTCAAATGATGATTGTTCTTAAATTTTTAGTTCATTGGAAACCTCTTATCCTACTTATCTCCTTTACTTAGTTCAATAATTAATTCCTTTGAAAAGTCTTCAAGGGGGTGCTTGGTTCATGTTGGGAATGAATCATCGGGTATAAAATGAATAACAGGTGGTTGGTTTATGATCATAGATATAATATTTTTATATATGATTTTCGGGGAATACTCCATACCCTCAAAATATGAGAAGAATGAGTTTCATTCATGATCAGGGATAAGTGTCACCCAGTCTTTGTCACGCCTGTAACTTACTTCCTTTTTAAAATTAAATATAATTAAGTAAAGTATACTTAATTACAATATGGTTAATTAAAATATACTTAATTATAATTAATTAATTAATTGAAATATAATTATTAATTAATTAATTAAAATATAATTAATCAATTATACTTTTTCTCTTTTTTAGCAATTAAATACAATTAATAAAAATATATTAAAATTTGATGTAAAATAAATTTTTATTTCTCAATATTTTAACCAATCATTATCAATGATAATGGTAATCATTCATTCCCCTTAACTAACCATCATTATTACAATGATTATATCTATTCTTATTCCTCACTGTATTCATTCATATTCTTATTATTATTTTTCCATGTAAACCAATCGCTCTCTTAGTGATCATTCTTGTTCTTTTTAAAGACTATTTTTTCACATCCTCGGCTCCATCAACATCTTTAAAATTTTCTTTGGAGGCTAGGTAGTTAGGTTAAAACTAACATGTATAAACTCTTCAATATTAAGAATATTCGTACTTTTTATTCCTATTATATAAAACTTGTTTTTAGGTATTGAAATGAACTTTAGTCTTTGATTGTTACTTTCTTTTTTTCAACCCATATTGTCAAGGTTTTCTTACCATTTTTTATTTTAGAAAATTAAATCTCTCAACATATCCATAATTGCCGCAAAAATGATATTCTGTTTTATATGAATGGTGAAAGTTATTCCGAATGTGTGTAATAAGGTATCTTCTTTTAAATATTAAAACTGTTGAATGTTCTTCTAAAGTTATGAAATGAGTTGTGTGTGATATTTATTATGAATTAAATCTTTTGTTTTTTTCCAGGTTTCCTTACGGTGTTATGATGCGGGGTGGGCAAGGCTGTCATAGTTTACTGGAGTTTTGATGTTTCTTTTGTAGCATTATGATTTGATACAATTTGCAATCCATTGCATCACCAAAGTCGTTGTTGTACCGCTCTCTCTCATGTCTCGTGACCGCCTCCCCAATCTTGACCCTCGTCCCCACAAGCGCACCAAGCCTCCTGACCCACCTCCTGACCAGACTTCTCAGCGCCCCTCTTCGCCTCTCGGACCCCAAGGTCCTGCCACCTCTGCCGTGAAACAAGTCTCTTGGAAGGATAAAGTCCTCAATAGGGAGCGGAGCAAAGAATCCGCGTATGAGGCAACGGAAAGGGCCCCAGTTGACCTCATTGAAATAGGGATTGTTACCAGAGACTACAAAGATGGCAACAAGAACTTCCCGATCTTCTCCGTAGATCCAGCCTACATGAAGTCCCTGGAAGCCCCGTGGAGGCAATCCGTCGTCGTCAAACTGCTGGGTCACTCCATCTCTTTTCGGGTTCTCTATTCCAAAATTGAGCAGTTGTGGAAGCCGGTTGGGGGGTTTGACGTTTTGGACATTGGCCATGATTTTTTCCTCGTGAAGTTTGATCATGGCGCTGATTTTGAATTTGTTCTGGAAAAGGGACCATGGATGATCTTTGACCACTACCTGACAGTTCGTCGGTGGACACCGGGATTCTCGGCTCAGCAAGCTGTGGTTGATTCTACTCTCGTCTGGGCTCACTTACCTGAGGTGTCTATTCAGTACTATGATGAAAACCTCTTATTAGCGTTAGCCACTGGGCTCGGTCGTCCTGTGAAAGTGGATAAGAACACCACATTGGCCAACCGAGGACGTTTTGCCCGAATTTGTGTTGAGATTGATCTCGACAAACCGCTGGTGGACCAACTGGTAATCGATGGCAACACGCATTTTGTGGAATATGAGGGTCTTCATACCATCTGTTTCAAATGTGGCAAATTTGGCCATAAGGACAGTGCCTGCTCTCCGGTACTCACTGTACCTCCTTCCCCAGTTAATGGGATTGCTGCGGACCAGGTCGAAGGGGAGGCACCAATGGCGGAGGCTACGGACCCGACCAACGGTCCTCCAGTTAACAGGACCACCAACGGTGTTCAGCTGGGGGTAGGCTCTTGGATGGTGGTTGAGAAACGCCCAAAACGAGCTCCGCGCCCCAACCCGGCTGCTGTCCCACTGCCTAGTCAACGTCAGCCACCTAACCGTTACTCTGCTTTTTCTACTGCTCCATGTGGGGATGATGGACTGCGCCCTGCGGCTGCCTCGAGCCAAGGAAACCAGCAACCAGCTGAGTTTGTTTTTGAAGTGGGTAACACCCACACCGTTCCACGACCTGGCAAGCATAATAGGAGGTAGGAGAAACAACCTCGGCCCCTAAGCCCAGTGGGCCCAGCGCCGACTAGTGAACGACAGCAGCTACTTGAGGAACACAGGGGGGCCCATTTCACACTCCAGAGGCTGGCGTTTCCGCACATCCACCTTGCCTACCTGCCAGCGATCCCAGTCGTGTCCTTCCATTGCTCCCCTCTGCCGACCCAACGCTGGTCCTCCAAATCGCCTCTCATTTTCGTCAGGCTTTTCAAGCATCCCCGCCTCCCCCTCACTCCACTGCTATTGTCCATGCCGGGTTGAACAGCCAACGAATACAAGTTCTCCAGGGCCATGAACCCCCCGATCCGGGTGAGACAATGGTCCAACCTTCTGGCACCCTTGAGGCTGTGCATCGGGTCCCCGGCGACAGTGTTATTGCTCCCCACCTCCCCCCTGCGGAGGCTGTGGATGTGGAAATGGTCCCCAGCAGTATTGCTTGATTGTGTCCCCTTCCTTGCTTAGGTCCTTTTTCTTTATCCCCGTTTTTATGATTAATAATCTCAATATATTATCTTGGAACTGCCGAGGAGCGACTAATGCAGATTTTGTTCCTTGTGTGAAAGATCTATTCAAACGGCATAAGGTGGATGTTCTAATTCTTCTGAAGCCTCATGTTTCGGGACCTCGGGCAGACAGGATCTCCCTCTGCCTCGGCTTTGAGAATATTGTCCGTGTGGAGGCCTCTAGTTTTTCAGGGGGTATATGGTGCCTGTGGAACGCTTTGATCCTCCAGCTCGAGATCCTTGTTTCGCATAGGCAATTCATCCACTGCTTAGTTCGGGATATATCTCACCAAGTCTGGTTCTTGACAGCGGTGTATGCCAGCCCCCAACCCTCTAGCCGTGTGTGCTTTTGGCAGGAGATAGCGCGCATCAGTGCCCTTACTGATCTTCCGTGGTTGCTAATTGGTGACTTTAATGACTACTCTCACACCACGGAGAAGAAGGGTGGCACTTTCTCCCTGTCTAGGGCTCGTCGGTTCCAACAGAATTTGGATAGTTGCCATCTTTTAGATCTTGGATACCAAGGCTCACCATTCACTTTTCGCCAAAAATGTAATGGCATTTTCTCCACCTTTGTTCGTCTTAACCGGGCTTTATGTAATGCTGCCTGGAGGCTCCTATTTCCTGAAGCGTCGGTCCATCATTTACCACGTACGCATTCTAACCATAATCCTATTAATTTAAATTGTTTTGGTGATATCCCGTCTGTGTCTTCTCGGCCTTTCAGGTTCCAAGATGCATGGACCACCCATCCGGGCTTCTTTCCCGTCTTACAAGCAGCTTGGTCCCAGGATCACCCCTTCCTTGTTGCGGCGCTTGCCAGCACCACTGAAGCGGCTTTGCTGTTTAATAGGGTGACGTTTGGTAACATTTTTCATCGAAAGCAAAGGGTGCTCGCCCGCCTGGCCGGCCTTCAACAGCACCTCGCCTCTTACCAGTGTGCTTATCTCTTAGCGCTGGAGCGCAACCTTCTTACTGAATACAATGATATCCTCCGCCAAGAAGAAATTTTCTGGTACCAAAAATCCCGTGTGCAATGGCTGCAATTTGGTGACCGGAACACCCGGTTCTTCCATGTAATGACTATATCTCGGCGGAAACGGAATCGGATCGAACGATTGCGTGCTCCTGACCCTCCTGCTCTCCAAGCTGAGGTCCTTCGATTTTTTCAGGATGTGTTTTGTACCACTGTGGACATCGATATGCCTTTCCCCCAGCTTCCCAACCACAGTTCCATCTCGGCGACTGATGCTCAGTCTCTTCTGGCTCCTATTACCAACGAGGAAGTTGTCAGTGCTTTGAGTTCTATGAACTCCTACAAAGCTCCGGGCCCCGATGGCTTCCAACCAGTTTTCTACAAAAAGTATTGGCCTTTAATTGGGGAGCGAGTTATTCACATGGTCCAGGATGCCTTCACCTCTGGAACTTGCCCTCCCGGTCTCAATGACACGTTGATTGTCTTAATTCCCAAAGAAGGGTAGCCAGCTTCTATGCACCAGTTCCGCCCTATCAGCCTCTGTAACGTCAGTTACAAGATCCTCTCCAAGGTTCTTATCCAACGTCTTCGACCAATCATGAGGGATCTTATTCTTCCCTTGCAAGGAGCTTTCCTCCCCGGTCAGACAGCCTCGGAGCATATTATCTTAGCTAAAGAGGTGCTTCATACCATCAGGAAGTCTAGGAAAAGGGAGGGATATCTGGCTATGAAAATTGATCTTGCTAAAGCCTACGATCGGCTCGATTGGCGCTTCTTAAGGCAGACGCTCTTGGACTTTGGTTTTCCGCTGCCTACAATTTCTCTCATTCTGTCCTGTAAGTCTACCTCGAGCCTCTCTATCTTATGGAATGGATCCCGCCTCCCCGCTTTTGCGCCGCGCCATGGGCTGCGCCAAGGGGATCCGTTATCCCCTTATTTGTTCGTCCTATGCATGGAGAAGCTCTCCTTGCTTATTTCCCACCGCGTGCAAACCCAGCAGTGGTCAGCCCTTAAGCTATCAGGTAATGGTCCCCTTCTTTCTCATTTATTGTTTGCTGATGATGTGCTTCGTTTCTCCCAGGCCTCGCTCAAAGGCTGTCGAGTGGTCATGGCAACGGTGCAACAGTTCTGCTCTTGCTCTGGCATGCAACTCAATGAACAGAAGTCTAAAACCTTCTTATCGCCCCACGTGACGCGTAGGCATAAGGAGCGTTTGCGGCGTCACTTTAATCTTCACTTTACTGCGACTTTGGGCACCTATCGTAGGGTTCCCATCACTGGTCCTAATAGGAAGGGGGATTTCGAAGCTGTTATTCTTAAGATGCGCAACCGCTTGCAAGGTTGGAAAGCTAAGCTTCTCAATAGGGCTGGTCGTCTGACTTTGGCGAAATCCACCCTAGTCACAATCCCCTTGTATACTATGCAAACCTGTTGGCTCCCTAAAGGGGTCTGCGACATTCTTGATCGTTGTTGTCGCGATTTTCTTTGGAAATCAGCTGACGGGACGGGTCTCCCCCTCTTGAATTGGGAGTCGGTTTGTAGCCACAAAGATATGGGTGGTTTAGGGCTCCGTATGGCTCGAGACAACAACATTGCCATGCTCGGCAGGCTCCTCTGGGATTTGTCCCAAGACACTGGGAAACTCTGGACTACTGTGTTACAGCGTAAGTATCTAAGGGATGCTCCTCTCCTTACTTGTTCAGCTCCTCCTTCTGCCTCTCCGGGCTGGAAAGCTATTTGCAAAACTATCCCTTCATTGCGTGATGGCTTCATGTGGAGGGTTGGCAATGGCGCTGATATTTCTCTCTGGAATGATCAATGGGTCGGTGACTGTCCTTTACGTCGCCAGTTAGACCAGATTGCCAGCCAGGACCACCATCTAATGGTCGGCGACATCCTCAACGGTCAGCGTCTGTGGGATATCTCTCGCCTAACCACGCCCTTGGGGTCCGGCGTGCGTCACTCCATCTTCGCTATTCCCGTCTCACGCTTCAGAGTGTCTCGGGATTCGCTCATTTGGGGGGAGACAACCGCTGGGCATTATACGGTGAAATCCGGGTACGAGTTTATTACTCGATTGCCCTATCCTCCTGATCCCAACATGCTTTGGCCACGGATCTGGAAACTTAATGTTCCTCAGAAGTTTCGCTTCTTCCTATGGCAGATTCGGTGGCACCGCTTACCTACAAATGAGTTGCGTTATCAACGGGGAATGGCCTCTTCTCCCCGCTGTCCCCGGTGTGGTATCGGCTGGGAATCTCTTCTTCATGCCTTGCAAGATTGCCCATGGGCGAAGACGCTATGGCTCTCCATCCTTGGGCAGGTTGAGGAGTCTTTCTTTCATCTTAATCTTGATGACTGGCTCTCTTCTTTTGCTCTTGACTCTACCCAACCTTTTCAACAAGTGTTACGCTTCATCGTCGGGGCTTGGATTATCTGGTGGGCTAGAAATCAGGAGGCCTTCACCAACGAGGTTGTCTCCTCCTTTAGACAAATTCGGTGTTTCTTGAGGCTTTATTATGACTGCAACCGTGCTTTTCCGCCCACTGCATTCTCTCCTACCAGCTCTAGCAGATGGGTAGCCTGGCAGGCTCCCACTCTCGGCTCTGTTAAACTCAATGTGGATGGCAGTTCTGCTGGTAACCCAGGTGCTGCAGGGTTTGGTGGCTTGCTCCGAGATGGCAAAGGGGACTGGCTGGTCGGTTTCTCCGGCTTCCTTGGTCACGCCACTAATTTGCTCACTGAGCTTATAGCGATTCAACGGGGCATGGCTTTGGCTTGGGTGCGTGGCTTTCGACGAATCGTTGTTGAATCGAGCTCGTGCGACGCCATCAATCTGATCTTGGGCTCTTGTCCTAACTCTCATCCCTACTTGCACGTCATTGCGGATATCCGGAGTTTGATGCAGCGGGAATGGGATTGTTCTCTTACTCATACCCTTCGAGAGGGGAACCAATGTACTAACTTCTTAGCAAAATTGGGAGCCTCTCTCCCCCATAGTTGGTCTCTTTGGGACTCTCCTGCTCCCGGCCTTCGATCTCTCTTAGCTAATGATGCTTCTGCAGTAGCATTTTTTCAGGCCTTAGGCTTTGTCTTTTCCCTCTCACCAAAAAAAAAATTTATGATTTGATACAGCTACAAATCTATTCGATACAAGTTCGCAAACGTGTTCATCATGTCTTTACATGGGCCCTAAATGTTTACTAGGTTACCGCTAATGCTCCAACACGAGAGGGATTTGAGCGAGCATTGGTGCCAGTTCTGCATAAAATATTAATCCTTCATATATGGCCATATTCGTAGCTGCGCCATATTTGTTAATTCACATTATGAAGCAACCTCCTAATTCATTATTGAGTAGAGCGAGGACAAACCAATGCTCGACAGCTGGCACATAAACGGTGGCTCATATTTTATTAAAGTTTCTTACCCAACCCCATGCATCTAGGAGCAGCAGCACAACCCAGCCTTAGCCCATCTCAGTAGGCTTCAAGAGCCCCAGCTTAGCCAGCAGACTTGGGGAATGCTGCCTCAGACCAGTCGTTCTATGAGAGAATCAGCCCTCACTAGCCTAGCCTCTTATATCTCAAACATAGTCCAAACTCCAATCCTTTTAGGATGAAGCGCTGGGCCCTTGTGTTAATACAGACCAGCTCCTGCATTTAACAAGCCCGATTTCAACCAAGAAAATCTCATGCGATCTAATATAGTAATATGTAACTTGTTTACCAGCTAAACTAAATTTTAATTTGAAAGACCCCCAATCTGCTCATAATTCAAATGGTTAAACTTCCTCCTCCGTAATCAGAAGGCTCTCTTGGAGTCCAGTTTAATTTCGAAAACAATCTGAAAGAGTCACTTATCTGAGACCGCGAAGTAGATTGCAGGATATGGGCGAGTATGAAAAACATAGGGCTAAGCGGGCACCAGATGGTTTCAGAAAAACCAACTGAATTATATACCAACAAACACCTTATATCGACCTTGAAACTTATCATTCAACTTACTTCCCAGCCACATGTATAGCACACAATAACAAACACCCTACAGGCTTCCCCATCTCATTCCATTAGAATAAGAAACAACATTTATACACTGGAAAAGTTTTTTTTTTAAGTACTTGGATTGCCAGAGGTTTGATCCTCTGCCTTTCCTGTGTCTCCTTGTTTAAATGCCTTGGCTATCTCATCAATGGGAACCAAAGGTAGATAACCAACTACTGGATATCCCTTCCGGGTCATGTACGTCAAAACATGATTGTACTTCTCTGACCAGTGAGCAGCTGTGGGAACAGCAATCTCTGCAGCAGAGTGAAGAATAGGATATTCGTTCAGTTTGGTCCATATTTTTACAGACCCATCAAGGACCAAGTGTTTAGACTCTTCAGCCGCATATTGCAACGCAGCAGGAAGTCCTCCAGAACGTGCCTCTTGTACAAGTTCTTGCCCCTTTTTTGACGCTTTCAGAATTAGAGTCTCAGCGTGGCTGACAACCTGCTTCACTCCAGAAGGAGCGTCCTTATCAAACTTATCCTTAGCTTCATCCACCTGTAACAATCAAAACTGCTCATAAGATGGCTTCACTAAAATCGCAAATTTGATTGTGATACAACTAAAGCAGAGCAGCCATTCTGAAAAGCAATGAAGAAAACTCCAACTACAATTGAACGCAGCACAAGTTCTAATACTACTAGCAACTGTTTTGGAAAATATTGAATAGAACTCCAAGTCAAAATGAACAAGTGGGATTGGAAGGAAGATTGACGGCATAGTCGAAACCCGAAGAGCTGGTTGAGCTATGGAAAAATCCTAATCTGCATCTAAATCATTAGCAAGATGAGATATTTGTATGATACAGCCAACATCCATGTCCCTTAAATTTTATCGAATACTTTGGCAGAAAATAGAGGAACCAATGCACATATTTCTATTAGATGTTCCATCTAGTCCCCAAATTTCAGACTCAAAATGAAAGAGAAGTCAAGAACATGCAAAATTATGACAATCAAAATCATCTTATCTGGGAGATTAGTTACAATTCTGTAAGACTACTTAACTAGGAATATCGTCACACGTACAAAGCACACGGCCCATAGATTCATTACAAACATCCAACTGAAACACAAGCCTAATCAGCCAATACCGTATAGACTACCATGTAACCACACGACGAAGCAATTATCTACAAAAAGATTCAGGACACGAACGTTCTCGATCATCATGCAATACAAACTTACAAAGCACACGGACCATAGATTCATTACAAACATCCAACTGAAACACAAGCCTAATCAGCCAATAACGTATAGACTACCATGTAACCACACAACGAGGCCATTATCTAGAAAAAGATTCAGGACACGAACGTTCTCGATCATCATGCAATACAAACATACTCTTCTAACAAGCCGCGTCGTGTTACAAAACAAATATCAGAAGGCATGAAATCGGCCAATAAATACCACAATATAATAACTACAAGATGGAAACACACAACCGAACCTTCTCGATCATCATTCAAGGAAAAAGGCTCTTCCAAAAAGTCCTGTTCGTTATACACAGAACACAAACAAGAGAAAATACGCTGAACAGACAGTACCTTCTCGTCGAGAAATTCGAGGACATTCTCAGGCATGTCCTTAAACTTCTCGTAGAACGGCCCAACCAAAGTGCTCACAGCGTTCTCCATGCCACCGATGGTAGATCTTAAAGGCCCCGAATTTTGCTTCGCGGACTCGTAGAGATTGCATATGAACACCAGTGAATGGATCGCCACCGATCTCACAAAACCTAGGTGCTTCAGCTCTCGATTTTCGTGTTCAATCTCCTTCTGTAAACAATATCCAACAATTGATTGTCAGCAAGAGTTAAAGTTACGTCTAAGACGATGTTATTAATCAGAAGATCAAAGCAAAGAAGTAGAGAAAAGAAAGATTTAGAAACCTTTTCCATAGCGACGGTTACTGTTTCCGACGAAACTGGCTTTCTGGTACCTTCTAGCTTCTTCTGAGCTTAGCTTTTGTGCAAGTAACTTGAGAATCATTACCTGGCAGTCGGCCCTTTTTATACAGAAGAGGGTTACTGTCAATCTGAGTCGTTGGTGTGATCCGACGGTTGAATCTGGACTTTATTAAAAAGAATCTATGGGTGAAGGGTGGGACCCACACTGGTGGTCTAGCAGCAAGTGGAAATTTCGTGGAGGAAACGTCGCGAGTTAAAGTATGACGGACGAATCGAGGAGCTTGTCTTCTCTTGGTACATACATAGTATTTAGTAGAGACGCAGCCGGGAGCACTTTCCCTTTTGTCTTTGTCTACAGGTGAGGTATAGTCGATTGTCCGAAAAAACTTGTGTATTTCTTGGAATTTTTTAATCCTCGCTTAGTATTTCACTATTGTTTGTGGTTTACTTGGGGACATAGCCAATCTGCACATCTTTTTCCAAGGGGGCGAATATCAAATTGGGTAAGAAAGGGAGTAAGAAGAGAATTGCATAAAAATTATGGAAACTTCTCCGGATCCAATTCATTTGTCTTCTAGTTTGTCTTTAACTAGTTTGCCTAATAGTGTGAAACGTGTTTTATCCAACAAGGTAGAAAATCTTGTAGAAGTCACTCATGTAAAAAATCGTATTTGTGAGTCTTCTTTATCTTTGTTAAGTCCGTACAGTATATATTCTTGTGATCGTTCTTGGACGGAAAATATTAGGAGTGTGTTATCTACTTCTAGACTTCGTGTGAAGGAAATTATCTAAAATTTCAAATTGAAATAGTGTGGTCTCAGATCTACAACTGCAGAACAATACGTAAAGCTAAAAATCCCTAAAGAGTTGTTCGCCTTACGGAGAAAGCAAAACCATACACATTTACACTTTGGAACTCTACGACTTGTTCTTATGCTACATGGAAGAAAAGGTACTCCTACAACAGTCAGGATATCCCTTCTTGACACTACCTACACAACGTACCAAAATGCTCTTATTGGTACCTTGTTGACAACCCTTGACAGAGGAAGTGTCATCTTGACCATAGCACATGATTTCAATATCAGGTTGGATGATCCCACTTTATCTGAACGTCTACAAGTTCAGATCCAGATCACTGGAGCAGATCAAGATCCTACAGCCATCATTGCTACATTTCTTCACCAGATGATCTATCGTCTACAAAATCATGCTTTGAACATAAACTTTCCAAATTCTACTTCGGATGCTCTTTACATGGTTACTGATTGATCTAATGGTCAGACTACTATCTTCCAGATCCCGAAGCAGTTGCCTTTAAAGGAGCTTGAAAAGTTGATGCTAACATAATGGATTATCAACTACCAAAAGGTATTCCACGCACCTCATCGACGCTCTTTTCATACAACAACTCCTCCGATTCTGCAGACTCTAAGAGATGGTTCAGTAAGATCTATCTACACCAGACCTAGCAACGACACGCCCGGTCCATCTACATCAGGTTCAATCCTGATGATTCAATCTACTGAACAGTCAGATTTACCAGATCTATCATCTAGGACAACAAGCCTTAAGATCCAGCCCATATTTTCTCATACGAAAGGTAAAGACGGTCCTCCAATTCATTATTTTAAATATAATGGATATCCAGTCTATGTAAGTCATCATCGTGGACACTTTATATGGGATGTCGACCATCCATGTCGAACCAGACTATGAGATCTGTCTCAATCCTAAGTCAGACTCGGATGATGATGATCCAAGATATCAAAGGAGAAGGAAGAAGAAATCTAAGCCCAAATATTGGTGCTTACCTTCTCACCAGTATCATCACCAAGATGATGATCCAGATCAAGACGATCCACATGGTCTAATGATGATAGAAAGATCCAGACCAAAGTCCTGCTCAGGTCGTCTAAAACATGCAGATCTACTGAAGGATCTAGCAGATCTATGCCAACAATTGCTATTCAACCTCCTACTCTTATGCCCTGTATGATGACAAGGCTAGAAGAGGATAACTTTCCTCAATTATCCAGGAGTACTGATGAATCATAGCGGGTTATCTCAAACCCTTACATCAGAGCGTCAGGAATTACTTCCCAAGGTACACTTGCATCAAATCCAACTGATGAAGTACTTAACTGGCAGACACAAAATGCAGTAGCACAGAACAAAGTTCTGAGAAGGATTGATTCCAAGTTGGATGGAATTAGTCAACAAAATATTGCTACTCATCAAAAAGTCGATTCTGTTTCAGATCAGATACAAAAGATGTATAGATCTTACAAAGCCCAAATTCTGTACCTTGATGCTGAACTTTGTCAATACATCTAGCTCAATACATGGGGCCAGAATTCGACTCTAAAGTTCGAAAGATACAAGCGATACAAAGGACTATACAACAAATGGAAGCAGACATGCATGCTTCTCAATCTCGACAAGTATATGGCTCATCTTCTTCAGAGTTCTCATCTTTTCAGCCATCTTATCCATCTCCTTTGTATCAACGGTATCCAGAAGAAGCTGACTATTCAAAGGTATTCAAATTTAATTATCCTTTGATTAGACAGTACGTTCATCCTCAGACAACTTATGAGAAATCTCGACGATCAAAATCAAAGTCAACATTTGATCGTATGCCTAAACCTTGAGTTTTTGAGTCTACAAAGGTTCCAGAAGCATCATCTTCTTATACATCTTTTGAACCAAAACAACAATGGAGAAAATCTGTACAGATACGTACACCACTGAATTCTCCACCACCAGTTCAACCTTCTACCTCATCACATGGGAAGGACAAAGCTAAGCAGATAGAGTATATATCTACTCTAACCTCTAAACCTCTTGCAGATAATTCCAATTCTCTTCCTGAGAAAATTGATTCGGAAAGCAATACATCTGAAGTCTCTGCAACACCATCTGATAACTCATCTGAGTTAAAAGTGTTCAGTTGAACAATCTTCTGATCTATCAGAACACACATCAGAGGCATCTTATGAACCAGTCTCTTTACCATTGACTGATGAATTAGCTAACTTTGCTGATCTTTCAGAATTATCTCATGTTCTGATAACAATGCCTCAATATACTGAAGAACCAGAAATCAGTGAAGCTAAATCCATAGGTACTGAACCCTTCAGACTTGAACCTGTATCTCAAGAAACACCAGCTACGACAGCTACACAGTCGACAACCAAGCCTACTTCAGACCTTGGTTTACATTTGATGATCTACCTCCAAAGAAATGGTGAGATAGACTTCATGAGTTCGGTGCATGGATTGATCTATAAATGACCAGACCCAATGATCCTCTTCCAGATATTTTGTTTGAATTTACATCAAGATTTACTGGTACTTTGCGAGAATGGTGGCAAAGAGTTAGCGAGTATCAACGTCTTCAATATATACAAGAAACAACTATTGGAGCACTACTTGGCATAATTCACAAAGAATTTATTGGTGACTTCCAGTTGATTAACAAGCAGATCTGTCAGGATTATTTTGCAATGAAATGTTGTTCTCTTGATAAGCGTCATATTCAAAAGTATTACAAACGCATGACGGAAAGGTATTGTCTCTTGAATGGATGGAATGATGTTAACTTACGTTATACTTTTATATCATCCCTTCCAGATGAAATACAACCAGAATTGCAAAGGACCATAGCTTCTCTTCAAAGAGATATGTCAGCAATTTCTCTTAGAGAAATATACCAGCTTTTTATAGCTTCTCTTGACAAACTATGTGATCAGCATACTTTGTTCAAGAACATCCTCAAAGGAGGTCCAGTTCTGAAAAAGGCTTGCAAGAAGCCATATCTCCAAATCAAGTGTAAAGATCAAAAGACTTGTAAATGTCATAGCAGCAAGAAAACTCATCAATCTCAAGTCTACTATGAAAGGAGAAAGTTCCACAGAAAGAAAGAAGGCAAGAAGCCTTGGAAGCAAAACTTCAAGAAGAAGAACATAAGCAAGAAACGCAGATTTATGAGGTTCTTCAAAAAGTCATCACATCGATAGAAGCAAAAGCCTCGATGTTTTGTCTGTGAAAGCTTGGAACACTTCGCTAACAACCATCCTAAGGAAACCAAGAAAGATGCCAAGTTCCTAGAGAAACTTGAAAAGCTTATGCCCATTCATCCTCATAGTCAAATTGAAGAGTTACTAGAAGAACAATCTAGTGAGGATAGTGATACACAATTTGTTGTCTCTGTGTCAACAGATAAAGAAGAATCATCACAATCCGCCTCTAACAGTGATGATCCACTATGCATGTTACAACATACATGTATGAAGATAGATCGTACTCCAGTTCAACGACCATATGTCCATATCCAGATCTTTCGGCAAGACAAATATGATCGGCCCATTAAAGCTATTGGATTTATGGATACTGGTTTTAACCGTAAGATCATGAAGCCCAATATTCTATCAACAAAAGCATGGACTTCTCATGAAGAGTATTTTACTGCAGCTGATGGAAATTTTTTCAAAATTGGGTTAAGAACAAGAAGCAGAATTGGCATTCGCTTCTTTCCTCAGTGTACAGTTTGGACTAAAGTACTTGGAAGCAATCTACCAGACCCAAATCTTCTTATTGGAATGGATGTTTACTGTAAAGCTAAACACTTACAGATTCTACCCATAAGCCTTAGGTATCGAAACCTTTTGAGTCCATACACTAACCTAAAAAATGTGTTTGAACTTACATAGGTTCCTGCATATTACACTTTCGAGATAAACTGTTAAGCTACTGTCCAGAGTCTCATGCACAGTTTACTCATCCAAATCCTCTATGGAAAAATCCAGACTTCTTCATAAGTCCGCCATTCAAGGTACATTTACAAGTCTTTTGATCTTTACACAAACGAGGCTCGTCGTACGTGAAACACCAGAGGTAAGACTCTAAGCACCTATTTATAACCTCCGTCTGGCCATTTGTCTGCGGATGATAAGAACTATTGAAATTGAGTGTTGTGCCCAAGGGACAGAAAAACTCACTCCAAAATTTACTGAAGAAAATTGAGTCACGATCTGAAACGATTGATTTTGGGACGCCGTGTAGTCTGTAAATATCTGAAAGGAAATGAGAGGCTAAGGTTGTTGCTGTGAACTGTGTAGGTAGCAAGATGAAATGAGCAACTTTGGACAATCAATCAACCACCACCCTGATAACAGTCTTGCCATTTGAGGTAGGCAATTGAGTGATGAAATCCATACTCAAATCCTCCCAAACCCGATTCGGAACAAGTAAAGGTTGTAACGAACCAAAAGGTTTATGAGTAGAGTACTTACTTATCTGACATGTGTGAAATTTCTTAACAAATGTACTAATATCTCAGTGCATTCTAGGCTAGTAAAACGAAGCACCAAGTCTGGAGGTAGTGGCCTTGACGCTAGAATGGCCAGCAGCGAGTGAGGCCTAAAATTCTAGCAACAAATGATCACAAAGCCCGGTGTCCTTTAGAACGAGAAGCCGACCGACAAAGTAGACATGTTGTACCCCTAACTTTGATTAGAAGTTAGAATTATTAAATGAGGAATCGGTAGTGAATGTAATAAGTTGTGTCACATGTTTTGCGATGATATTTGGAGGTTAATGCATGAAATGAGTGTTTTAAGTATGCATGTAGTGTGGGTAACATCTTTATAATTGAAA
>JANKOE010000003.1:15814516-15847883 GCA_026284465.1 Erythroxylum citrifolium
TTCGAAATATTCTTGCCCATATTTGCTCATAAGATGTTGCTGAATATGTCTGTGGAAGAACAAAATTTATCAAAAGCTCTACTGGTATAAGCCCAACCAAGCAGAGGCTTAGGCTAAGCTAAATCATCCCAAAGTTTCTTTAATTTTGTATAATATGCGGAAATGGTAAGGTTACCTTGCTTAAAAAGGCTGATTTCCCTTTTTATTTGGTACAGTAGTGATTCGTTGGCTTCACCGAATCTCTCTCTCAGTTCCTCCCAAAGCTATTTAGCTGTGGAGAATGATAGGAAGGTATTACCAAATTCCTTGATCATGGAGTTGAATATCCAGGACTTGACCATGGAATCTGCCATTTTCCATATAATAAGCAGGGCCCTGTCTTCCGTTGGTTGCATGCATGTTCCATCTATAAAGAAAAGTTTGTCTTTAGCTCATAAAGCTATCATCATTAATTTGCTCCAAGTTAGGTAATTGTTGCCATTAAAAAGGGTAGTAACAAGAACAACTCCAGGGTTTTCAGTATTTGTTAGGGAGTATTTCTCTTAGGTATAGGTTTTGTGTAGGATTAAGGTTGCTGACATCACTGTCAGTTATGTTAGACATTTTGGTTGGTAGGATAAGATGGATCAGACCTTTGGCTCTGATACCATGAAAAAAAAATTTACGTTGATGAAGAAATTTCTTATTTCATCATAGTCTGAATATGTATAAGTAAGGACTTTTATACTAGATATAAAGGAATGCTATTGGCTACTGTGTTGTATAATCTATAACCGAATTGACAACTAATATAATTCTGTTACAATCAATTATGTTACAGTAGAAGCTGCTGGTAATCTGTATAAAATGAAAAGAAATGTTGCTACACCTAGTGCAAGCTGTTTAAGCCTCGTCCGTCAGATTAGACAGCTTCTTAATGCTTTTGATTCCGCCCATCTATCGCACATTCATCGGGAAGGAAACTTCGTGACCGATAGCCTCTCTCACCATGCCTACACTTTTGATCCGGGAGTGTATTATCTATTGGAACTGCCTGATTGTATCGCCTCTTGGCTCTTCCATGATCTTGTTGGTGTCACTTATTTTTGCTAGTCAGTTTGTAATCTAGGGCATTGCCCTTGGAATCAACCAAAAAAAAAGTGTTGGTGCGCAACTGTTAATCTTGCAACTTGGATTCGACCAACTTGGCTTGACCAATAGCATCCCAAATGGTGTGAGGGTGAAGCACTGCTTGTAAGGCCATAAAATATACCCTAGATGAAATGTTACATATTTATAATAGTATATGTATGATATGAGTTAAAAGTTGTACTCTGATTTGAAAGTGAAAGGCATATGACTTGAATTTTGGTATTAATAGACCATAGTTAGTGAATTGGAATTAATTTAAGCCATTAGAGAATTGAGGTATTTAAATATACATTTGGATTAAGAAAAATGGTCAAAAGACAAGTTAAGTTGGTACATGAAAATTAGAATGATTAAGCCTATGAGTTAGTGACATTTAACATCATCCATTATGTGACATTTGGCAATATAATAAAAGGACAAGTGGCTTAATTAAAGTGTTACAGCTTAAATGGTGAATGGACTTCATGATGTGGTGTTAAGTGCCATGTGGTGGTAATGACACCTAGCACTAATAAGTGCTGAATCACCTACGCCATTTGGTGATTCTACAGCACTCTCTCCACTCTTGCATTTTCTTCACCGAAACCACTCTCTCTTCCTCTCAATTTCTGGAATTTGCTGAAGTTTGAATCATCAACACTTGGAAGCTTTGTAAGTTATTTTATCATGAAGATAGTTTTGTAATTTTATGCATTATTATCTTGTTGGTGCTTAAAGTTGCACTTTAATCTCAAATAAGAGCTGATTGCTAGGAAGTGTTAGTGTAGCTGCATCTTTGAAGTGATTTGAAGTTGTTCTTTGAAGTTTAAAGAGGTAAAGGAGTACTAAACTTAGTATCGTGTTAGACCATGTATTTTTTTATGTTTGAAGTGGATAAAATGTTTACTAAGTTAATGAAGAATTGAGGTTAGAAACTTGATACATGTTGGATACTTGTTAGAAGGATGGGTCTACTAAACAGGAATCGGTATTATAGCCATATCTTGACTTGTAGATATCAAAATGGGATGCTTTTAAATTCATATTAAACTAGATACATACATCTACAACTTTCATGTAGGAATCGAATTTTATTTATGTCACTAAGGGTTTGAAATTTGGCTTAAAGTTAAGTTCTAGTTGTTGTCAATGGTTGAGAACAGTCTATATTATTTTGAGTATAACTCTCGGAAATGAACCAAATTGCATTAACTTTATTTTGTTTGAAACATAATACATAGAGGAACATTTGTTTAGGGAACATATTGTCTAAAAACATCAATTTCTAGGTCATAATGGCCATACAAAACTGATCCAAAAACCTGTCATGTGAAACAGTTGTTTGAAGGTTTCGGGTCACTTATCTCACAATTGTGGGAAATGGTTAGGAAGGTGAAAAAAAAGAAGTTTTGTGCAATTGATGAACTATATAAGGTTTAGTTAATTTATTGGATACAATAGGACTTAAATGGACTTATTTAAGATGTGTTTGAACTTAAATTGGTATTCAATGTAATTGAGTAACAGTTAGTTTAATTATGCATTATTAATTACGATGATAATGTAAATGATGTATGATTTAATAATGATGAATACAATGTTGAATTGCTTGTGTGATCATGAATGAATGAGTTCCAAAGGCTTATGTATTATCAATTGGATATAGATGTTTGTGAATTGAGAATTTCTGCGATAATATTGTGATAATTTCGGACCATCAGTTGTCTGAGAAGTTTGATAGTTGGGGTTGAATTGGAAGTGCTTTCTAATTGTGTACATATACATAATGTGTAATGACTCAACACTTTTATTGATGAATAATTGCACATATTTGTATTTATAAGGTATGTTATGTAAATGTCAATAAATAAGTTCAATTAGAGCAAAATAGAATAAAGGCATATGTTGTACTTCATATTTTGCATAAAATCCTAAAATCTGAAATGGTTTGTTTTAAAACTGTTGAGTTCTAGTCATGGGTAAATATGCATGCCTAAAAGGGTTAGCAGTTGCTTCTGTAATTAAACACTAAGGTGTCTTTTGTGATCAAACACTTCAGTGTCTTCTGATTCCAGACACTTTTATGTCTTTAGTTTCAGAGACTTAAGTCTCTTCTATTTTAGACACCAATTATGGTATCTTCTGTTTTGGTCCCGATACCCACTTTTGTAAAAAGGATTAGCAGGCTAATTTGTTTTTATATTTTATTATTTGCTCAGCTCCGTTATAATCAAACTTTGTTCTGAAATGACTAAGTTATGTTTTGATATAAACAAATTCTATTTTGATACAAACAAGTTCTGTTCTAATACTTTAAAATTTTGTTTTTGATATTATGTTATTTTGTTCTGATACATGTGAGTTTTACCCTGAAGCAGATATATTCTACTCTGATATGATTTATTCTGATCTGAGATACATATTGCTCGAAATGTGATTTGATTTGTATATGTGAATATCAATGTCTGTTAGAGACAATTGTCATAATATATCATGCTTAGTTATTCCCCACTAAGTTATATGCTTAGCACGGTAGATTTGCCCCGTGTAGGTTCAGATAAAATAGTATAAAGACTGGGACAAAGACAACCGCAATGGCCAATGAAAATTGTGTTTTGTTTGAGTTTATCAGTTTGTTTTGGGTTGTTTGAGTTATAAATAATGTAATATGAGAATTGATGTAGTTTGTTCAAAAGTTTGTAAGCATTGTATTACAGGGTGGATTTGAACTTAAGTATTTTGTAAAACATCATCTCTATGATATGTACTTTTTTGTTAATGGTTTGTAATGTGATAACCTGAATTCAAAATGGTTTTGGAATCGAAGCATGTGTTGGATAAACTCAGTGCACTGATTAAATTCTGCTTTAAGTCAAATATAAATGAAATGCATGGTATGTTTCAGTCCTGTCTGAGGTGACATCTGCATATCCTTCCAGAGGATATGTGGGTGTTACACTCTAGTTCCTGTTGGATCTCAACCTTGAGACCAGATATGAAACAATTTTTAACAGCTTCGGTAAAAAGACCTACAACACAATTACATAGGTGTTCGAATCAAATCTAATAATCTGCCACGGTACTGAGTTATCGGAGTTTGAAGAGGGATGCCTGGTGGTTGCCGTAAGACAACAGGCCAAAGCATAATTCCAAGCTTCGAGTGAAGGAATCCCAATCACCAAGGAAACGGTTATTGAAAAGTCACTTGAACCAGCTCAGAGTGTCTCCCTACATATAGAACGAAACCATATCAACACGCTAATCTAGCGGAATTTGGTAATAGGAAAAATAGTGGTTGGCTTGGAATAACCAATCTAGTGGGTTGGACCTGTCAAAGAATGTGAGGTTGAGTTTAGACAGTTTAATGTTGGGTTGGTTGGTGGGAACGGGTGTGGGTGGTGTAAATTGAGGGGAGGATGAATTTGGCAATGTGGTGTAAGAGGATGGATTGTCGTAAACAGGATGCTTCTCAAGGTTAGAGAAGGGTAATAGTTTGGCTAGTTGGTGTTCGAGGCCGGAGAAGGAATCAGTAATGGTGGTAGATTTGTTGGTGGAGATGGTGTTGTACACAGTTTCAAGAAGGGAATTTGCTGCCGCATGATCCTCCTGAAGTTGACGTTGGAATGCGATGTAGTCATCGGCAAATTGCACGGTCATTCTGGTCATCTGCTCGGCTAAAATGGCAAGAGATTCTTCCAAGGTTGGGAGCTTTTTCTTTGGAGGCATTGTTCAAAGCAATGAAAGCATCAATGGTAGACTGGCGATTCTATTCTCAATTTGAACCTGAGAATTAGCTCTAGAAAATTAAGTTAAAGAAGAAGAATTTTGTGTGAAAATTTTTCTCTGTTTCATTTTGATTCGGAGGGTTTTTTTTTAAACGTTGTCACGTGCACTCAGCGCATATTATTCATATCCAAAGATAAAACGTCATACAAAAAGCTTGGAGGGCATACCCCCCATTCGAAACAAGACATAGAATTAGCCGCCCTAGCTATCTTATGAGCAACCTGATTCGCTGATCTCTTAACAAAAGCTATAGAAATAAACTGATGCTCTTTAATAAGAGCTTTGCAATCCTCGATAAGCATCGAAAAATATGAAAGACAATTTTGTGTAGATGCCATAGATTTGGTAATTGTTTGACAATCCGTTTCCACACAAATCGGAGAGAAGGGAAGGCTTTTGATCCAGCTTAGGGCTTCTCAAAAACACAATGTTTCACCAATTAAAGGATCCCGCCAACCTGGCATAAGCATCATCTTTTCTGCACAGTTGAAACCTTTACAGTCTCAAATCACCATTCCTAAGCCATATAATCCAGAAGGTAAAAGTGCCACATCAACGTTGCACTTAAAATGGTTTGGTTGTGGAGCTTGCCATTGGGGATGAGATGGTTGATTCATTGTGGAAATAGTAACGTATCAGTTGTGAGCAGATTGCCACTCTACAAGTGTGGTGGTGGCTCGACGAATAATGCTGGATGGGTCCTGTTTTTTTGCTTCCATACAACATCATTGCTTGCAATCCACAAACTCCATAAAAGCATACAAATTTCCTCTGCTTATGCCTTTGGAAAATCGACCATAACAGAAGCAAGCCAATGATGTATGGTGGTTGTAGGAGACATGTGCCAGTCCACCGCATACATATGCCAAACAGAAGTAGCCACGTCACAGTGGAGAAATATGTGGTGCTCATCCTCTGAAGCTTTACCGCATAGTGGGCAATTAACATCGATGTCAATATGTCGCTTTTTAAGATTTGCTCTGCAAGGGAGAGCCTTTCTCAAAGTACGCCAGATAAATAGTTTTATTTTACGTGGAACTTGCATTTGCCACATTTTCTCCCATAGAAAACCAACTTCTCTAAGCTCCAAATTCACTTCCTCCATGCCTATGCGATATCCTTCTTTTACTTTGTACTCACCTTGAGTGTTGAGAATCTACATCCATTCATCCTTACGTCTTGAGAAACTGAGTGGTATTTGGAGAATAAGGTTAGCGTCTCGTCGATCAAAAACTTCCTTGATCTTGTTTTCATTCCACCAATGGTCTCGAATAAGCTCTGCTACATAGTGTATCTACGTGTTGGTTGATGTTTGGATATATGGGTCGTCCTCATCCATTAGCCAGGGGTCCCTCCATATATGAATTTGTTGTCCATCGCCTACTCTTCGTCGACAACCAGGAATGAGTATTGCTTTGGCCTGATGGATGCTTCTCCAGATCTGACTTGGATTGTGGCCCAACTCTGCTGAAAAGAAATCAGTCTTAGGAAAATATCTAGCTTTAAGAATGGTTGCTGCAGTCGACTCCGGATATTTGAGAAGTCGCCATCCTTGTTTTGCCAAAAGAGCTAAATTAAAATGCCTCAAATCTCTATAGCCTAAACCACCATAAATATTTGGTATGGCTAACCTTTACCGTCTTAACCATCATATACCCTGACTGTCTCGTCCTCTATTGTGCCAAAAAAAGCCATTCATTAACTTCTCCAACTCTTTACACGTATCCAGTGATAATAAAAAAGGGACACAAGATAGTTTGGTATAACCTGTGCAACTGTCCTCAACAGTATATCTTTGCCAGCTTTCGATAATGTTTTAGCTTTCCACCCTTGGAGCTGCCTGGTAAGCTGTTTGATCACATAATGAAAAATTTGACGTTTACCTCTGTCTATAACTGACGGCATACCCAATACCTCACAAATTGCAGTTACAATCATATCCACATTTTTCATTTTACTTGACCATGAAACAAAATAACTAACCCCACTAACAATTGTCAATTAAACCACTAACAAATGGCACCTTTATGAATAGAAGGAAGAACTAATTATACGAAATTTGCGACATGCCAGGAATTATTAATAAAAATGCTAATTAAAGTTGATAATCTACAGCATATTTGAGCTTTTTGGACATCCTCTGACATCCTTACATTTAAGTGACAAGAAATTAATCTCTTCAAATTTTTCGTCTATTTAAGATTTTTTCTAAATATTTTAAAGATGTTATATTTCAATTTAAATCCACGCAACCGTTAAGATTCAAAGTATATTTTGTTACGCTAAAAAACAGTTTTGGTCTTCCAGTTTTCAATGGTTGCGTAATCATGAGTTCGGGATAATGTTTCCTTTATTTATATAAGGTGGGGTCGTCAAAAAAAAAAAAAGGTGGGGCAACATGTTTGAAGTATTTTCACAATTAAAAATGATATCATTGTTATCAAAGGATAAAATCAGGTGGTTCTAGAAGAAGTCCTTACATCTTTTCGAACGAAGATTACCACGAGAAAAGGGGAAATAGACCATAGAAAATTTAAAGAAAAGAGAATGTATCATCTGGCAGATCCAATAATGAGGTCCCACATCATTAGCGGTTCTTTATCTTCAACGAGATTGAGCTTCAATCATTTTTTGTTCGAGCAAACTGCTGGTATAATATTAAATTGGAAATAAAAATTATCGGTTCAAGACAAAGTTTGGTTTAGTCTGATGAAGATTTCATGGATGACAGGATTTTTATTGTGATGTTGACGGAAATTTATGTTCATGACAAATTTGCTGGGCTTTACATGGATTATCATGCTAGGCATTAAAAAGGTCCATATACGGCCTAGTAATTGGCGTTGATACATATCCATAGCAAAAGAGAGACACTTGTTAGTAATTTCTTCCGTATTATGTACCAGTCGGAGAAGTGCTATGGAGACCTTAATATGAATTTTTTAAACATCCTGAGATTTCTGACGCTTTACATACTGGATAATGGGTTCCTTAACCTGCCAATGGAAAAAATAATAATAATAATAATCCCCAAAAGATTATAAACAAAGCCAAAGTGGTACCCTGCTTCATATACTGGTAAACTGCGCACAATTATTCCAAGGAAATTCAAGCATACCGTGCTTGTTTTCCGAGACCGCTTTTCTTGAATAGACCTGCTGCAGATGGCGGCATCTGCCTCATCGGGGGGATTTCCAATAGCTGTGCTATTCTCGTTTCCTGGAAAAGAGCTTTCTCTTGAAGTGACAGGCTGTAGAACAGAATATTAGTCACAGTCAGCCATGAAACAGTCACGATTAGTCTCAATCTACAGGCAAGCGAAGCTTAACTTCCAAGTCCTGTACACAAACCTCTGCCCTGCTTGTGGGCGTGCTTCCATGATCCCTTGTCTTTGAGATAGTCTGGCCGCTCCTGAATGATTCATTTTGATCTATGTCGGACCTGATCTTCATGCGTGTAAGATCTGATCCAACGGAGTTCAATGCACCAAATGTAGATGCATCCCCGTGACCATTTCCTGATGGAAAAGCGCGAAATTTGGAATTCACAGTAATCAGAAACAAAATATAGTAGAAGAGAATATGTAGGCACCTTTCTTCTGAAATCCGGAATGGTGGAAATTGCTTGTACTGATATCCTGTTTACAAAGATTCGAGTCAGTAAACCGAAAAATGCTGAAGAAGCAAACATCCGATGGCAGTAGTTATCACCATAAAATCCTTGTCCAAAGCTCTCTTGACTTCCTCTAGCTTTTTCTCAGTTAGACTGGAGTGGATCACACGCTTCCCTGGGAGAAGATAGGTCAATCATACGTAAATTTAGCACCAAGATGGTCAATCATACGTAAATTTAGATCAAGATGTCCTCAAAAAGTTAATCAAGAGAAAAACTTCTGTTTCTGCATTGTACCCAGCCTGCGGTTGCCCTTAGCTTCAAGATAACCGTCTAAGGTCATTTTATCAATTAATTTGCGCACAGCACTCTGGCTTGCCTCTCCATCTAGCATGTTGTGAAGCTTTGCGATTGTAACATGCTTCATTCGAAGCACATGAAACAGAGCCTGAAAATTGTAGAGTTAATCGAGATATGTGTCGGCAGAAATATGTCTTGGAAGATCATGATGATTAATCTCATGAGATGAACATTTCTCTCATCTACTGCAAGGAATTTGGTAAACTTTCTATCAATCTTGTTATTACAAAAAAAGCAAATGAGAGAGAGGACTAACGGAAATGACAATTTAGCTGCATCAAAACTAGCTCGAGTTTATGTAATAGCGAGTTCTTTCACGTCCAAAATTATGGAGATACCTGAGTCTTCTGAACTACTAAACAATTGCAGGACAAGGGAAGGGACTAAAACTTTTTAAAATTTCAGAAATTCTTATTGGTATAGTACAGAAATAGATTGAGGCAAATAACCATTCAATGTCCAATCTTTTGCAAAATGTTACCAACGAAACATACCTTCATGTACAACCGGTCCTCAACATGTAGAGCTTTACCACCAAAGGAGGTTGCCTGACCATCCGTTTCCTCTTTCACCAAATCAAACTCATAATCGAATTTCTAATATTTGGTTTCAAAAGTAAATAAAGATGAATAAGCGTGGATGTATAGATAATGATATCGATTCTACGAATTACAGGATAATAGAACCTTAACCTTTTGGTTGTTTTTGGTGTATATATCATGTCCCGTTTTCAACAAAGCACCTTCCTTCACAAGCTTGTCCATAATCTCTGAAACCCAGTAAAAAGCAATCATAACTGATAGAAAACTCGGAAAGACTAGAAACTAAATACGGTATCTTCTCATGTTTAAGCTTCAAGGATAATTAATAACATCTACCTTCAGTCAAAACCTGCAATGACGAGAACAAAAAGGTAGGATATCAAATTTATCTACTAAGCTACGTCCATCATGAAAGAATTTGACACTGAAGATGATAAAAGGAGGGGATACCCTACCACTGAAATGTCGGGGAAGTTTGCAAGGACATCAGTTAGTTCAACAGTATCAAGATGACAACTGCCGATCCAATCCTTCACCCTAGTAAATTGCTGTTCATCTTCTACTGGATCTTGAGTGCTATCTGCAACACAAAATGGATCATTGTTACTCAAAGGCATCCTGGTCAAATGTCATGTTTTATGGTTTTCTAAAACGTCATAATTTATCGAATCAAATGGAAAACAGGAAGTGAGAAAATGGGCCAGGAAACTGTAAAATTAGTATTTAATTGCATCTCAAAAATTGGATTGCCCTGTTATTATTTCAAATAAGTTACCTTCATCAACCATGGCATTGCTCTCAACTGGTTGTTGTTTATCTGTAAATACTTCTTGTAAATTGTAATTGCTTTCACCATGAAACACATACTACTATAACGGTAAGAAAGAAAAGAGTCCATGTTCTCACCCACTGGTGCAACGATGTATTGGTCCTCTTGTGATTGACTAATCTGGTATTAGCATTCAAAATATAACATGTAAAGCAGTTTAGTTGAGAGAACAGTCCGAATAATCATCATGAGTGGCAGTTAAAGCACAATACGCAAAGATATTGCGACTTCACCTCACTTTCAGAGTCAGAAGACTCGTCCCTTGTCAGAGAATCAGCTCCTAAGCTCACCCCATCACTTACCTCCATATCGTCATTTTCATCCTCACAAGGATCAAGCACACTCTTCACCTAGACAGTATGTAGTATGTAGCAGTCGGATGAAAGTGGACACTTGATGTAGCATAAACAATGGCTATCAAGCGTAGGCAATTGGATAGGACATTCGTCCTTACCTTGAGAGCTAGTACAAAATGCTTACTATTCACATTTCCAACTTCCATTTTCAGAGGACTTTTATTCCATTGATTATGGGCTTCTTCTTCGATGCAGCTTCTGAAGAATGGAGGCTCATAATCAGCTGGCTGTTGAGTCAAAAGATGATTTTAGCAATTGGCCCTTGTGCGTTTCCCAAATGGAAAAAAGTTCTGCGTACGAGCTTTCTTGGAGTTGCGTACATGCCAAAAGTTGCAAACTCACATGCACCGTAGATGCATCACAAGGTTAACAAAGATCAAAGATTGTGTATACACTAAAGAGACCCATGCCTTGGCAAAAATCAGTGAAGAGCTACAACTTGTTAAATAACACTCAATGCCTTGTGGTGCAAATTATGGATATCTACGAAGGGGAACCTAGTGAACGGCAATGGTAGAAGATATATGTGCAAACTGACGTCTGGCATACCGTCACGTCATCATAGTAGAGGAGTTTCATCAAGATTGTGCGCTGAAAGGAAATCGCATATTATGGCGTCAGTGTAATATTTTATGCTAAAACAACTACACGAGCATTCAAATTGCAGGCAGTTGAAGTATCTAGAATGACAAGTTCTCGAAAAAAATTATTACTTCAAACGAAACTTACCTCATCCGGAATTTTGTCCAAAGTTCTCATCAACTGAACGAGCGTGCGTACCATCTTACAAGCAGAACTCCTGTAGGCGTCATCACCAGATAAATTAACTAGAACCCCACATTTGAAAATACAAACAACTTAGATCCATAACGAATTCTTTTGTGATAACCTCATCTGATTGGGAGTGATTTCTGTTGTCGAGTTACAGTTGAAACTTCCTCCCTTTCTATTGTTTCCAGTGCGATTGACGTTCATTGCAACCTCTTGGCCATCAACATTTGAATAACTGAAGGAAACTGCAGGAAACAGCGATAACAGATAAAGGTAAAACGCATAAATCCAAAAACAATAGCAAACAGAGGTCAACGTCACATTCTCTATAAATGTTGCCGTTTCAATCCCTGTCCTGGACAACCCATAGAGCCAATTTAGCGCCTTACTTACATGTGTATTCCTCAATCATAGAGCCTCCTATTGACTCGCACACACAGAACAATAGAGTCCTCAGGTACTTTTTCTGCAAAGCATCATAGACTCCTACAAGAACGAAATTAGTTGGACAACTTTTTTTTTTCCACACTGATCATACATGCACCAATTTAGACAACATCGTAGATTCGAAGCAGAGTTACCTTTTTCCATCCAATCAATCAGTCTACGTGACTCTGCATCAACAGGCATCAACTTCTTGATCTTCATCTCTGTTCAATATGTTAAAATTGGGAAAAAAAATTATAGGTTCTCGAGCAAACCTGAAGTCCCTATATAACGACATGAAAATAAGTAAAGAAAAAGCATACCAAGAGCAGGAACAGACTTATCGTTGAAGTACTTCTCTGGGAATAGGCCTCTGATGTAACTTATATTGAATATAGCAATTCGAAGCAGGTTCCTCGTCTATAAAAATGAATTGCACCATACTTATAACAAGATTTTGGAAAAATATACCGCAATTTATTTAATCGATCGATTATTTTATCAGCAAAAACGATTATTCACCTGACATTTGCGACTAACAAGAGTACTTGTGAATATTCAATCTTATTAACCAGAATTATATTTATAAGAAACGTTATGCAAAAAACAGAAAGCTCTACCAGCGTGATTAATTGATAAAACAGTACGTTTCCTCTTAAGTTAGAGCCGTAAATTGTAGTGGATATGAGAGATTAAAAATCACAGAACGAATCTGTATTGAACTAATTATCACTGTTCAGTATCCTCTCCAGTGCCTGGCTCTGTAGAATTTCACTAATCATAAGCTCTGAAAATTAGCATGCCGAGATATATGGAGTTTTAAGTACTGGGAGCTCTAAGGGAGTAAAATATTGAAACTAAAAACAACAGAAATTCATTGACCAAACAGTGCCTGTAAACGTCTGTGGCAACACATGGAACTTAACAGAACAAATGATGTAAGCAAATATCCTTATTAGTTAAAACCACGGTGACCTCACAAGCTGCAGATCTGACTTGCGTATAAGCGACATAGGCTGAGTTTAGTTGAACAAGGACGAAAAAGGAAAAAGAGAAGGAAAAGAAATACCACGAGCTACTACGTTCATTAGGGAAAAATCGTTAATTAAGAGCATAAATATTTCTGAGAAACAGCTCTTTTGGATGATCGCTCAACTATCAGAACAAAAAGCATGCAATTTAAAATGCATATTTCGAGTTCATGATAAGCGGTAAACACACCAGAAGAAGCGAGTCCTGTTCGGTTATCTCGGATTCTTTCACTTTCTGAGCGACGACCTGAAAACAGGGAAAAAGCAAAAAAAAAACACTGTTCAGCGAGAAAATGATGATTGTAGAAGCACAGCATGTTGATCAGATTGTAATTAAGAAGAATTCTTTCGGCGCACCATTGTGGCTGAAGTTTCAAGAACTGCAAGTGTGTTGAGTTAGAGAGAATTGCGAATTTGCGAGAGAACGCTTCGATTTGAAAATTTGAATTGAAATGGAGAGATGGCGGCAGATACAAAGGAGTATAGGTATATATAAGGCCCGTACGAAACTAAACCATGCTTAAGGAGTCGAAAACATGATTATCCGTTAATGAGAATTGCGCCAAGAAGATCAAAACCATGCTCTACGTTGTTGAATGTTGATACTTGAGACGTTCGTTTAATAACGGCAAGGAAATGGAAAGGCGGAGCCGTTAAAATGGATGTGTTCTTAAAGGGTTTTTTTAATAATCTGTCTGTGTTGAACTCCTGAAGTTCACCAGAAAAGAACAAAAATAAATGAAAAATATCTCTTTACTAATCATACACAAAAATCAAATTTTAATCACGGGAATTAAACTCAAATTCTTCTCCTTAACCTAAGTCATCTCAATTTTTATTGGGTTCTCTCAAATCAAATCAAATGGCCTTTCTTTAAATTGGCTTTCGAAATCTAGCTGAAGCTTCAAATGGCCTAAGCGATCGTGTACAACGCTCCAATACAACGTAGATTAGTTACACAAAGGGTTGCACTTGCAACAGTTACCAAATCATATGAACAGCCTGAAAGTTATCAATACTCAATGGGGGATTAGAACAAAGATAACAATCCATCAAATTCACATGCAAACAGGTACATTTTTCCTATGGATCTTTTTTATTTCCTGATAAACTTATTTGGAGTATTGCCAACACAACTCCGTTCTCCATCCTGTACTGTTAGATTTGAAATCTTATACATGAATGATCCATGAACATGTTCCATCTTTCTGGTCAGAATCACAGTTCAAACATTTCTGATTTCCCACAGTCGTGCCCCAACTATATTTCTAAAGTTACAAGAGAATTTGAGCCCATATCCATCCAGAATCTTCCATTAAAAGCATTGAGGTTCACCTTTCAAAAGGATCTCCCACGTTAGAGCACAAAGGATAAACAGCGGCTGCTATCTTCTCCCTTAGATTGTATTTCTGGGCAATTAGTGGTCTTACATCTTCAGCTCCTACCAAGCTCTCCAAAAAGGGTAATAACAAGAGCAATTCTTGGTCTGCACGATCATCAAACCAGCTCTCAATTGGTATACCATTGTCCACTTGAAACCCAAATGCCTGGGAAGGGAATCTTCAAATTGTTAAGAATTGAATTTGCAATATTTCAGAGTACGATACAGAGGACAAATGACCTTGATATAAGTGAGGTTCTTTTTGACTTTAAGGAAATATATACAAAGTTGCCGAGGATTATGTTCAATGCTCAAGAAATTATGACCAATTTCAAAGATACGGGGTTCTAACAAATGATAATATGTAACAGCGTCTTTCTAACCAAGGTAGACACTAAAAGTTTTCTGGGGATTTCAAATCAAAGGTAATGTATGATGCTAACCATGAAAGATCCTAGTAACTCCTAAAAAGCAGGCAATCATTATGATATGCCACTGAAAAAGAGAAATTCTACAAAAGTACCTGTGGTGAGTTGTCAACTATGATAACTCGTGCCAAATCACGGCCAAGAACTGACAAATCTTTCAGGTAATTGCCCTCCACAAAAACACATGATTCACGATAAACACGATGGCGAAATACTTTCCTCTTTGGATCAAGTACATTCAGAAGCTGCTCCGCATAAATACTTTGACTGGCAGTAAATATGATAATCTCAAAAAGACCAGACGCTCTCTCCATAAATTCTTTTAGATATGGACGGCATCGAACATAAACTGTATGCTCTTGCAAGTTAAAGTTTACAGGAAAAGTAAAGTCTGCGTCCTCACATGGTTCTAGTGTGGAGTGCACCAAAGTCTCTGCCAACAGGAGATTTCACTTTTCAACTTTGACAAGCCTCGTCACAGCATACTTGTTATATAAAAACTAGATAAGGTAAGAAAAGCATCAAATTCCTCCAAACTATTAAGTATGACACTGACTATCAGCTTTAAGTTTAGTTTGAAGCATATTTTCAGCTATTATCAATGTGCAACAGATCAACAATACAGAATTTAAACATTACATCTTCACTATCTGAAACAAAAGAATCGTGTAAATTCCTTACCATCCAAGTCTAAGACTAGAGTGGTTGGAGGGCAACTCCTTGTCTGTCTAGGTAGAAGCACTGGGCGGAAGGTAGGCACAACTGATGACAACTCAGGCAAGTTCTTTATAAATAGAAAAGGATCAAAGTCATCAAATTCCTCAAGACCATCATCCTCCACATTAATATCAGCTGATATAGAATCTTGACCATGCTCATCTACGCATTCCAGTTTTGAGTTCTTCATGGCAAAATAGATAGCTGAAACCTCAGACGAGAGGCTAGTTCCTTCTAAATCTGCATTACAACTAGGATCCACACCAAGCATCTGATCGCTACAGCTCTGTACATCTGCATTTTGCAGTAGTTCAGGATCCAATTCCATGTTATTTTGGCATATCATATTATTTGAAGGGAATGCACTTTTAACGTGTTAACTGACTTTACCATTAGCACATTCAAAATTTTTCAGGTTGTCGAAACCTTCCAACCCATTTAGTTGTGAATAGTCTCTTTCACAATCCCAATATAAGTTACTTTCTTCACTCTTAACCAATTCTACAAAGTCCACCGCAAGAAGTAACAAAGCAACATATGAGAAACGGCAAAAATCATATTATTGGGAACAGCTTGTTTTGCCATTTACCTCCATTTGCAATATCACATCCCGTATACTTAGATATGTGAAAAGCAGGAGAAAATATAGTCTCCAAAACACATTGATCAACTCCTTCAAGAACCTATGGAGCAAATTAAGAAAGGACAGGAGTAGCTGAATGTGATGATAACATTGTTAAAAGTAGACAAGTATTAAGAGATAACACTGCTTATAAAAATGCAGATTTATGAGGGGCTAGACAATTACCGTATGGTCTGTTTGACCACATAGAGAGGAATTGTTGGCCTCATTGTGCGTCAAATTGTATGTAGTGCTCAAATTTGTTTCCCTAGTAAGTTCAGCTGCAATTTGTAAAGAAAGTAACAATAACTCATCTAATAGAATGACTTCTTACTAAGGTAGTGAATAAGAGTTCAGCTGAAAGCAAACTCAACTATTAACATATGCCCAAGTTTAAAATAAATATGATCACACAAAAAAACTAGATAAGGCAAAAAATTACGATCAAAGAGAACTCAATGTCAGAAAAATAAGGAAATGCAAAATATTATAGCTGTTATTATGGGAATCAGCTGAATTGAGAAAAGCATTTCTTACAAAGCATGTCAAATGGAGAATACCCTAATGTCACACTGGTGACAGTTTGAGTGAAAAACAAGTACTTTGCTTATACTTAATCATATTATTTCTCAAGATCAAACCACAAAGCAACTAAGTACAGTTTATGCCTCCATCTGTGTGAGATGGATCCTCCTCTTTTTTCCCCTCAAAGAGCATATGCACACATAGGTGCACTGAAGAAAACTACGTAAAGAAAAATTTTGAATCATGATTAAAATTACAAGGAAGAAGACAAACAGCATACCACATCTCTGCTTTCTGACTGAAGAAGTTATTAGCTCCGCAGTTTTATTTTCAACACCTTGTACATTTTCTGATGCTTTCTTCTGAGCTCTTGAAATTTTGGGGCCAGCATGATCTCTCGAAGCACTTCTACCAGAAATTCTTTTCTTGGTTTGCATATCTACTGTAAGTTTTTCCTCCTTTTGGGTTAGTAGGCTTGACCACAAAAAGCATAAGAATGCCTTCCTGAATAGATGACAAAGATATGTCCAAGTTAACCAAGAAAGATCTATTGAAACCTATGGTGATAAACAACGAAAGCTAAACCGAAACAATATGGTAACTTAAAAAAGAGTATACTATAATATAACAGATTTTCCAAATGGAAAAATAGATTATTAGTACCACAAATAGTTGATCCCAAACCAAGTAAATAATTGAAACTGATTAGCTGAAAAAAGCCCAAAAGTTAAATTTAAATAAAGCTCAGATTCCATCAGACAAAAAAAAAACCTCAGTGTCACTACACACTGGGTTCAAATTGTTTGCAAATGAAATTAGGACTGGCTCCAAAATATCATACAACATTTCTAGCATTTAGCACGGACATTGATAACACTATTTAGTTCGAGGAATACTTTTCAACCTAGAGTGCAAAATAAGCTTCCAGACGCTGATCGCTTTTTGAACTAAAAGGACAACTTTGGACGCAGCTGAAGGATTGAAGGTACTTTTATTAGCCAAACCCTAGAACTTGAAATTAGTACTTTTATTAGCTAAAAACTACCTCAAGTAGAACAATAACCACCAGGAATCAGCAAAACCCACATCCAAAACGAAACATGCAACAAACCATTTCATACGTTTAACCCAAACCAAGTCCTAAAACTGTAGACAACAGCTGCAACTACCAACAATCAGCTAAGAACTTGAGCTAAAACCAACAGTCTTAAGTCGTCACTTACCCGGGTCAGAATCAAGCATCAAAAGATCAAATTAGAAGAGTAGGTGATTGACCTACGAAAGATCGAGCGACTACAGAAATTAAAACAATAACAAGCATTGAAGTGGATTAAACCCCAGAAGATCTGTTGCAAGTCAAGAGAGTAAGGGCGAGGGGAATGGTATAAGCGTAGCTTTTGGGTTTTAGAGGTTTCCCTCCAAAGATGTGAAAGAGAGGGAAAACGGGAAGGGATCGAAAATTATTTTCACTGAAGAAAGGGGTCGACGCGATAAATACAAAATGGAAAATGTCTGTCTGTGCCTCGGACAATAGCTGTACATTTTCAGACAAATTTATGTGAGAATGAAATTTTTCTTAATTTCGAGTTTTCTCAAACTGACTACCCGCGGTTTATAACTGAGTTTCTCTACTCGCTGTGAAAAACCATAAACGAGCCTACTTGATCTAACGTGTGGAGAAGATCAAGCGCGTGCCAATGCTACGTAAAATGACCGAGAGTCTGGGACTTTTTTCTCTAATTCTTTTTGATGCCTAGGAGACGGCGTCGCTTGGTTTGTAAGGAAAATGAAAGGATAGGAGTATGACTAGATCCTTACTCCTGAGAGGGAGGATATGCATTAAAACCTATTTTCTCGTTTATTAATGAACTATTGTATCGTGAAGACAACAAATCTGTCGTATTAATTTGGAGGAAGATGGTGCTTAAACCATGGAACATTAATGTTCAAGCAAGGATCTGCCTACTACATCAACCCGAAAACATTATAAATATTTCGATTTTGCACCTTTTCAAAAAGTAGACATGATCTATAATTAATAGCAAATATTTTTGTTATATTAGAAAATTTATTACTATTTTAAATTAAATTATTATATGACTGATTATTAAATATTTCACATAATTTATATAACTATTTTTTTTAGATTTTAATAACAAATTATAAAAGAAATACGAATCACGAGAAAAGGTACGTGTGTTTTTTACTTTTGGAGTCCATAGGATGCAATTTACTAGTTTCGCTTGTCTATATTCTTGAAATAAATTGGTGCGCTGATAAAGGAGAAGACATTTAAGTCAAAAGTTTATAAAAGAAAATGAATACTTAAAAAAAGTGGGATACAATATAATTTGTAGGACTCCTTACTCCATAGATGTAGAAAAGAGAAGGATGGTCTCGTATTTGTAATACGAAAAATCGGAGGACCAAAAAGATAGAAATGTAACGTCGTCCAATGGAGCATAATTATTGCAGTGCCTCGTTGAAAGAATCTTATAAAATTTTGAAATTCGATCGCGTGAGGTCACAGATCAGCTGAAGTTTGAACTTGATGACTCTGCGTGTCACCTTAACCTCGTGCCACGCCGGAGATCACATTGTTTTCAATCAAACATTATACACGTGGAGCATTTTCATGTTAACTGGATTTAGAAGCCAACGTCTTACCAGCTGCTGTTTGTTAGTTAATTTGTTACAAAAAAGTTGTTTATATTTATTGCATGTTATGGAATTAAAGCCTTTCTTTTCTATGATTGACGTTACTTCAGTAAGCTCCTTTAGACTTATATCTCGGCCCACTTGATAAGTTCTTAGAACTTGATCAGGCTGACATTTTTAAACTTGAAATCTTCATAAACAGTACATGTAATGTAATATATCAAATATTGGAGGCGGAGCAAGTTGATCCACACAAAGAACTTAATTGAAACCTTCAAGAGCGCCTATTTTGGTTATTAAACATGAGATTATGCACCTTTCAGAACACCACACTTTCGATCCTACAAGGTTCATCTACGTCCTAGCTACAAGCTTCGGTCAATATTGCTCTTATATTAGTCAATGAAGTTTCCTTTTGGTTATAGTAATTGGGGTCAACAGTGTATATTTCACTTAAACATATTATTAAAAAAGGTATAAATAATTTTTAATATTATTTTTAATTAAGATTGATAATAAATAAATCACAAATGTACCGTTAATTAAATTGAAGTTAAGACTCTCAATATTGTTTCTACATAGTTAAGTTATAAATAATAGCATGGCAAAAGTCATTTATAATTCTTGAAAAAGAAATTTGCAGTACTCTAAGTATTATCTATCTGACAATCATAAGCTAGTTAAGAAGAGAATGTTTGTAATGCATAAGTAGAACATGATTTAAGCAAAAAGAAGAAACATTTGTTAATTTGAAATACTAAAGTGTAATTTCAACAAATATAAAACAATAACAGAATAACCAAACCCAGTATTCTATTTTGTGTTTTATCAAACCAAGGATGGATAATATTAAACTTATAGAACCTTGAGTAGAATTTAAGACCATGTTGGAAGGCAAAGGTAATGATATGATTTTACTTTTTTTTGTTAATCTTCATAAAACCACGCAAGTATATAAAGGTAAAAATATGTACATCTTTATTTGCAAAAAATTAAACCAGTTACGTAAAAAAAGTAAATCAATAGGAAAACATTAGAAAAAACCAACTGTACAAGAAAATAATCCAACTAATTGTTATATTTGGGATCGTTAATAGTGTGCATTACTGCATCTGTATGTAAAAAATTATTATATAAATCATACTCAATTATGCAACAATTTTATTAAATGAATGAATGATGATTAACAAATAATAATACCTTCGTCATTAAATATTTGTTCGAAAAACTTTTAGTTGGAAGAATGATATTCTTGCTTGTCACAATATAAAAAACATAGGATAATATGATAAATAATTATTAAATTTGTAAACAATATAATATCTTGAACACTTTCAACACTTAACCAACTTCAGACACAAATCAAGCTTCTATAGTTTTAGGATAAAGTCAACTTCGGTGAAGACTCACCATCTAGCCACCGGTGATAAAAGTAAACTCAGAAGCAATTGTAGAGATTGAAATTACTAGCAAGTCTTGCTTAATTGCTTGTATGATCAAATATTGAGATCGATTGGAATTCCACCATGATAATATATCAAAATATTCATCATCAATCGTGATTAGAATATATACTTCTTATATAAGAAGCCCTACTATAAGAAGTCTTATCCCCTTTTTTTGTTAGTGAATTTCTTTAAAAAAATCAAACTTACAATTATGAATAATCATAATGTATCAACAAAAGAAGAAACTAATATTAAACTACTATTTTCTAGAAAAAAATTGAACTACTGTGATCTATCTCTTTATCTATTCTTAATTGATAACCTTCAAGGTTTTGTTGATACATCATCATACTGCAATATAGCTCTTTGTCTATTATTAACCGATAACCATTAAACAAATCATACCAAAAGTGCTTAATGATATCAATCCATCCTTCAACCCGATCACCATACAATTGTTAATAAAAAATTTAAATCCTTTTATCTTATATCTCATATCAAACATAAAAATTGTTGTTGGTATTACTAACCATAAATCAATAATATTAATTTTCTTCATCATCTGCTTTCTATTGTTTAAATCACCTTATTGGAATAAAAAATATAATCAAATAATGCTAGTTTAATCTCATGCATACTAACAAAGTAAATGTATGAACTTAGATATTTTATTTTTGAGAACAACTAAGTAACAATATGAAATATTACCAACTTTACATAAATTGTTTTAGCCAATTCTCATTGCTCTTCTATCAACAGACAAGTATATTTAGAATCTCATTGTCTTAATCTCTCATAAACACTTTAATATACTTAGCTGTTGACTTTAGCATATTGAAAGTTGAATCCCATCTTGTTGGACAATTTAAAACTAAATAATTTATTCATGAAATGTGTAGTTGTCATGTAATTTTTTCAAAATTCTTAACTTATTTATGTGTTGCACTCTAATATACTGTGTTATTATAAATTGCCTTTACCCTTTTCTTTATTTTCTCTATCATATCTATCATACTCAGAATACTCGTAAAATAACATAGATGGTATAATCTCTTGTACATCAATAAGCCCCCATCACGTAACTTAGTCTTCACTTTTTCAATCATAAATTCATAATATCATTTGTACTAAAATTATCCAAAGTTATGGTTAAGAGCTTGGTGTTGATGTTCTAATCCATTAAATATTTGATCAATACAATAGTCAATCTTTCACTTGTACGTAGTATAAGGATATAAGCAAACCCACCATTCAAAAACATGAAATATATCAATTATAATAGAGTCAACAAACAAGTAATATCAAAATTAAAGAATATTATTTGTCTAAGGATTTGATTGTACAAAATCCAGACATTATAGATGTTATCAAATATAATGCACCAAATAGTCCATATATTTGATGTGATGGCAATTCATCCTTGATTACTCAACAATGTCATTGATCTCAATTTTTTTTGTTCTTCGTAAATCTTGAAGATGTTTTTCTTTGTGATAATACAAGTACATCTTCAAGGTTGATTGAAGAGAGATGACAAAAATCCAGAAATTATGATTATCGACAACAGTCAGTAGATATCCATTCTCTATAATCATCTTTGCTAGCAAATGTTTAGATTTTTGAAAACACAGGTGGCAATCGTTTTATTGTTTCCTTTCATTAGATTAGGGATAAAAAAAGTTTGACCTCTTGTTATCATCTTCCTTCTATTGCAGGAATCTATATGTGTCGATTCAATTAAGATGTTCCACCTTTAAAACCCCAACTAACAGTTTATGAGAATACTTGCATTCGGTCTTATTAACTTGATCACTTTATCTATTTTTGATGAAGTAATTCCATATATCAATTCTTATCTTAAAAAACTGGTTCCTTCACTCTGATTTGTTGCTTAGATCTATGAAAATCATTATGCATATCAATCATTTCACTATTTCCTTTTATTAGATTAGGGGTCAAAAAAGTTTGACCTCCTGATACCATCTTCCTCCTGTTGTAGGAATCCATGTGCCTAGTCAAATAACATGTTCTACCTTTAAAATCCTCAACCAACATTTTATGACAATACTTGCATTTGGTCTTATTAACTCCATCACTTTATCTATTCTTGATGAAGTGATTCCATATATCAGTTCTTATCTTCAAAGAACTGGTTCCTTTAGTTTGAACTGTTTCTTCAATTAGTATATTACCAAGTACCAAATTGGAACTCTTCTTTATGTTGCCTTATGAGAATGATTATGCTCATCCATCTAAAACAACTATAAACAAGATAATACTGAAAAATTATATAGATATACAACCCTTACATAACTAACATACACACAGAAAGAAGTTACGACATAAGCTATAAATATTTAAACATAAAAAATAATGAAAGCTTTCAAGTCCTCACAAAATGTTAAATTAAAAACTATTAATAAGTTCTAAAGAAAGCAAATCCAATTTGTAGCTTAGCTAAGAACTAAACTACTAGTAGAACTACAAAATATTCCCACTAAATGTTAGTCTTTAAATAAGAATTCATAATCAATTAGATTGATTATAACTAATAAAAACCATAACTTGACGGTGAATAGTCATTTTGTAACTAGACTCCTAATGATTATCATCTAAAATTGGTGCCTTAACAACATAAATAAACTAAATAATAAGTCTCCAAAAACAAAAATGCTAGTGAAAAAGGACTAGCATCCTAAAAGTAAATGATTTCCAAAATGATTATCAAAATATAAGCTAAGTGAAGAGATATTTGACACCCATAATTAATAAATTAAAAACTATTAATTTGTAGCTTATATAGAAATATCTAAATGTTAATGACTATATGCTCATTTAAAGACTTCAATTCACGCTTGTAGGCTAACTTAGAGGAAACAAAAGCTCAAAAGGTAGCAAAATTTTAATGTTTTATTTGGAGGAAATGCCAAAAAAAAGTTTGAAAAAGCAAATGCATTAATTTTCTAGGAATGAAATGCTCAACACCTATTGTTATTAAAGAGACCCAAGTACTTATTTATGATATAGAGAAAATAAATTCTCTAAAAAAAAGAACTAAAATATCTATAAATAAGAATCTTTAATATAGAAAATCTTTATGCTTTTATTACATCAAGCATGTGATGCCAGCTATAATTCAATTCATAATAAAGATTTTTTAAACCTATACATGGTTCAAAAAATTTCCATTTCATTATTAGATTGCAAATAAACTAAGAAAACAAAACAATGCATGAATCAATATGTGTGGATTTTCACATCTTGACACAAATTATTACTTACAATGCCAAAACCATTAGAGAAGCAAGCTTTTCTTTAACCAACTAAAATTTATGACATAGGGTTGTACTTTACTTTGAAGTTTCATACTAAACACATCAAAATCTAGGTTGCATATGCCAATTAAATTTGGAATGAAGCACTAACTCATATACCAATCTTAGGGATCAAACAATGTGAAAAACATAGCAATTGATATTGTCATCTTCAATGTTTCAATTTATGGAGAAAAAGAAAAACTTAAATCCATAAAGAAAGGAACTCACCTAAGCAGCTAAGTTACAAAAAGAGGAACACAAGTTAGGCAACACGACAACGAATGATACAACATAAGCATAGATGGTGGCTAGGGTAGTGAAGAAGCAAGTAAACTAAAAGTAAGAGAGAGTCAGAGACATATAGGCGAGAGTTGGGGATTCCTCATTGTTTTTATTTATTATTAAAGAAACAACACCATGTTGTTTATTAAACACAATAACATCATTTCATAAAATTTTGGTTGGACCTAGTCATGGAACATGAAAAAAAAATTTGACTCAAAATTTGATCAACTCAAGTCAAACCTGTTGACTTTGAACTAAGTCAGATTTAGTTCAAAATTCAATCATCTTAGGTCAATCTTATTAACTTCAAATCAAATCAAACCAAGCTTTTTGCCTTTTTATGTTTAATATCATTTTAATTTTTCAGGCTATCAAAGCAATATTAATTATGCTTGAATATGGTGCAAAATGATATCATATATAATAACAATAATTTAATGAACAAAAATACTTCAATAGGAAGAGAAAGATGATATCCCTTCTCTCTAGCATTTATAAGCCTTCTTAAGTTGTTTACTTTCCTTGAACTCGTTTACTTGCTTTGAACCGACTCTTTTCCTTTATTTCATTTCCTCATCTAGTAGTCTGATTCTCCTCCAACTTGCCCGCCTAGTTTTCAACACTAATAGTTTTTTTGTTAACGACAATACTAGCTAAACTTTCTCTCTGCTCTCCCTTGCCTCTAGCTTCCCCTAACCTCCACTTGGTTATATACCATATATCCTTGCTTCTACCTCAAGTAAGAACAAGGGAAAGTCCATTCTGAAGTTAGGGGGTAGTCCTTAAATGCTCATTTTAACAGTTCCTCAAGCTAACTTGGAACAATGTGGTAGGTGATCCTGTCACATTTGATAAACTTTACTACATTCCACCATCAAATCCTAACAACTTAGTCTCATCTCTGCCTGAAATACTTCTAATAGGAGCTTAGAAATGGAATTCTTTTTTTGTTAGATACTTTTTGGACAAAAGGCTAGTGTTCTCCTTGCTTTAGCATTAGGATCATACTAGCTAAATGAAGCTAGGATATGTCAACACTTTAAATAGCAAGAATGATTTTTTTAATGTTTAGTACCTTGCTAGTTTTCTTAGAAGAACTATAAGTCTTGATGAAAACACTGCATTTTTAAATAGGATTGGCTTTGCAAGAGTTTGTGTGGATGTCACTCTAAATAAGGATTTCCCTAATTTTATAAGGCGAATGAAACATAATGGTGAAGGCAAGCTCACAGAAGACTCCATAAAGGTATCTTATCTCTAGAAACCAATGAAGAAACGTATAGAGATCTAAAAGCTCTAAACAAGATGAAGATCTAGGCAATGAGAGTCCTAAAGACATTATGATTGTAAATGAAACTATTTTGGCTTAAGAGCCTATAGTGACCTCTATAGTTGAGTTGTGAAAAAAAGGATCCAAAGATACTGGAGAAGAACATTATGAGGATACTTATACCTTAACAAAAGAAGCTCCCTCTAGGGTACTTACTAGACTAAAGTATAGTCATTGCAAGGAAACCCTAGTGGAAGGTTCATCTAATAGTCAAGCTATGATTTACCCAATTCCCATTAAAAAATATGGAAAAGAAAAAGAGATACCCCTAGCTCTAGATCCTACCTCTGTTGGTTAGGAACCAAACTATTCATAAAACTAAGAGGAGACAGGCAAGAATTGCCTCCTTGAAATGAAGTTACTTATCTAAAATGTCAGCGGATTAAACTTTCAAAGTAAGCAAATGGCCCTTAGAGATTATCCTGGACTAAAGAGGCCTAGTTTTGTTGGTCTTATTGAGACCAAAATAAAGATGGAATCTTTCCAGCAAGACTTACGGTTTTTTAAGAAGCAATAGATCATAGTTAGTAATCATCTCTCACATTACATAGGTAGAATTTCAGTTTCTCTAGATCATGAGGTTATGGAATTGAGAAACTGGTCACAATCTAATTATTGTGTCCATTGTGAGGTGTTTTTGAAAAGTACTTAAAACTCTTCTAGCTATCTCAATAATGTATAGCGCAAATTGGGAGTTCCAAAGGAGCAAGCTTTGGAATGATTTGGTGCATATTAAAGGCAAGGTAAATATCCCTTAGGTCCTTTTGGGTGACTTCAATTGCATACTACATCTTCATGAAGCTTAAGGTAATTCAAAATACTCTTTCACTAAATCTCATGAATAAGGATAATTGACAAGTTCCCTAGGACTAGCTGACTTAAGATATACTAGTAACCTTTTCACTTAGACTAATAAGCAATCTAATTTACTACTAATTCAAAAAAAGCTTGACAGATGTTTGGTCAACTTAAATCGGTTAATTTACTTCCCTAATATTGTTGTAGTGTTCAACAACTAGTTATTTTTATACCACACTCTTGTAGAGGTTGGTCTCAAATTAGTTGTACCAAAGCGGAGAGCCTTTTTCAGGTTCTTCAACTCTTTACTCCAACTCTCTAATTTCGACAAGATAATTAGTAAGCAGTGTCATTCCTACGAGGATTGTTCTAGACACCTAATAATTTTTATAACACTTTGTTTAAGGTAAACAATATGATAATGTAAATAGAAAATAAACTAAACTACAGAAAACTGATAATTGAATCTTTAACAATCAGTAGTGAATTTGTTGATTAATCATTGAAGACAACTTAGGAATTACTTTTATCCTTATTTTGTTTTCATTTAACTGCCTTGATTTAATAATACTCGACACTAGATATCCAATAGTTATAATTACCCTATCTTAAGATCCAACTAAGTAATCTCAACTGAAATAGATTGTGACCTCTTGATCTCTCAAAACTCTCCTAACCATCTAATTGGATTTAAAGCAATGTAACACCCAAATACCCCCTGGGAGGATATGTGGATGCCACCCAAGACAGTACAATCAAATCCAAACATCACACTAGTATTTATTTTATTTAGTAACTCAAACCCACACACATATATTACATACCGTAAATCTCAGAACAAAAATTCAAAGAATATTTACAGGCCCAAATACGCAAAACAAAAAATATTTTGTCCGAATCAATCCGAAGTGTCATTACACCAATGTACTCGGAAAATGCCATGAATGCATGCCAAAATATTAATAGCCGTCATCATCTAACCCCTACTGTGGGGCGTTACAAGCAATCCTAAGGATAATTAACAAACAATTAAGATCTCTCTTCAATTCCTTATTAATACCACCACTACTACTTCAATTCCCTATTTCTTTTTTGTTTTTTACTTTTTAAATTTTTCTTTCTTTGTCTCTTTCTTCTTGTGGGTTATTTGGAAACAATTTCTCTATTAGTTAGGGATAAGGTTGTGTACTATTGGACCTCAACAAATCTCACATTCAGTAAAATTTCTACAGAGTGTTGTTGTTATTGTTGTTGCTAGGAGAATCTTTCATAAGATTAGATTATAAGTTGTAGCTAAAGAGGGTGTTTTAGCGCTTTCCACAGAGCCAAGTAACAAGCTTGCCACTTTATGAAGCTTAAGATTACATGGTGACTAAGGTCTCTTATGCTTCTTGTACTATGCTTCTCTTATCAATCAGTAGTATGTTTTTTAGTACCAGGTTGTATTTATAACTTGCTTTCTTTTTTAAATATATTCACTTGCTTTTAAAAATAATTTATTTTCTTAAAATATGAAGGTATAAATCACAATTTTAATAAATATTTAAAATTTAATTTAAAAAATATGATGGTATTTAATAAATTCAAATTACTCAACTATGATGTTACATAAATTAATTCAATATAAACTTAAATTCATTAAATTTAAAATGTTAATAGTATTGTTTTGAAAAATTAAAATATAACATAATATTATAAGTATTGGCAAGGCCTTTTACTTCAACCATTTGAAAAAGGTTGGATTACAATTCACATGTTTGGCATATTGGCTGTTTAAGTCCACCAGTATCAATCCAAAGATTGGACAGTCAACTGGTCGAGCATATGCTCATCAATATATGGGATAGCAAAGGAAACCCAGGAAATCTCATGCACGATTTGTATCAAGACTAAATTATTCCGTTGGCAAATGTTTACAGGAACAACAATGCAGGAAACCTGTTGGACTCTGTTTCTGGAGCCTAACATCCAGAGTCATAAACTGTGAGCGTATTACCTTGTAGGGCTATTTCAATGAACCCTCATAGCCATCATCAATTCATCTTCATTCTCATAACATCCCAAAAATCCCTATGTTGCTCTTCCAACCGTTCTCCTAATTTTCTTTCCATCAATCTTTTTCAATTCAATACCAAAGGCTACCAATTTTTATGGAGAGATAGAAAAATGTGTTAGGAATCTATTGGTTCAAGAATCACTTCATTTGGAGTTCGGATGATGAAGTTATGGGCAAAAGAATCAAACATGATTTTTTTCTTAATCTTATTGTACCTATTTTGGGACAATTAGCATAACTTTCTCTAGAGACATCGGATTAAGGTCGTTTTAAGACAGTTTCAAAGAGGACTTCTAGATCTACAACTTTTGTGAAGACCTTGAAAAGAGACTTTGTCATTTAGAGCGTTAAAATCTCGAATTTCTAAAAGTATAGATGGATCAGACGAAGTGATCCAGTCTAAGGTGAATCAGACGAAGGGATTCAGTCTAAGATGAATCAGATGAAGGGACTCGGTCTATGATGAATCAAACGAAGGGCCTTAGTCTAAGATGAATCAGGCAAAGGGGCTTAGTTTAAGATGAATTAGACGAAGGGATTCAATCTAAGATGAATCAGACGAAGGGACTCAGTCTAAGATGAATCAGACGAAGGGATTTCTACGGGGTCTTCTGCACATCACCAAAAGTTCTAAATCACTAACTACACTCTCCAAAACATCTCCAATGGTTTCTACATTCATTCTAACATCACTTTCACTCATAATCTTACAAAATTTGACTCTTCTAGTGCAATATCACTTCTTAAACATTCAACTACCAAATTGATTTCATTAAACTCTCAAATCTCTACTCATTTGATTCATCACTTACAAACAATTCTCATCATTTACTATAGTTGTCTTGTATATACATCCTATGTAGCATCACTAACTTATAATGATCATATCTCTCAACTCCGATATCCAAAAATTGCATACTTTATATCATTGGAAAGCTAAAAAGATAAGATACAACTTCCAAGAAGACCATTTCGTCAAATTCAGCTTAGATTTACACAGTTTTTCCCCTGAAGTCAGAACACAATTCCTATCCCTATATAAAGCGTAAAAATGCAATGTAAAGACTTGAAAAGTTATGAGCAAACATAATGTATATATGTTTAATTAACATCATCAAATAAAAGTTTTACAAGGCTTTAATGGGCATTTTAAGCCACAATACATCATAAACCAAAAATATAAAGTTTACATAAGCTAGAATTGCTTAAAATGCGACTAAAGCCTTGTTTTACATAATCTAGCTTCGAAAACAAAATATGCAAATTAGAGTGATGCCTTGACTCTCGACTCAATCACTCGATATCTTGCTCATCACCTGAAGATAGGAAAGAACGGGGGGTGAGTTTGAGGGCTCGCGGGTAATAATTTTATAACGAGAAACAAACAAAAACCCTTGAAATATTTATTTCTATAGTAAAATTCATATTGAAAAAATCCATGCAACACTTATTTCCCAAATTCACAAATTATAAAGCAATTTATAAAGATTAAGAATAATGAATTCATCAAACTTGTCACAAATCATAAACACATAAGCACCACGAAATGGTTTGGGTGGATCCAAAAACAGAACGTATTACACATTTTCACATAATGGTCCTGTGTAGCCGTGAATAGAACGTACTATCACAATCCCATTTAATGGTCTTGCGTAGCCGTGAACTTAGGGAAGTCTGCGAAGGAGCTCCATGCTACTAGCAGGCAGGCGGAAGAAGTCTTTTGTTAAGGTGCACTCGACTTAACTTAGGAGACCACCACAAACCCACGTAATCATGCATTTCACATCTTATAAACATATTGCCCAAAATGACACTTTTTCGAAAAGTGATTTCATAAAGATAATATCTTTTCAAAATCATTTTCATATTCTTTTCAAAATCGTTTCCATCTTTCATTTCATAAATCAATGACACAATCCATATGCAAACATGTAGCACATTCTCAAGCATTTAAAAGTCAATAAATGCACATTTATAAAAGTAGTTGAAATCATTTATTTAAAGAAACATCAATGGCTTATTATTCAATTATAAAAATGTAACCCACCTTAATTTCCTTGCTTGAAAACTTGCTCAAGGATGCCTCTTCTCTTGTTCCTCTTACCTCTCTTGCCTCCCTTCAACATTGGCAAAAATCCCCATTCAATAGGAATTCGAATTGGAAAACCCAAAGAAACATATACATAAAATTGACCCTAGAATACTTATACCCATGGATTTCCTAAGTTCTTTGAACCAAAATCCTTTCCAAAAATCCAAAGATTAAACATAAACTTACCTTGAATCTTCACCAAACAATGAGTTTCTTGGCTCCAATGGAAACTCTAATGTTCCTCTTTCTTTTTCCCTTCTTGAACAACTTCAAAATCACTCTCTAAAACTAAGAAAAATTGAAACCTAACTTAGCTTTCTCTTCTTTTCTCTCCTCTCATGACACTCTCTCTTTTTTCCTCTTCAATTTTTGTTTTTGGCTTCTTCAAATGCAAGACAAGGCTTCTTCTTCCCCTTTTTACGCTTAATGAGCCCAAAAAGTCCATTTTGCCCTTCTTTATAAGCTTATGTTCTTTCATCCTTAAGCGACTTGCCTAGAATGCCCTTTATGCTATTCACTCTTAACACTTTAATGTCCTTAACACTTTAATCCAATTTACCCATGTCATAAATCCTACTAATATTGACATAATAATAACTCCAAAATAAAATTAATTTGTCAAGACCTCAAAATTAATTTAAACCATACTTATTCATCAAGAAAAAAATTTAGGGGCCAACAAAACCTAGTGCATTTGGAACAAAATAGTACCATTTAAAATAGATTGCTTTGTCAGGTGTAGGGCTATCCTGGCTAAATCCCATTTGGTGAACTGAACCAAGTATGGGAGCATTATTTGGCTGATGGTGTTCTAATTTGCACTTACATTTCAGTTGCAGTCATATGTATAAAGATTGAGGGCCAAGAAAAGACAAACATAACCATAAAAAGCAATAGTGCAGTATGTTTGCATTAATTAGATAGTCCTAAATTTATATTCTTTAAGCATGAAAATGGGATAAGCTACATGGTAAGGCACAAAAACCTGGAAATACTCAGAATTTAATTCCAACCAAAGGTGGGAACATTAGCGGGGAGGTACAGAGGTATAAATGAAAGTTTCTATAATAGAAATAGAAGTTAAAACAATAAACATAATCCTCGCTCAATTTACAACTATAACAGAATATCTGCATGCCTACGATATAACTGTTATGGTCCCCCATTTGGGGTCTAGTTACAGGACGACTGATGGTAAAATCAACCTGCGAGGTATGAAGTGACCAATGTTTTGTAGACTTCCTGCCTTTAGGAACTATGGTGAATTGTAAAGAAAATAAAGGATCGTTAAATGAGATAACCTTTTGATCTCTTAATAACAGAATTTGGATGTTGAAAATTTTCAGATCCCACTTCCATTCTAAATTTCGGCTTAAGTACACAAAGGAAAATAACGACTCCCTACAAAACAAGAGCCACTACACTAAATGCTGAGTAATTAACTAAAATGGAACAAAACAAAAGGAAATAACTTAAAACACACCTGAAATCCTTTGACTACTTCAACTCCTCTCCCTCCAGCCACGTCTCTGATACATGATTCCTTTGACAAACTTTTCATTACAAGGCAGCACTTCCACAGCTGGGTTTATGTGCATAACACCACCACCCCTATTAAAATTGTGCTTGTCCTCAAGCACAAAAGAAGGATATTTGCTGCTAAAGGAAGGAATATCTTCCCATAAAGCCTCCGTGGGGGATAATCCCTCCTAATGCACCGGCACTTGAGGCTGACCCTTGTGAAGTTGTGAATCAAGAATAGCCTATGGATTTGCATGTATTTTTCCCTTGGAAAGAAAAAGTAAGGAAGGCTCAATAGGAACGGATGTATCGTGAAAAGGCTTGAGATAAGAGACGTGAAACACAGGATGTAACTTCGAAGTAGGTGGAAGGGTGAGCTTGTAGAACACACTACCCACCTTAGCAATAATTGGGAAAGGTCTATAATAACTAGGAGAGAGGTTAGAATATCTCTTGGAAGTCAAGCTAATTTGGCGAAAAGGTTGGAGTTCGAGAAGCACGAGGTTGCCAATTTGAAAATGAACTGGACGATGCTTGGAATCATAAACAGCCTTCGGGGCATTTTGATCCTGTAGAAGGCGATCTTGTAAGTCGAAAAGCACCATATCCCGCACTTTTAACGCTTGACCTACCACTTCAAGTTTAGCCAAACCTGGACAATAAGAAAGCATTTTTGGCAAAGGGCACCTATAAACAACCTCGAATGGAGTGGCCTTAAGAAAATGATAGCTAGTATTATAACAATATTCTACCCATGACAACCATTGAAACCAACGACAGGGAGATCGCTAGTGAAGCAACGTAGATATATTCACTACAAGGAAATTCATGATTTGCGATCGATCAATACCGACGGTATTGAAAATCGTCGAAAATATCGACCAAAAAAATGGTTCGGTCGGAGAAGTTGGTTGACAGTTGAAAAGTAGCGACCAACCAGCATTCGGTCGTAAAACTTAAGTGATGGTTATTTACCAACCGAACATTCGGTCGGTACTGGGGTCGGTAAAAACGTCGGTCACTTAAAACCTACCCCTCTCTTTTTTTCCTCTCCCCCGCGCATACTTCTCTCCTTCCTCCCTTCGCCGCACCTGCCTTCGTCTCCCTTGGTTTCTCCGGCGACTAGCGTATCTTCTTCTCCGACGACTTGCGTGGCATTCTTCTTCTCCCTTCCGCACGTGCTCCTCTCCCTTCCGCAGCTGCTTCTTCTCCGTTGACAGATCTGCCAGCTTCGTTCTCCGACGCCGCCGGTGGCCGCCGACTGGACTGACCCCTCCCCTCGCCGGCGTTGTGGTCTCCGACGAAGGTAAGCACATCTCCTCCCTCCCCGTTGCCGATGCCGATGGGTATAGATTTTGAAATTTAA
>JANKOE010000003.1:15988144-16000746 GCA_026284465.1 Erythroxylum citrifolium
TGGAAATGCTGCAGATAATCTAAGGGATCGGTCTTTCCAGTATACTTTTCAGGCGTCGGTATTTTGGTACCGACCGCAGGAAGGCTATCCAGGATCTCTGGAATGAAAGGAGAGCTATACTGTGTGGACGCTCAGCCCGGGCGAGAATTCGTGACCAGATTGATTTGATCGTCCACGATTTTTTCTAAGGCTCTGGCAGAATAGCGATCGGCCATCACACCAATCTGCTGAGCAGGGGTCTGCTGTTGTTCCGGCCGAGACTACAGGATTTGGCGAATCAATAGATCAGCTGCTTCCTCTATCTGTTTTTGGGTGAGGGAGGTTTGTTGTGGTGCAGGAGGATTTGCGTCCAGGGAGCGCTGGGAGTTAAGGTGCGAATTGGCCTCAGCGTTGTCCTCCAAGGCTACACTCTGTTCTTCCTGATCTTGGTTGTGACGCTGTGGTTGATCATTCGGATGCGAAGATTGAGTATGGGATTCCTGATGCGGTGGCGGAAGAGAGACGGGTAATTGCAAACCCATCCGTTGCAACGCAAGCACCGTGACGACGGCTATATTAGGATTGGCTGCTGCCGCCTAACTAACCTGCGTGATTCTGGACGTGGTGCCCTGATGTCGGGCCCCACGGTGGGCGCCAACTGGTTCTGCCAGATTCTGTTGGAGCTGGACGTTGTTATTTTGATCCAAGACCTTGAGAGATTGTGGCTGTTGGATACCTGCAAAACAAGCAAGGCACGCCGGGGATTGTTTCCCGGAAGGCCCCTCCGACGCTCAAGTTAGTCTTATGGAGAAGGTTTTTGTCGTCGAAAACAAAGAAAAGTAGGGTTGTAGTCTCGTACCTGTATCATAGCGGAATAATACCTTATATATAGGATAGATGCTAGATTTAGGTCTTTACGTAGGTCTTTACGTTTGCATGGGGGACTAACACCTGCGAATGGGCTTCGGACGTATGGGCTTAGACCTGGGTCTGACACAGCCGACCCAACCACTTACCATATGTGTATAATTGATCAATAAGGATAATCTAAGTCATAATCTCAAATTATATTATGCAAGTATATTTGAGGTTATGTCAAATTCAAATTAAAATGCCTTTTTTTTACTAATGTTCTAATTATAAAAATTAAATTAATATTTGCTAGTTTAGAATGTTACTAAATAATTATGAATTATTTAGTTTAATATGACTTTATAGAAAAGCACGTTAATTTAAGTTAAAATGTTGAGAAATTAAGAAGAACACTACAGATATGAGTTTGTATTAGGATGTGGTCAAAAGGCTCATATTGTTTATAACAGATAGTACAAGTACAAAATATTTATATAACAAAATTGAGAATATGAATTCTTATTGGCGGGAAATGAATTCTTATTGGCGGGAAATGAATTCGGCTGGCGTCAGTTACCCCACGCACGTCCCCGAAAATCTCTTTTCGTTGCAAGAGATCTTGGAGTCGATCAACATCCGATCAAACCTCTCGTTCATTCAAAATGGCGGAAGAAGAGAAGAGCGCTGAAGGACCCACCCGATCCGAATTCCCAACGGGTCGGATCAAGAAAATCATGAAACTCGACAGAGACATCAACAAGATTACTTCCGAGGCTCTATCACTCGTCGCGTGCTCCACCGACCTCTTTCTCCGTTTCCTAGCCGAAAATTCGGCTGAAGTTGCGACAGAGAAGAAGCGAAAAATTGTGAAACTCGATCACATCCGAATAGCCGTTAAGAGACACCAACCGACAAGCGATTTCCTTCTCGACTCGCTCCCCATTCCAACTCAGTCATCCGATAAGCCTGCAAGCGACAAGTCCCGCGCTATTTCCGTAACCGACACGACGGTAACCGCTGGCACGCGGCGTATTGACCATTTCTTTGCCAAGTCTGTAGATGGAGCCCCAATTCAGTCAGATGATTCCTAGTTAGTTGCTTTGCTGTTGTTGTTTCATATGATTATTTTCAAGTTTTCGTCGTTTCGACGCAGGCGAGTAGTAGTTACAAGCTTCTTGTTTTATAACGTTAATTATTTGGCAGTTATAAAGTTAAAAAATTTATAGTTCTTTCGGTTTTATACTCAACTATAATTAGGTTGCTGTCATCGTTCTGGTGGATTTGCTAGGTGAAAGCAAAGAAACATAGCAATTAATTATTAATTTAGTGCGTACAACGAACTGCATAGTGTGTGGCCTTATTGTTCTTCGGAATGTACTATAGCGTTGAAATCAAACCTCGCTTTGATACATGTGATGTCTCTTAATATGGGAAGAATGAAAAACCCAGCTGCAATTTAGGGAGATAAGGGACCAGAGCATGTTGAGACAACTGAAGCTGCTTCATCTTGTAACTGAGTGGCAAATCCAGGCCTAGGTAGCTTCTTTTGCCCTTGCATTTTTTTCCCTTCCTTTATGAAGGATATGCCTTGACTTGCAGAATTAACGCTGTTGGTCCCCAACTGATTGATGCCCATAGAAAGTCTTCTATTTAAAGGGGTTGGATTACTAAAGCTTCCATTCAAACTCCTCTGAGGAATGCGTCGACTGCTTGTTCCTGGCCTTGATCCAAATGTGTTTTCTTGATGAATAACCGGTACCTGGCTCTGCACCTTCTTCAATTCCTGTACGGTAAAACTTGCTCTCAGCAACCTACATGAGCTTTTGATCTTAATGAAGACATTAAAATCTCGAATGCCCTCTTTTACTGTACATGGATTAACAAAATGATTTTTAAAAGCATGTATAGAAAATTGTGTAACAACTCTTCATGGATGCTAATGCAGTTAAATACAGTACTGTATGATATACTAACTCTTTCCCTTTGCTTCTCTTCCTCTTTCTCTTGTCTTAGCATCTTGTATTCTTCCAACAAAGCCAGCAGAGGTACCTAGATACAATTTGTCTAATTGTTACATGTGCAAGGGAACTCTACAACGTGCTAAAATAATTATGTGTCAAAAGGGATAGATTCTCTTACTTCATCATACAAGAATATTTTCTTCCTTTCTTCTTCCCAGTTCTTAGTCTTTGCTACCAGTGATGCCACCAGAACTGCATAACCAATTGTTAGAATAGGATACACGAGGATTTGGGATTTGACTTAGTTATGTGACATAAGTTAAATCTTTCTGCTACAATTACTGCTTTTAGATTTTTGCTTTCACTATTCATTCTCCCTCATTTTGGAGAATGTTGGCATTTCATCCCGCCATCTACATGGACTGCAATAAGTAAAACATGCGCTAATCCATGGATTCATGTGTTAAACTCTTGCTTGGTGAAGCAGCATTTAAAATCTTTATCCTTGTAAGACAGCCCTTTTCTTTCTCTCTTTTTTCCCTTTGTTTATTGGAGTGAGGATGTGGTGGCGGGGGAGGGATACTTTGTGAAATGGATTGATTTGGAAAAATGCATTCGGCTATTGTGATGCATGTTGATCATCTTTCCGATCTTACCTGGAATTTTGTTGACTATCACTCGTGCACGTTCTGCACGTCGCAAGTTTTTGTGGGCACCTCTGCTTACTGAATATCGATTTTCATCCTGAAATAGAGATGAAGCATAACGTGTAAACATTGTTTTGTTAGCAAGCCTAATCACGTAGATAACTGAGTTGGATAATTAACCCTGCTGTATTCTTCTAACCAGCGCTCCTCATCACGAGCTAGCATCCACTTTTCCACCTTTTCCATTATTTCCTTCCTGCTAGAAGATTCCTCTTTGGCTTTTGATATCTGTTCGTCCATGCTCATGAGGAGATCAGCATGGTCAATCTCACCTGTAAAATTTGTGCTCTAAGTTTGTGGTCTTCTTCAAAGATAAACAAGACCCACACTGAAAAGTTTTCATTGAGTTAAAATTTGTTGAATCCTACCCGAATTAATGAGATCTATTATATTGTCCATCTGTGATCGTGAAGGGATTTCCATGTGTGATTTGTTACATATCTCTTCCAACTCTTTCTGTTTCCTCAGAAAAAGCTCTTTCATCTTACTTGCTTTCAACTGGTCCAGTCTCTTGACTTCGGCTTCAGCCTTGAAACAATTCAAGAAACTGTTACAACTTATTGTGTGTTTGTGTGCTATTAATAATCATACTAACCTGCTGGATCATATTTATGGCGAGGCTTCCAGCTTCTGATACTTCATCTGACGAGAGAGATAATAAGCCAGTGACATGAGAAAAAAGTTGACGATCTTCATAAGGTGTGTCCATCAGATTCCACAAATTTGTTAATGCTTTTCCAAGATGTTGAAGCTGTAACGCATAAAAAATTAGCTCATGCCAATACCCTCTTCTGCTTCTTCAAGTAAATGTAAATTAATCAATAGAAGCAAAAACTTAAGCAATTAAAGTGTATCTCTGATAACGTAATTAAATTATTAACTACCGTCATTTCTGCTACTAGTTAGAGGCCATATCTGCCTGATGTATTCACATGTGGTTGAAACATAATTAGCAATTATGAGTTTACTGCTTCAACCTTGTTGCTAGAGCGGTCTTTGAGGCTTCAAGAAAATAATAGGGAGGCATAACAACTTTAGTAACGCTTACCTTCTCCAGTCGCTTTTGTTTTTCTTCTTTGAGAGATTCCACAGTACTGTCGAGTTTAGCCAAAATACTGTCACTTATATTTTTAGATATTCCACACAATTCATTCAGGCTTGGATGAACTTTTGTTATTATCATAGAGGATTCCATCCCTAATGTAGCAGATAAATTCTTGATTGCATCTGTATATGTCTCCACCCGCTGAAGCCTATCATTCTTTGAAGCCAGCAAAAGATAAGCGATTTAGGATCGTTTACAAAAATGTCCAAAATAGTGAACAGGGTCTATATATCACATACCTTTTCACTGTGGAGTCTTTGTAGTTCAACCTGAGACTCTTCTAGCTTCTTCAGGGAAAGATCATTCTCATTTACTATGACATTTGTTATTGAGTCATCATACACTGATTGGCCAGCAATTTCTGCAGAGATTTTCTGAATTTGCCCTTGAACAGCTCGAAACTGGTTCACTCTCTCCTCTTTTCTCAACCGCATCTCCCGCAAAGCTGGTGTGATAGCATCTAGCTGCTCTTTGAGCGTTCCTGACCTTTTTTCTGGCTGCATTTAGCCATTAGTGACCAACATGTCAATGCTAATTTCTTGTGACAGGATTCCTAATGACTTGTCCAATACAACTGGCTGGTTTAGACAAATTTTACTTGATATTATTTCTGTTTGAATCAAATGTGCAAAGGCCTCTAATCAGTAGCTTGTATCAGTTTTTAACCTCTACAAGCAGTTTGGGCCATTTTGATGCTACTTATAGGTATTCATTACTGACTAAGCTAATCTCAAGCAAAAATGTTTCTGTCCACTTATGCGGTAGTATTTACCTAGTAGTTTCTACGCCTAACTGGACACAGGTTGATGGACAACTTACCCGTGCAGGCAGTGATCGTTCACCAAGGGAGAGAAGAAGATGGGTAAATTCAGCTTCAGATTCTGCCAACTCTTGATGCAGGCGAGCTCTTGATATGTTTGCGCTGTCAGCTTTTCTCCTATAGACCTCTAGGCACTCCTGCTCCAAATCAAGCAGAACCTTCTCTCTTTCGAACTTATCTTCACCAACTTCATCCCAGATCATCTGTTTCAAATTTATACGAATACAGATTAAGAATGTAGCAATTACTACACATATGTTTAAATTAGAACGTTCTAAAGACCCACTTGCCTGCAATTCCTGAAGTAGATAACCGCATGATGTTTCCAGCAATGCAGAACTATGCATTGTAATTGGCGTTTGGAAGGAACCCATCTGATGGTCTAAGGTTTTGTAGTATTTGGTTTACTTGAATTTGTTAGCTCTATCTGGATACTGAAAGCAGAAAGCATTTGATTTGAACTCCTTTCTAAGAGTTGAGCATTGAGTGAGATAGAGGGGGAGAGAGAGATAGAGAGAGAGACTGATGACAAGGAATTTTGTTGCTAGAATTTGCTTAGAAGATAAGGCTACACAGGTTGGTATCCTAACGCTTGGAGTTCAAGGATCAGCCAGGGCTATCAAGAATTGAATCTCAGGTCAGGTTGTGCCTCACACTCACAATTTAAATTTGAGAAGGTAGAAATCCCCCTTTTATCTTTAAACCAAGTTAAAGTTTCTTATTCATTGATCTGTGCCTCACTCAGAAGCATAGTTGTATTAGACAAGCGTTTTAACTGAACTCATTCCTAACGCAATCTCTGCCAGGTGCAAGAAGCTTGCATCCAGTGTTTAAAGCGTTGGATAGTCAAGTTTTACGTGGTTAGCCAAAGCTGCAAAATAATGTTTGTAACAGTTAATATAAACAATTGAGCCGTGCTTAACGTTTATCAACTAATAATCATTTATTAGCTAATTTCAGTTTGTTTATTTTGTTGTATCTGATAATAATGTAATAATTTATGCTATCTATATCAAGCAGATTACATTCTCGACCTTTTCTATTGAGGGCAGATTGCTACTTGTTAACTTTAACATGTGTCTTTAGCTTCGGCTGTACTTTCATCAGATGCAGTAATGATGCGAGTGAGGATAGGTCGTGAATCGTTTTCATGAATGAGGTGAGGTACTGAATCATTTTCAACAGAGCACTCCACCTGATTCAACTTTTCAACATTATTTTGCAGTTGGCATTTGAAAAAGAGAGTTCTCCACAGTTGTTTCAGAGATAAGCTACCAGAATACCCATCAGCAAGGGACCCCATTAAAGAGAACCTTAATTTTTGAGGCAGAGAGGGGTTTAGAGTAAGATACCAAGAGTGTCAAGGACCAAATTATGGCTTCAGGAAGGATTGTCATACTGATCGAGTGATTTTGTATTTGGTTTCAATCACATCTTCGTTGAATCTTAACTAATGATGATGAGATTAGTGCATAATCTATGATGCAATTATGGAAAACATTAATTAAATTGGAGTTTAGAATTATATTAAATGTGTCGTTAACTTGAAGTTGAAATTATCAAAATCTATTTCCTAATGTACTATAGTCACAACATGTAGATGTCAATCTTTCCTTATCTTTATTTCTTACTTTGAAGTTTTCCGCAGGAAAAGGAGATGCCTCGTTGCGTGTTAAGGTCATCATTCTTTACTAACAGTAAAGAACAAACAATGCTTGTGGCTAAAGGATAAAGGCTTCAGCTGTTTGACACTCTAGGCCCATCAGATAATTAGTTTTGGGCCTTTAGGTTTAGAAATAAGAGGTTGTGATATTCTTGTCCTTTCGGTCCAATCAATGATTGTTGGATTGTTTTTGCACGTACATTCTATGTTTTTCCTGGTGTTCGTTCTACTCCATTGTTGTCTAGTCAGGTGCTTCTGTTTCTGCACGAACACTATCTCTGGATCTACAAGTTCTTGTGGTACTATTTTGACATGCCTGACATTCCAACATCTCTTTTATGTTTTGCACTCATGTCATGTCGTGGGAACAGATCACCTGGTAGTCTGTTCCCATTTTATTTTGTTAATTTTCAACCATTTAATAAATGGGTTAGAGAAAAATTGGATAGTTAAAAATTGATAAAATAGGGTAGAACAGATTACCTGATACAGGTGATCTGATCCCCTCATGTAAGGAACAGGCCCTGTATTAGGTAGTCTATTCTCATTTTGGTCTATTTTCAACCATCCAATAAGTGGGTCAGTGAGAAATTGGATGGTTGAAAATTGATGGAATAGAGTAGAACAGATTACCTGATATAGGCAATTTAATCCCCTCATGTTAGGAACAGATCACTTGTACCAGGTAATTTATTCCCATTCTGTTCCATTAATTTTTAATCATCCAATAAGTGAGTCAGAAAGAAATTAGATGGTTGAAAATTTATAGAATAGAGTATAACATATTACCTAATACAGGAGATCTGATCCCCTCATGTTGGGATCAACTCACTTATACCAAATAGTTTGTTCTCATTGTGTTCTATTAATTTTCAGCCATACAATAAGTGGGCAAGAGAGAAATTGGATGGCTAAAAATTAATGGAATAGAATATAATAGAATAGATTAACTAATACAGGAAATCTGATCCCCTCTTGTCAGGAACAAATCACTTGTATCAAATAGCCTGTTTCTATTTTGTTCCATTAATTTTCAGCTATCCAATAAGTGGGCCCGAGAGAAATTGGATGGCTGAAAATTGATGAAACAAAATGGGAAAGAGTAATCCTTGGACTGATTGCTCATGTCATACCCCACCTCACTATTTTTCAGGTTAAATCACATGTTTCTATTATCCTATTTTTATTATATTCTATGAGTATCCATCCATTCATTTTTTTATAGATCTCATTTACTGAATGGATGAATACTTATAAAATAAGGTAGGAACAAATTATTATCTGGTCCTATTTCTCTCAAAAATTCACGTGGCTCCAGTTAAGGATATAATTATGGGCATCACCCTCTCTACCAACCTTAAGAATAGGCTAGACATTCAGTGGGCCAATGCTGTCGTCGTCAAGCTGCTTGGTCGACGGATAGGTTTTCGCCTTCTCAGCTCACGGTTGGGGTCCATGTTGAACCTAAAGGGACCGATGAAGATAGTGGACCTAGAGCAAGAATACTTCCTAGTGCGGTTCAAGGAGGAAGACGACTTCCCAAAGGCATTGGCACAAGGACCATGGGTGATTTTTGGACAGGTTTTATCGGTGCAGAGATGGGTGCCATTGTTTCGACCCTCGCACTGAACGGTGAATCGCGTAGTGGTGTGGATAAGAATTCCCATCCTTTCCATTGTAAGATACCACCCTCAGATTCTTACAGCTTTAGGTAACTTGGTAGGGACGACAATGCGCATTGATGAAGCTACGCTGCAGAAGAACTAGGGAAAGTTTGCTAGATTGGCTGTTGATATCGACTTAAGCTCACCGTTGCGTACCAATGTCAAGTTGGACGGAGAGACCTTGCTGATCGCGTATGAAGGCTTGTCCCAGTTATGTTTTACGTGTGGTCAGGTTGGGCATGACGCAGTAGCTTGTCCACAGCCTCCACCGAAAAATCTCAGCCTGCCAGTCGGTGCAAGAATGTTAGGGATGTCGACCACCGTAGCAGCAACAGGCGGAAGCTCCAACAGGAATGGGTCATGGACGCAAGTACAAAAGAGACCTCCAAGGAAATCCACGCAACGGCTAGTGCAGCTTGGAAGCGACAGGGAGGGGACGTGTAAGGGGGGCTTGAGGTTTTCTATCCTGGCAGGGCAGGAAGGCAAGGAAACTGAGGAGGAGGGACATTAGGCGGTCCCATGAACCAGTACCCCTTTTGGCTTTGGACAGATATTCAATGTGACATATGTTTTGGGTAAAGGAAAATAGGTGCAACAAGGGCTCGTGTTTAAATCAGCTGGGCCCAAACGTAATGCCAAAAAGAGCCCAAGAGGCCCAATAGCAACCCTTACCCAGAAAACCCAGGGAGAAAGCTTCCAGGCTAGGGCTCATCACGATCAAGGGATGCTTATTGTCCCTCAATTCCAAATCCAACCATCCATATAGGAAAAACACCTAGCGATTGAACTTTCCTTCCACATGGAAATGGTTTGTGATCGCTGGATTATTGAGGAGCGTGCTCCAGATGCTGAGGCAGGCCTCCAGTTTATGGAAGGAGTCGAGAACCAGGAGGCGAGTATTAATAAGGAGGGCATTGTAATCCCTCCTACCGAACCTCCAGATTTAGGAACCGAGTCAGGTGAACCGGAAGACCGGCCTCAACTGCAGTCTGATGAGGAGCTTGAATCGACGGCGCAGGTCGAGGATATCATGGCAGATCCTGCAGGAGGTACAGGTTTGTCTTTAGTCGTAGAATAGACTTTTTTTTTTCTAATTATGTCGATTTTCATTTGGAATTGCTGAGGGGCAGGGGGAACTAGGTTCGTAGCCATCCTGCGTAATTACTTGCGTACTTATAAACCTGGTATCTTAGTATTGCTGGAAACTCGCATTAGTGGTACTAGGGCCAACACAATAGTCCATTCTTTGGGTTTAGATTTCTCTTTTAGCGTAAAAGCTGTAGGTTTTTCGGGTGGGATTTGGCTTTTATGGAAGACTGAATTTGATATCTCAGTCGTGATAGCCCATCGCCAATTTGTCCATACCACCATCAAGTTTGCTACTGGTTCGTTCAATTTTACAGCAGTTTGTGCTAGCCCGCAAATAGCTTCCTAATCTTTTCTCTAGCCCGTTTTAAGTTGGGTAGGTCGCTCTACACATAGACCCTAGATTATAAACGGCGATTTTAATGCAAAATTGGACCACTCGGATAAACGTGGAGGTGCCAAGTTAGCAAGGGTGGTGAGCAAGCAGTTTCAAGATTGGGTGCAAGGGTGTGGGCTTCACAACCTAGGTTTCATTGGGTCTAAATACACGTGGTGTCGAGGAATGATTCAAGCCAGACTGGATAGAGTTTTCAATTCTTCAGCTTGGCTACAGGAGTTTCCTCAAACAGTGAATTGTCATCTACCTTTTATGGGGTCAGACCATCGGCCCATGCTGATTCACTTACAAAAAGAGCCATCAAGACCACCAGGACCCCCAGCTTTTAGATTTCAGAATGCTTGGCTCACACATCCAGGTTTTGATGTTGTGGTAGCAGAGCACTGGTTACCCGTCGAGGAAACGATGAGTAAATCACTGGACACTTTCTCCACACAACTCTTGAGATGGAATAAACTAGATTTCGATAATATTTTTCATAGGAAAAGAAGACTGCTAGCACGCCTAGAGGGCATTCATAGGGCCATGACTGTCGGTAACTTGGACTCACTTTTAGTCTTAGAGGACAAGCTGAGCACGGACCTGATCCAGGTCTTATGTGAGGAAGAAATTTTTTGGCATTAGGAAGCTTGTTGCGAATGGATCTCGAAAGGGGATCGTAATACTAAATACTATCACACGCTCACTCTTAAGAGATGAAAGAAGTTGAAGATAAAGCGTCTCATTGATTCTAATGGCTCACAGATTTCAAATCCAGACCAACTGGGCCTACTAGTGAGGATGTTTTTTGTCCAACTTTATACTGCAGACGAAGGGCCTCTCCTTTGTTTTCCTCTAACTGGCACTTTCCCCTTCGATTTCAGAAGATGGGATTCGTGATCTTAATCTGCCAATACATGAACTCGACATTAGGAATGTGGTTTTTGATATGAATCCTAACAAAGCCCCGGGAGTCGATGGTTTTAATGCTTTATTTCTCCAAAAACAATGGGGGACGGTTGGGCCCAAAGTAGTGGCTTTCATCCAGGCGATTTTTAGACTAGAACGCTGGGAAGAGGATTTAAATCAAATCATCCTGGATCTGATCCTAAAAACCTCCTCCCCTGCTAGTATTTCTCATTTCCGACCGATTAACCTATGCACTGTGCTCTATAAGATAATTTCCAAAATCATTGTGAATCGCCTAAAACCTCATATGGAGCACCTAGTGGAGGAGACTCAATGCAGCTTCGTTCCTGGTCGACAAATAACGGATAATATTATCATAACTCAGGAAGTTATCCACTCGATATGCAAGAAAAAGGGGAAGACTGGATACTTAGCAATTAAGGTAGATTTGGAGAAAGCTTATGACAGAATTCGCTGGGAGTTTATACAAAGCACTCTGATGGATATTGGAATCCCTAATAAGCTTATCAACGTCATTATGAAGTGTGTGACGACGGTCACAATGCAAGTAACTTGGCAAGGCACTTGTACTAATCCCTTTAGACCTTCACGAGGCATTCAACAAGGAGATTCGCTCTCGCCTTACGTCTTTGTCTATGCATAGAAGGGCTAGGCCACCTAATTTCAACAGCGGCGGGATAAGGACTTTGGAAACCAATCAGGATGAGTCCCACTGGACCTCCCATATCTCATCTCTTTTTTGCAGATGACCTTGTACTATTTGCTGAAGCTACGGAATCCCAAACGCACTTAATTGTAAATACCCTGGAAGTGTTTTGCAAAGCTTCAGGACAAAAAGTCAACACTGAGAAAACTAGGATCTTTTTTTCCAAGAATGTTTCTCCTTCTTTTGCGCGCAGGCTTAATCAAATCTTGAACATCACTTGTACGAACCTTGGGAAGTACTTAGGTGTTCCATTGATTCATAAGTGTACCACGAAGTGTACCTACCAGCATATCTTGGATAATGCACAAAAGAAACTTTCAAGGTGGCGGGCCAAGAACTTGTCTTTAGCAGGGAGAGTTACTTTAACACAATCAGTTATCTCAGCCCTCCCCATTTCACTATGCAAACAGTGCGACTTTCGCGGCAACTTTGTGATGATTTGGAGTGCATCATGCGAAACTTTATTTAGGGAACAACCGGTGAGCATCGAAAAATGCATCTTGTCAAATGGGATGCAGTGTATTAGCCAAAAAAAGCAGGGGGTCTTGGCTTAAAATGTATCCGAGCTTCTAATGACGCTCTTTTGGCAAAACTTGGATGAGCCGTGATTAATCAACCCGCAGCTTTATAGGTTAGACTCTTAAGGGCTAAATATCGACTAAACCCGGCTCCTCTCCTGTAACACCCAAATACCCCCTGGGAGGATACATGGATGCCACCCAAGACAGTACAATCAAATCAGACAATTTCACA
>JANKOE010000003.1:16010484-16022926 GCA_026284465.1 Erythroxylum citrifolium
AGTAAGCCCCCCCCCCCCCTCCTCCAAAAAAAAAAACCTTCGATTTGGGGAATTTAGGATGAAATATAAAATGATAAATAACTTTAAACTATATTATATTATAAATTTTTCATCCAGACAACATTTCACTACATTACATTATGAACCCTTCCATTCCTTCTAAACAACAATTTTCTAATGTTACATTCATTTTCGTTCCATTTTTATCATAAACTGTTCCATTTTATTCAATTTCATTAAAAACTTTACGTCCAACCAAACACAGCCTAACAACCATTTAATTAACTATCTTCAACTCCTCTTTCAAATTACTTGCCGTTTAAAAAGGACCATTTGAACTTTTAATTATTAAACATTCAACTGGTCCTTTTTACACTTTTGCTTTATAATGGAATAAAATGTAATAAGACGAAAGATGAGGTTTTATGCTACATCTTATTCCATCTTAAACAGTAAAAATAAAACCCCCTCAAAAAACTCTCATTTGAGAGGTTTTGGATGAAATATAAAATAATAAACAACTTTACACTATATTACATTATAAACTCTTCATTCAAACAATATTTTATTACATTACATTATGAATCTTTCCATTCTTTCCAAACAATAATTTTTTAATATTACATTCATTTATATTTTATTTTATTACAAACTATTCCATTTTATTTCATTTGATTAAAAACATTACGACTAACCAAACATACCCTAACAGTCATTTAATAACTACCTTCAACCCCTCTTTCAAATTACCTGCCGTTTAATAATTAAACGTTCAACTGGTCCTTTTCACACTTTTGCCCACAAATTTCTTTTTACCTGTTTCTACTTCATTCATTCATATAAGCTATGGATGAAATCTGTCCGCTTCCATTTTCTTCTCACTTCATCTTCTACCAAGATCTTATCTTTCTATTATGCTGGAGAGGAACTCGCATTCAAAAGAAACAAACATGTCGCCAGTTCGGGCTGCTCAATCAAGTTACGTACGCACTCCACTGGCTTAGGATGAATCATGAACACTAATAAATAATAATTCACTAGACCATAACATCTAAACGCCTAAAGCCCACGAAAAAATTAACCGTGAAAAACATAATTTCCCATTGCTGTACCCATCCACCTCATACAATGTCATGTCTGAGCTCGAGCATCCAAGTTTACTACGTGTGAGTGATGAGACTCTAGTAAGATACACTTAACAGGAGGAAGTGGGAAAGTAAGGAATGGTATAGACATGAAATTCAGCGTCCTTGTGATTGATATGGTTAAGAGAGAAGGCTATAGGAAGGCATGTCTTCAATATGTAGGACGTCATCCATTAGAAGTTCTCTTTCCACCTGAGCTCGCGTCGACTTCAGAACGTCCTATACAAATGTAAACATCTGTCAGTAATTAACATTTATGAAACTTGTTCTACGGTAATAAACAACTAGCGAACTGAATTCTTCTTACGTTGAACTCCATGTACGTTGCATTTCTCTCTAGCCATTGCTTGTCCATGATCATAAAAGCCACGCAGTAGAGCAAATCAAATGCCCATTCATTTTCTGAAGATCATAACCTCTCAGTAACTTAGTATTCTAAGGCTTGGGGCTATACAAGTCTCTTTAGGGCAAATAGTTGTAAGCAATTGCTCGCTCTTACCTGACAACATCTGTATGAACACTGATCTGACAAATGTCTTTGGTTTTGCTGCAGATAAAGGAGCTAACCCACATTATAAGAAGTACATTTAATAATCAGAACTAGACGTTGTCGAAAATAAGAAGACTCCTTAATACACCTTGGCCTTCTATGTGCAGGGTACTAAAGAGTCTTCACAGATTCCAGAGATTGAAACTTACTTCTTTATTCAAAATTGATTAAAGGAAAAGTTCACTTTATACTTACAGGCTTCAAGGTCAAGCATTTGCATGATCATGAATGTTATATTTACACCGGCAACAGCAAAAGGGTATTCCCAAGCAGATCGCTTGCCCCCCTGCTTTTTTAGTAATCGCTGGAATGATGTCTGCAAAAGTAAAAAGTATGATATATCAGACAGAATATTAGATGTGAGAGATAAGTATTGTTTAGTCTCTCTAAGCAACACCAAGATTAGTAATCTTACCGAAAAGGTCTTGGCAAAGAACAACAGGTTCTCCAGAGAAATGAATCCAGCTCCTCTGTTCAGTAGCAATATCCAATTGAATTTGACTAATCAGAGTCAATCGAAATCTGCCAGAGTAAAGAAGATGCTGGCAGTAAAAAACAACCTGAAATCAGTAGATGGATCTTTTCCTTGCCATCCCATTTCTTTCCATTGATCGGAAATCAAAGCATTAAGCTCACGATCAGGATAAGTGGCCGACCACAGTGCTCTCAAGGCTTCCTGTCAATATGAAAAATTTTCATTAACAAGAAATGAAAAAGATTGATTTTGAAAGTTTGAAATTTAAGTGCTCAAAATCATATTTGGTCACAAGTAAATGGACTTGCAGAGATACCTGGTGATCTAGCCTGGAAGCATCAAATTGAATTTTCATTCGGTGCTTCAATCGTCTGAGTCTTTCTTCCTGCAAGTTTCGAAATCATAATTCACAATAATGTAGTTGAACATTCAATGATAGTAACAAGAGAAGGACATATGAGGGTTTTCCTGCTCAATATAGATTTGCTTCTTCATCATCGTTAACAAAGCTAATTTAAGATAATGAAAAAATGTTCATCAACTTTGAACTGAATTTAAGCCAACCCCTACATCATCCATATCTTATAATCATGGTTATCGTGTCTGGGGAGTAATGGATCGTAAAATTTCATTGCACGGACGAATAAGAACGATCAAACAGAGAATGCATGCGCAGAACTTAGTTTCCTTCCAAGTAGTCATTGGTTGACCAATCTAATTATCCGTCGCTTAGCTCAGTGCACAAACAAGCTAATAATCAGCTCAACATGTGTTTATTTGTTAGGAAGAAATTTTATTCTGATAATGAAATCTCTCAATACATATCCACAAAGTGATTCAGACCGTTGACTGATGTAGAAAAAGCAACAGTAGTAACAAGAGTCTGAACTACAATTTTCCTATACCCAGCCTTTGTTCAATGCAGGGCAGGTTTTAGTCAAGACTTGCCTGTGATGGTGTCAAATTCATGTAAACCTGCTGACAAGTTCCCTTTCGCTGGAAACACACACATGTGAGGCCCTTACCAATCCAAGTAGGTGTCCCACAAGTTGCATCCTCTGCACAGACCCAAACAGTTCTTGTGCTTAACAAGCATCCAAATAAAACTTCTTCATGAAAAACATCAGCAACAGTGAACTAACAGGGAAAAAACATGCCATAAAAGCAAGCCAAAAGTTTAGCCACCTGGTTGTGGTTCAACAACCACGCCAAAGCATTTCATGTCATCAAATAAGATAAGAAATCAAAAAGTTGCTAAGTTCAGGTGGTCCAAATAACATCAGCCTATTCAAACTATTATTTCGCTAACAATGAGCCTAAAACCAAGAAGCAACAAGCAAATGGATGGAGTAGTTGTAGGTTAGCTCTCTAGTAAAACGTTGAAAAGGCTATTAGTAGGTAGGACCATGGACATGTAGGCTGGAGATAACACTCACGTGCCTAACGAGTAAAGCTCTAAACAATTCATTTACGCAAGCCAATATAAAATCTATATGCGTATAAAGTGAGACACCATAGAGTGGCGTTATATTATTTCCTCTAGTTATTGTCATCTGCTTTTCACGACAGCCTTAGTACCTGACGCAGTGTCGTGACCGTCCTCACTCAACCCCACATAAACAAAAGTATGAAAGTGTGCGAGACGCGCTGAGCTGGAACTCTGGGACCACAAATCCTACCACATTCATAACTTATGGCGTCCATGTGAGAGCTTGATCTCATGGGGTCGCACTCTATGTATTCTCTCTCCTGTTGGGCTTGTATAAACACTTACTGGGATTGGGTTAGATCATGGAACGGAAAAGTAACTTTCCAACTGAAATATGCTAAAGGCCCAAACTGATTAGAGAAGGACTCTTTAGTGTCACGTCGAAACTTCCACTTTGGGTTACATGCTTTCTGGTTTTGGAGTATTCACCGTACGGTAACCTCAAGCCAGACATGTGCAGTCTAATCAAGAACAGTCAGTGAGGAATAAGACCGGCATTGACGCAGGTGGGTCCTCTAAAATAGGCTGAAAATGATTGAATGAAGCCGGCGTGCATCTTCCTCCACTCCTCACACCCCATTGCGGCAAATCCGGCATTATTAGAGATGGTAGTTCTAATTAGGAAGTCTTCCCATTCCAAGAATCAACACCAAGGTGATATTGCTACGTATATTTCTAAAATTTTCTTAACAAAGTAGTGCAATTTTGATTCAAGACAAGATGGGGAAAAAGCTGGAGACAAACATAAGCACGAGAAGCACAGACATTCAGATAAAGGAGACGTCGCCGAAATCTAGGTTTGGTGCACCTATGTCCGCCAGTACTTGGGAAACCGTTCCATGTTCTCGTAAAAACACGGATCTTTAACAAAGGAAACAGATGAGAAGCAAGAAATTTAATCCCAAACGGCTTAATCTACATAGAAATTAAAAGGGTAGGCCATAAAATGAAAATCCAAACTTTATGATGCCAAGAAGCTGGCACCTAAACTTCCTGGTGAAAAGATAACACGCAGTGATACTAAAAGCAAAGCTTAGGAAGCCGGGCAGTTCAGGAATTGAACATAGGTAATATCGCCCTTAATAAGTGAGCAATGGAACGAAAAAGGGCAACAGAATCAGGCATTGCGCAGAAACAAAGATATGAGGCAAAATTCTAAGGAACATAGTAAGACTGTTAATTAACATTGAAACGAGGTTCATATTAGAGAGAAAGAAAGTGAGGTAACCTGAAGAAGCAGAACCAGGACCACATCTGTTGATGTATGTTGAAGAAGAGATAGTGCGGACTGTAACGCAGTTGCTCTGAGTCCTAACCAAACTCATCTCATTAATCTTTTGTAGTACTGCTCAAGTCTGATAACTTGGAAAAGTCTCTTTGGTTTCAGGAGTGGCTTGAAAGACAAGAGCAGAGACAGAGTCAGAGAGTGGCTTTTGTTCTTGTCCGACTTCTGCGAAGATTGTTGAAAAGAGTAAACTGCTTAAGAATAACTGGTTCTTGACACAATTGCAAAGTCTACACAAAAACCAAGAGCATAAATACTTCTCAAGGAAAATCATGGTTTGGTGCCGAAAACTATTGTAGGCCAGGGCCGGCCAACGTTTCCTTCGCGAACGCCCCGAATAGTGTTTTGCTTTATTTATTTTAGTGGGTTTAAAAAGTGTAAAAAGAATTATAAATTTTAAGTAAGCTTACTTATTTTTTAAACATTTTAAATTATATAAAAATATCTTGTAATATTAAAATTGTTAATTAATTATTATACAAATGACAAATTAGGCATCAAATTGAAAATATGACAATTTTAGTCAAATTAATTTGATAAAAGCGGAACAAAAAATTATTTTTAAAAATTTTATATCATAAGATATTTTTAGATAATTTAAAATAATAAAATATATACAATGCAAGATCTTCTGTATCTAACTTTGCCATTCTCTTTGTTTCGATGTAATCTCAGTCGTTCAATTTTTGTAAGTATTATTTATTGAATGGATAGATTTTTATAGAACAGAATAATAAGAACAAATACGGTCCCTAGTTTAACAACCGCTTCTTGTACAATAGTGAAAGGACTTCAAAAGAAGTTCATTAGCTTACAATCATAAAATAAATTTATTAAGTAATTTAACCTCAAATGATTTTAATTATTTTTAAAAAATTCTTTAAAATTAAGACGGTGTATTGCGATATAATTATATTATAGAATTCAATAAAATATTTGTCAAATTTGATATAAGTTTATTAATTATCACTTTTATAAACTTAGGTACCGCATTACACTTTTCATTAATTATCACTTAAACTCGAGTCTCACGTTGCAATTGAAACAATTGGTAAAGTTGTTTTTTTATGGCCAAAAAATTACAGATTTAAGTTATAAAAACAGTTTTTTTGTAATAATGCAAAGGAAAGGTTGCATATATTGTGACCTTCTCCAAATTTCTGTAAAACAGAGATTTTTATACACTAATTACTGATTACGTGGATTTTTTTTTGTTACTAAACAAATATGGTTCCTAATCATTTCCATCTTCCTATTTGGGCAACTATGCAAATTGTATTTGTATGAGGTTGGTTTTTTTTTACATAAATAAAAAGAAAAATTACAAAATTACAAAACTAGTCGTGGGAAACTAATCCCGACGTATCTTCTAAAAAGATTGAAATGCATATTAGGAGGTTGATTTAGTAATAAGGCGGATTAGACTTATGATGTGGAAGGAGGGGGAAGCCATTTATTTAGAGTTTTACTATATTTGTTACCAACGTTAAAATTATAAATTAAAAAAAAAAGTCGATGTCCATTCTAAATTAAACTATCCTTTGTATCTTTTCGAAACTCAACAACCCTATGTTGTTTTCGCAGGAGACAATCGGACAAGTAGTCCAGAAACAACCCTTAGAAACCACATGACAATTGTTTGCGCCTCCCAGTCCCAGTCCCAGTAATATCGCCGTTTTCTTTATAAAAAAAAAGTTTTGTGAACCAATTCAGTGATTTTTCAGATTACATACGTGAATATTATGAGTCATTAATTTACTAATACGCACCGATTAAAAAAATTCAATCAGTTCGGCCGGTTCAATAATAAAAAACTTTCAATTGTTTAGCTTTTTTATTTAATTTTTAACTTTTCGGTTCGATTTATTTTAATAACTTTTATTGTTAAAAACTGATTAATTTATTAATTCATTGGTCGATTTTTGTAAACTAAAGTTTTTATAAACTAAAATAAATTTATTAATTTTCATTTAACGATCTCTTTTTTCAATTAAACTTTAAATTCTTCGATAAGTAAAAACAATATCTTTTAATCATATTTAAAATTTTTAAATTTTATTTAATCTTTATATAGTTTTATGACAATCTAATACTAGTTGAAAATTTTAAACTTAAACATCTTATCTTATGAGTTTAATTTTTAAAACATTGTTAATATGTATACCCAACTATTTATTTAATAAAATAACATAATGGAATTTAAATATTTTTATAAAATAAATTTAAAAGGTTAACATATCGTAGCAGGACAGACAACCCACATGAACTAGTGTAGAATGTGTGCATCAATGGTCAAGTATGACTTTAATGTAATTTTTTTAGTGATAATGACATAAATCTAATGTTTTTTTAAAGATGATATTGTTGAACATCATCGCCAAATTGCAAGCTAGCTCAATCTTCCTTTAGTATTTAGATCTATCAGTTGTACCGTTCCCATGGTAGCTCCATCTGCCTTTGGTTTTTGAGCTTTGAATAGAACTTTGGTAGTTAAGTTCCGAACTTCTGGTTACCGGAATGACAAGTGGATACAACTGATTCAAGTCAGGGAGCTCGCGTTGAAACTGCAGTTGAGACGAATGATGATACAATTCAATCTCTGTATACCTTTTATTGGGAATTCTTTACTAAAACAGAACTCAATCTTCTAACCTTACGTCAGTTTGATTGAAATAGCAAATTTGAATTCATGAGTGCCACGTGACATGCATCTGGAAAACGGGAAATAAGCCTAAAGACATGTGATATGATGGAGGATGGACTGCTTTTCATTCTGAGATGCTTAGGACTTAAGAGGATGGGTATAGCAATAATAATGGATGTCGCTCACGCTTCACCCTTGGGGTGGACGTTATGCACTTCCTTTTTCTTTTTCTTTTTCTTTTTAACTATTATAATAAAGGCCAAAGCCATGTTAGCTGCTGTAGTCGGTGGTCTGCCGGTTAAACAAATCCAAATCCAAGTTTGTATGGTTCAAACTTAAAAGCGTAGCTCTGAATCTGACGCCCATTGCATTCTTATAATATATATATATATATGGAAATATGTCGGGTTTAACACACGACAAAGACGACTTTAATTGCCATATGCGGCGATTTTGGACTTAATTTCAAACATATTTGTTGTTTTCTTATGTGCAATCGCATACAGCCACCTCAGATCCTGTACAACCTTGCTAGTTTCGCTAAACATCGTACATGTTACAAGCAAGTTAATTAAGTGATGTTACAATTGCAATACAGGTGACATTAACTTAATGCTGAAATCCCAGAAAAGGGAATCACAGTCTAATGGCAACATAATCCTACCACCATTTGGATGTTTTACAGCCGCGTCATTACATACTCGACAAGCTCACTTCTCTACCTTTCAATGTAATACATCAATATCTATCACTCCCGCCAAAAAGAGGGAAAAAAACACGGAAAAGAAAAGAAATATATCAGAGCCAAAATTTCAATCTAATCACTATTTACCGCAGATAAAGCTCCAGATTGTCCTCGTCAAGAATGAATCTTCTTTGATATTTGTTAAATGATCTATAAAGTCAGATGCAAAAAGGGTGATGCCTGTAACTACATCTGAGCATACCTTCCAAAAAAGTTACTGTTACAAAATAGGAAGGGTAGGATGATGATGACTGTACAGTCTTCTGTAGTTTTAAGCTTCATGATCATCTTCTCCGTTGCCACCAGTCTGGAATTTTCAATCTCCGACTCCTATGCACAGCAAGTTTGGCTGCCGGAAGTTTGTGCTTTACCTCCCTCCACAAAAAGTTGACTGCATCATCTTTCTTAGGGGGGAACTGGAATTCAAAATGATGAGAAATGTTCTTAAGCTGCTTCCACATTTTGACCCATCTTTCTTTTGGGAATTGGCGGAGCTGATCAACCAAGAAACCAGGCTGTATTGCCTCTTCCATCGAGTAGAAAATAGAAAATTGGTTGTAGTCAATCTCATCCTCATAGGGGAGCTCAATTTTATCACTCACAATGACAGGAACACAGTGGCTTACAATAGCATCAAATAGCCGGCAAGACGATGGAGTGTCTCCTGCAGGATCTAAGCAGAACTTTGACGAACGCATCCCTTGCGTGGACTGGTAAATAAACAAAAAGAAATGTAAAAGCAATGAGATATGAGAAGAATATGGAAGAAATTATATTATCAAACTAATCAACTGTCTAGGGAACTGATAATTTCGTTTACTAGATGTCCTGATCCCATGACAACAGCACCTGTACGGTTGTATCCCTTCACCAATAAGGAGAAGAGTTTTCATATCAAGACGGAAATGACGTTTAATTTTGACGAGCAACTTCCTAGAGTTCAATTATATCATTTAACATCAAATTTGGTATGCTGAAAATGCATCCATCATAGAAGTTAATCAGAAACTGAACTGATGGAGTGAAAACTATGATTCTGCATGTCTTGTGCATGGTAATGATGAATTTGAATTGGCAGAAACTACACTCAGAAGGAAAAATACTAGTTCTATCCTCCAAATAAATCAAGAAATGGAAAGTGCAAAGATGTTTTATAGGAAAGGTCCTTGTTCCTTGATATGCGGTGACATTACTGTTTCAACAAATTTCTTTTAATGCAATTACATACTGTTTCAATTGTTTCTGTTGTAGGTGTGCTCCTCTCATAGCGAACATCATCATAACCAGCTAAAATCTTTTCCAATTTAATACGGACTTTGCCTTCCTGAAACATGAGGATTGTTAGCATCACTTCAACATCCAAATGAAAAATAAAAACAGTGTGGACATCTCATATTGACATACGGCTTTCCTGATTGTATTTCCCCGGAAGAAAAGAAGTGTGGTGCGAGACTGAAATGGGTCTTGAAGATCATCATTTATAAAAGAATCCACAACATGTACATAAGGGGCCACCACGTCCTTACTAAGAGTTGACATAGTTTTAGGATAACGACCAAAATCTGCAACAATAAGAATAGATGCATTCACTTGTTGCCGCAGAAATCTAAAAGCATTTGGATGTGTCATAGGAATCACATGATCTCTGCCGCCAGACCTTTGCCAATACTTGGACTTTTGCAGGAATTCTAATAGATCAGCCTGAAAGCAAAAGTATCTCCCAGTCAAACATAGGTGAAGATGCAGAAGTTCAGGCCATAAATACCCTAAAAAATGACAACATAAAAAGCATGATTTGAGAACGTAGGCGCTAAGTTGGCAAAAATGAGCATTCATCACAATCTTGCTATGAAGAAACAAATAAAAAATTCAATTTACAAGAAAGGGTTTCAAAAGACAAGTTATTCAGAATCAAATTAAAAATGCTGACAGACAAAAAGGTTATTTGTAGGTGACATCCATTACCCATTATAACTGCAGGCACAACAAACCAAGCCTGCTAGCTAGTGAAAGTCATGCGTATATCATCAAAAGATCTGTTAATGTGAGAGCCCAATGCAAAAGAGAATGCCCATTGAGTCTTTGAAACAGTTAGAATCATTTTGATAATAATAAGTTTGATCTCTAACAGATGATTAGCAGATGAATTGCAATTGCTTAAAGAAGTTCCGTGATTTACTTCATAGCATTGTGGGGTAGTGCCTCTATTCATTCTATTAAACAATACGAGGCCAGAAAAAAGCATATTATTTAACCATTGCAGAAACTGCAAAATCGTCACCACCAAGTTCAACGGTTCACAAAACAACTTGACTTTGTTTTAGCACTCATGCACATAGCTTGTATCGACTCACGAAAACTCTAATCGTGTCAATCTGTAACACATCCATTTATTCGCAAGCCCTGATTATTCGCACTCATGAAACAGAGTTGACAGCTCTAGCAGAGAGCTAGATACGAACCTTCAATTTTTTTTGTGATAGATTCTAAAATTTAACCGCTAGAATAAATTGAAACATTGACCAATCCTCTATTGAGCTAATTCCCAATATTTGCCATCTTCCTACGAGTTTGCAAAGTAATGAGCTCTAATAAGATTTTAAAAAGCGCCAAATGTTAACTTTCCTCAAGGACTAAAACTCTGTAGCTTCAAATTCAAAATTCTACAAACCAACCACAAACCAAACCACACCACTACCAAATCTAATAAGCAGCACGATTACACTACCTGCAATTGGCGATCTTTCAACGTCTCCGGATCCGTCATTGTATGCCCATGCGTATTGAAGCTCAACGAAGAGAAAAACGGCACGTAGAACGCATCAGCTATCTCCGGATCCAAAACCCTAACCGCTTCTCTATCCTCTCCACCGCCATAATCCAAAAGAGAAGCCATTAACCAGTACTCGACACTGTGCTGTTTTCTCAGTCCCGAATTTTTACCCCACCGGGGTAAATTCTCAGCAGTTACCGGTTCATCGTCCCTGGCCTTGTGGTCCATCATTCCGACATTGAATCTCCGAGGAAGATCGTACATGTAAACCTTCAGAGGCGGTACGGTTTCGCATACCTTCGCCGGTACCAGCGACAGTGACTGTGACGGAAAGAAGTAGGGTCTAATATCATCGGTGCCGATGAAGATACCGTAGGTGACTAAAAGAAGAAGGACGAATACAAGGGAGAGGATCACTTTCGCGTACATGTTGGAACGTTTACGATCTTCTGTTCTTTTTGTTTTCTCTCTGCTGCTGCTTTTAGCTTGCAGCGTCAAGCGTCAACTTAGGCGCAACGCAACCGATAAAGTGACATAAAATGGAAATTTATTAATTCGGTGGCTTGTCTCTTTAAAACTGGACGGCCGATCTGTATCAGAATTTATATGCTATATGCAGGTATAGGAAATCCATCTCAATCCCTTCCGATTAATTAAGTGGGACCACCGATCATCTGTGATTAAGTCAGTGACGATAATTAATTATAGCACTTTTCTCCTCTATAAAATCTCCATTTCACACGACTTTCTTCGACCCCTCGTGTGAAATCACCAATTATGTACATTACTGTAAATTTTTATACGGTAAGTTTTCTTATCTTTCTACTTGCATCGTTCACTAGCTTTGGGGTTGTAACGTGCAATGGTTACCTTTGCTAACCGAGTCCAATTTTTCTATCCAATTTTATGGTGTTTTATTGTGTCCAGTGAATCTTAGACATTCATTTATACGGGTTCCACATAAATAAACGTAGAAATGTGAGACCCGCATAAATAAATGACTGAGATTCACTGGACACAATAAGACACCATAAAAATTGAACAGAAGATCTTGGTTGTTGCTAACCACCATTGCTCTTTTGTTGGTACGGAAAATCTCATTGTCTTAACTTGATAGACACTCAATACACTACTTACTTACCTACCTTAGCATCTTAGAATATGGAATTCCATCTTCTTCTTCTTTTTTAATGTTAATACCATCTGGCCAGGCTTTATTGATATAAACAACCAAAGCTAAAAAAATTGTTCAAAACCACGCAACAAGCAAAACAGAAAACAGAGGGTCCAATAAAGCGAAACGAAAACGAACACAGGCCAGAAAGCTAGTCCATGA
>JANKOE010000003.1:16026846-16038335 GCA_026284465.1 Erythroxylum citrifolium
ATGATCCAGAAGGATATTGCTAGCTTTTATATCTCGATGAACTATACAGGGATTGATCTCCTTATGGATATGTGCGAGTCCTTGAGCTATACCGATCAATATGTCTTGTCGTACTTTCCAACTTATGAACATATTGTTGAATGTTGTTGTGTTACGAGGATTTGAAGACTTTTGATTAAAAATAAATAAATAAATATTTATTTTTAAATAATTTTGCGGGTACCTACGGGTACCCGCAGATTGGACCCGACCCACCCGCAAAATCAACGGGTGGGTCGGGTACGGATAAATATGAATCGGGTAAAAAAATATACCAACTCATACCCGGACTGTTAGGGCGGGTACGGGCGGGTAAACGGGTGACCCGCCCGTTTTGCCAGGTCTAGCGAGAAGTGATGGAGTTTGTGAAGTGGATTGTCAGGGTAAGGGCAGTAGATAGTTATGTTTTTCTGACTCAGGGTCTATCGGTGTATAGTCCAGTAGGATGGGCCAAGCCGCCGGAAGACTGGGTTAAAATCAACACAGATGGAGAGGTCAAGCAAGCGTTCGTCAATAGCTACCGCTGGTGGTCTCATTCGGGATTAGCATGGACAGTGGTGTGGGGTTTTTCTTCAGAACATTGGAAGAAGCTCTCCACTTACGGCAGAACTTTGGGGAGTCCACTCAGGGCTCAATTTGGCTTGGTCGATAGGATACTGCCGAGTTGTGGTCGAAGTGGACTCCTTAGAAATCATTAACTTTCTTTCCTCTCCCAATATAGTGATTGATGTTAATAATTTTTTGTTGTCAGGTACCTGCAGCTTACTCCAATAAGATTGGGAAGTGCAGCTATAACATGTGCATTGAGAAGGGAACCAGTGCGTGGACAACCTGGCAGCCCTCGCAGTCCTAGCTAGCCCAGGAGTTCATTTTCTTCGGGAGCCTCCGCTGTCAACTCAGGAGATTATTCACAGGAACCAACATGCGTTAATTAGTTAGTTATAGATTCAGATTCCTTTGTAATAGAATAAAATAATCACCCATCTATTATTAAACTCTCAACTTGTAACTTAGTCTTAATTTTTTAAATCATAACACTATTCGTGCCGTAGACATCAAAAGTTATGATTGAGAGCTTCGTGTCGATGGTTTCAATCTATTATGCAATTAATTAATATAGTTGTTAAACTCTCACATGTATGTCTATGGCATAATATAAATAATCCTACCCTTTAATAACATAATCAAATATAAACTATAATATAATTAACGAACAAATAACAAAAAAATCAAAGACTATTATTTACCTCATGAATGAATTACAAAAAGTTCAATCATTAGTTATGTAATACACTTTTGTCACTGTATAACATTTCTTTTAATTGTAGATCGTCTGCCTGTTTGATGTACTAGCAACTCGTCCATAATTAACCAACAACATCTTTAATGTCCAATTTTTCTCTTATTCATATAGGCGACGTCGCAATTCAAATATTCAATGATAAAACGATGTCATATTGTTATAAAACGAAAATAACGTTGTTTTATATGTTGATGAGGTTTATACTTCAGGTTGTAGAACCCGAACTTGACCTGGACATTAGAATATTCCGCCGGCAAACTTCATCCAAAGCCCAAAGAGATTAGTCTTACTTTTTGACCCAAAAGCCCAACTCAACTAACTTTCGTCCGCCAACGTCTTACTCATGTCGTGGCAATTCGCAAATGGACAAGGAAAGAACAAAGCTCTCGCACAAGGAACGAAGTTTCATGTATCCAAGTGTTGGTGACGGACAGAGAGTAGCATCTTCTCCCTTTCCTTCAAATTCTCCTTCCCTCCATTTGTAATTTATTACGTGAGCACAACTGCAAAGTCTTAGCCTCACCTAACAGTCTGACTTATCTTCTTGTTTTAGTCCGTATCTGCAAAGAAACATATATCCCGAAAATGGTTTACAGGATTAGCGCCAGAGATGCGGCCGGATTCAAGTTCATTTTCTTATTAACGATTATGTATGGTCTCCTGGCGGTGTTAACCTATTTTGTAATACACATCAAATTCGTTAAGCCTCTTGGCATCGACGCTCCTGTTGATCGTTTCTCCGAGGCAAGAGCAGTCGAACATGTCCGTGTGTTGACCGAAGATGGCCGTCAAGTGCGTTTTCTATCTAACATCAGTATGCATGTTCATATTTTTACACGTGTTCGTGCTGTTCGTGCCTGTTTCTTTTATGTACTTGTTAATTATATCCAAGAATTGCTTTAAGTTTTTTCTGTTACTTTTTTTTTCGGTCTGTTTTGTTGTTGGTTTCAGAAATTGAATCTTGATGCTCTCTTTCGATATAATTGGATGAAAGTTGTCAGTCAGTTTCTGATTATTGGCTATGCTGAAGATGACAAAGACGTTATAAACTTATAATTCGTACTTGGGTGTTTGTATGTTTCACTGCTAATCCAGTGATATTTATTAGTTATACTGGTAGAAGTGGACTTATAATGATCGGGTAGTTAGTAAAAGGTGTGGATGATTGACAGGAAGGGCGTCCCGGATTAAAAAAGGCTGCTTTGTATATTAAATCACAATTGGAAAATATAAAGGAGAGAGCTGGACCAGACATCAGGTTGGTATGAGCTTTAGGTCTTTCCATTTGAGCACATAATTTATATGCATTGGTACTAGAAAAGATCATGTGATTTATGGGAGTAATTAGCTGGTTTAATTTACAGGATTGAGATTGAAGAGAATTATGTTAATGGCTCCTTCAATATGATGTTTTTAGGCCACAGCATTTCTCTGGGGTACAGAAATCATGTGAATATTGTTATGAGGTATGCTCATTAATCAGCATGAGATGCCATTTCCTTTTCAAGCTTCTAATTTGCTTTGTTGATGCTTGTAACAGTACGTCAATCATTCAGGGAAGGACTGGATTGTTTTTATGTATCTATCGCTTACTTTAAACATTAGCATAGTTGCATGCCATGGTTTTTACGATTTACCTGAAATTAGTGAATGAAGATAAACAATTCTTCTTAAGTACTTCATTCCTAATAAAATGGAACCACTTAGGGGTTTTGATCAGCAACTTAAGGCCTTTTGATGTAACATTTTAACAGTTCTTGGAAAAGGAAAACTTCATGTATATGTGGAGGATAGCATTCAGAACATTTCCTTATCAGAGCTGGTGAAATTCAATATTATGAGATGAAGGACTTTATAAACTCTATTCTGATGATCAATGATTAATTACCTACTGGGAAGTGTCATTCAGTGCTAAATTCCACTTACTGTAGGATATCTTCAGCAGATTCACGTGAGATTGATCCATCAGTCTTGATTAATGCACATTTTGATAGTCCACCTGGTTCTCCGGGAGCTGGTGATTGCGGTTCTTGTGTTGGTGAGCATCTTACACGTGACTATCTACTGGCAATTAATCTCAGCCATATTTAGCTTAATTATTTCTGGATATTATTGTCCTTTTACCATTTTGAAGCATCATTGCTGGAAGTAGCGAGAGTTATGGTAGACTCTAAATGGATGCCTCCTAAACCAGTTATCTTCCTTTTTAATGGTGCTGAAGAACTTTTTATGCTGGTATGAAATCTTTCACACTTGTGTTAAATCCAAAATAGAATTTAACTTTTTATGCCAGTATCAATCCTTTCTAAATTCAACAGTGTGCTTCATTGTTAGAAACTTTGCAAGAAAAATAGTGATAAGACACCCTTTTAAGCTCTTGGAATGAAGCTAACATGTATTTTTGTTAGTTCACAATGTTACACTTGACGTAGGATGACAATTAGATCTTTCAATAGCTGGTAGAAGTTTTAGTTCTTTTGGGGCTTTCTTTTTATAAACTTTAATTGTGTTTTCCATCAAAACGGTATGTGGCCATTTTTTGTCATTCAAAGCAAATATGTTTTAACTAATCTTAAGATCTGTTTGATTTTTTAGGGCACGCATGGTTTTATGACAACACACAGATGGCGTGATTCAATTGGTGCTGCTATAAATGTTGAAGCATCTGGGACAGGAGGTCCTGGTATGATATGAACCAAGATTCGTATTATAGTATGCAAATTTTGGGAAATCTGCAACTGCGCTGATTTTGTAAATTGGACAAATTGGAGTTTACTTATATAATTGATACATGCAAACATTTGTGTGGAGTGCTTGATATCTTCCTTTTCAATCGCTGGCTATGAAAATATGAGAAATAAAGTGAAATATGTAATTATAGATACTATCCAATTCTTTCTTAATTTTACAATGATGTTAGCATTTTTAACTTTTCAAGTTAATATTATGCTTGACAGATTTAGTTTGTCAATCTGGACCTGGCATATGGCCATCTCTCATCTACACTCAATCTGCAATTTATCCAATGGCAAATAGCGCGGCTCAGGCATTTTCTTTTGCTTCCTTTTTGATATGATTATCTTAATTTGATAAATTGAATTCAATGTGATATCGGGAAGTTTAGTATTGCTACTCACATATGTAGATGAACTAAGTTACTTATGGTCTGAAGTGGAGAAATTTTATTTTGTTTCTCCTATTTGTATGTTTTACTCTCACCCCTTCCCATCATTTTGGTCTTCTTAATACTAATTTCTGCTCAAAGTTCTTGTTCTTCCGTAAGCTAAGTAATGACTGTTTTATTTTTGTTGTGTAGGATGTCTTTCCTCTTATCCCTGGTGATACAGATTTCAGAATATTTTCCCAAGATTTTGAAAATATCCCGAGCCTGGACATTATCTTTCTTCTTGGTGGTTATTATTACCATACATCATTTGATACTGTGGACAAACTACTGTATGCATTACATTTGCTGTTTTGATACAGATGTGCTTAATCGCATCTTTTAGCACTTTATTCTTCAGCATCTCTTCTGATTAAGTTCCTTGAACCAGACCCGGAAGCATGCAGGCACGGGGAGAAAATTTGTTCAATGTACTTAAAGCCTTTGCAAAGTCATCTGAGCTACGAAATACGCAAGATAGAAAAACTCTTGAAGCATCTGCCAACAATATGCCGGATGACAAGGCTGTTTTCTTTGATTACTTAGGGCAGTTCATGGTATGCCTTAAAACTTCGTTACTTAGTGCAGTTCATGGTGTGCTTTAAAACCTGACATCTATGTCTTAAAATGGTATTTGAACTTTCACAAGAGCCTCTCCCAATAATTTAAGCTTTTAAGTTGAATGACTTCTTAACAAGGTACTCAAAATCTTATTTGACTATGTAGTCTTCAGCTCAAGTTGGCTTATCCTTATTTCTAATTAATTTGTAATTTATTGTATTTGTCCATATTGTATATGAAGGAGCATGTTAAAATGGTACCTGAACCATTTCCTGGGTCTCACCCAACAGGTTGAATTGTTTCCTGACATCTATGCAATTTACTTCTGGACTTTGTCTTGTAGAAGATTATGCCAAATGCTATGTAATTATATTAACCATGATTATCCCTTATTTCATGATAAAAATGTTTCAGGTTTTCTATCCAAGAAGTGTAGCAGTGATACTTCACAGCAGTCCTATAGGCATCTTTCTCCTCATGCCATTCCTCCTGCGTTTTCTGCATTATGGGTTGCGTAGCTCAATTGTGACCTTCTATGATTTTGTCAAAGGTGTAGGGTTTGTGCTACTTTATGTGAAATGGTTCCTTTGACTGTCTCTCATTCTGGCATTACTTTTGGTTCGCCCTTTGGAATAAACTTTTTCTATACATTCTTAAATTGCATTTTCAGGAATGCTATTACACACAGCTGGGGTAATACTGAGTATTATTATTCCAGTTGCTTTTTCTATTGTGAGATTGCTGTTCTCTAATCATGCCATGAACTGGTAAGTTAAGTTTCTTCTTCTTCTCCCTCTCCTTGTTTAAGCTTACCCTTATAAACGAATGTTTGTTGGTTTTCGTTCCTTGGGCATGTCATGGCAGAACGAAAAGTCATGGTAAGGCATTGAACTATTGGTGGTGGTGGAGGATTCAAACTCTGTGGATCATTGATGAAATACTTTGGATAAATAGAATGATTGGAAGGATTTCCTAGTTCCCAGTTGAAAAGCATGTTGAACTTCCTCAAATTTATTCAGTTCCACACCTTATGTGTGGCTGAAATTGTTCTTGATGAGGATTTGAGATTTGAATCATATATAATTTTGACACTTTTCATTGACATGTGAAATGCAGGTTTGCTCATCCACACTTGGCATTCGTAATGTTCATCCCTGGCTCACTTATTGGCTTGTTGATTCCAACAGTTTTATGTAATCATTTTCCCCTCACACAGAATATTTCAGTTATCAAGAAATCAAAGGAGGTACTTAGCAGAAATTCATAGCTATTTTGTAGTCAATTTACTTTTTATTAAAGTATATGCATAGGGTGAGTCCTAATTGCTCTTCTAGTCTTTTCTTTTGTTTTTGGATACCTTAGTATATGATGCTTGCCATTTGTCTACAATAATATGAACTTATGAGCCTCTTTGTTACGGGTCTAATAAGCTAGCAATCTGTCAGGCACTTTCTGATGAAGCAAGGTTTTGGGGCGCATTTGGATTCTATGCTTGCATTACTTTGGTACACATATAGCACTCTCTATTCTTGCTGTATGAGAAGTTAATGGGAATTCTTAGGTTCAAAAGTTTCTTGGGTTTGCCATGGCTAACTTTCAGTAGAGCAGGTCTATGTTGTCGCTGGTCTGAGTGGAGGATTTTTGACCTTCTATGTGTCAGCTTTTATGCTTCTTTCATGGACCTTCTTTTGCCTGACTGTCAAATTATATGATCGTCAATCACTCTGGTATTACCTTCATTAGTTAACAGTCAAATTCCTTGTTTGAATCTTTGCTGATGTAATTTCTTATTCTTTGCATAACAAAATCGTACAAATCCTTTTGGATTAAAGCTGGTTTCTTGTTCTAATCAAAATTTACTCTGTTATTTTCATTCTCTAACTGAATTGTATTTTGCTATATGTTAAAGTCTTAATCCAGAAAAAGGTCGGAAGATGCTAGTAAAATTATTGATTTTGGTGCTAACTTTTCTTTCAGGTCAATCTTTTTTTATGTGATACCTCTGGTTCCGTGCCTTGCATACACGACCGATTTTGGTGGTTTTCTTGTCCAATTTTTGATTGAGAAGATGGGAATGATGGGTGCTGTTCCACCCCCCTATGGTTAGCTTTACTGAACTTTTTCTTTCTGTTTCACTGTTTTGGTAATATTTTGAATAAGTTCTCACTTCTTGTTTCATATGATTATTTGTGAAATTTGTAAATTAATTTTCTTTTGCCCAACTCTTAGAATCATCAAGTAATATATCTAAAGTCAGCATGATAAGTATGAGTGTGATGATACTGAAAATTCCGTAGTATAAGATCTCTTGTCAATTTATATTGGATGCTGCTATCTCGGAAACTCTGCTCTTCCATGCATATTGATTTTCTAGTAATCATTACGAACTGATTACAAAGAAGCTGTAGGATATTGTAACTGAGATAAACAAATGGTTGCTATTATGTTGTCTATCATTCTTTCAAATGTTCAAGTTGTATTATAAGTTTTTTTTTTCATCTTATTGAAGTGTGTTTGATGATGGATCCAATTATGTTTCACCCATCCAAACTTATCAGAGCTATAAACAACTGATCTTAAGGAGCAGCATGGGGTTCAGTGGTAGCATCCCTAGCTCCCCAACATATATTAGGCTGGGGGTTCAAGTTCTGCTGGGCTTGTGCATCTCTTGTGTTAAGAGTCCAATGTAATAAACAAAAATACTGATCTTGTGCTCAAGGATCATACATGAGATTTCTATACAATTATCCATACCTTTTAGAATAAATTGCAATCATGATGTGACTTCTTCATTTCTGGGAGTGTAGAATGTTCTCTCACAGAATGACCTGCTGATGGATTTGCTGTGAATCATGATTGGTTATTGCGTTTGTTTTCAGGATATTTTATTGCTGATGCTGTAATAGCTGCAACAGTTGGAGGTGTAACTGGTTGGTGTGTTGGTCCTCTAATACCTATTGGTGGTCGATGGATGGCTAGGTCATCCATCTTGAAGTTCCTGTTGCATGTTACTGTGCTTGCTATGGCTCTCTCGTCACAGTTTTTTCCGTATAGTACCTTGGCACCCAAGAGAGTGATTTTTCAGCATACATTTGTTACTGCAGGTATGAAGGAAAAGACAAGCATAATTCACTATATGGGCAGCTCTAGAACTTTGATGCTCTAGAATATGTCAGCGATTGAAAGAATGGGAGCAATTTGATTTACTAAACACTGTGCTTTTTGATTATTTTGCATGCCTCCCTTTTTTATTCTACCGTCCTTTGTTTCCTGGTATTGACAGGTGCAAACGAAATTGTGGAATCCAGCTATGATTTTTCTGTAGTAGATTCCAACTCTTTGCTTTTTCTTTTCAAACATGCACCTGAAGTGGCAAAGGAATTGCACATCAGTTCAGAGTTTTCTTTTGAAACTGCAAATGTATCTCTTCGACAGGATTGGATGGTATGAGACTTTCAGGTTTCTATCTAGTCTTCACCTAGTGGAAAATCACTAGAGGGGTCTAACACTTATTGAACTATCAATGCACAAAACAAGTCCTAAATGTCATGTTCACCTTGTTAAGTTTACATATAAGATAGTGTAAACTGTTCATTCTTGTCTTGTAATTTATAGGGTTAGTTTTCTTGCTATCTCTATCTCATGAACACAGTATATTCTGTTAATATCTAACAATAGACGTTTTCGTATATTTTAAACTATTTATTCATAAATAGTTGAGTATGTTCCTGGCTTCACTTATTTCTCTAACTTCTTTGGTCACTAAACCTTTTTCTTATGACTAAACTAACCTTTGGTCTGTATCCACAAATCATTAATTTATTTTTTTTGTTCTTGAAAGTGCATCCATTAGAACTTCACAGTTGAAACAGATGGATAATGCTATTTCTTAGAACCTTCTTGGACTTGTCCTAGTTATTGATATTCGCCTTTTGAAGGGGTGGAGCTTACGTTAGGTTTACATGCATGCAGCATTTGGTATTCTTCAGGCCCGGCAATTGCATCTACTGTCACTTCTTGTACTTCACTTGTATCAATGTCTGACCTTTTAAATCACAGATGAGAATTTAATTTCTGCCACTTCTTAATTATTTTTTAGGGAACATTTCCATTATCTCACTTGTTCTCAAGAAGTTTGAAGTTCCCAGCAAATAATGATGATACTTTGAAGCGATATAGAGTTGTTCCCCAGCTGGTTAACTACAAGTCTCATACATTGTCTGATGATGGTAGGAGCCGAAGAGTTCACTTGGAACTTACCCTGGGGTGAGTGACATTAAATGTTTATCCTGATGAAATTATTTTATGTACCTTACTTTTGAGATGAATAATTGTTTGGAGATTTAGACATGGGCATTAACCAGTTAAATGTTCATGTCACGCAAGAAGCTGTTGAATGCAGGATTCAGATTGGTGTTTCTAGCTCAACTTGTTAGTTGCCTGATGTATGCATTAGTTATGGTTTACCGACTTGGGCATCAAAATCTTCGAATAATCTATCAGAACCATATCGTCTACAACGTAAAAGTATTTCTGCAGGATAAATGCAATGTCCATGCAGTTTTATTAAAAGTGAACTCCATTGATCTAGATATATGCCATGAATTGAGCACGCACGCCCATGTAACTTGGGAAACCTACCTATAGAAAGTGACCATAGCATTGCCATGTGTAGCTCCATCACATGCAAGTAAAATATCCTTCCTGATTCTGCATTTTTCTACACCATGATGGCCCTAAGGCTTTAAGCAACATGACTTTTCAGTGACTTGGAGGAAGTTTGGGTTGCTGTTCTTAACATTACTGGACCCTTATCGAGCTGGTCATTTGCAGACAACAAACTTACAGGTATAAGGATTTTGGATTAATTTTTGTTTGGAATCAAAATCTTACACCCGTTGCATGCTATAATTTTTATGAAATTTCTACAGACCCTGAAAGAATTGATGGTGGTCCACCATCATACATCTGTAGACTTAGTGGAAATAGCCATGAAAAATGGACCTTCTGGCTAGAGGTAACGTTCTGTCCCTTGCAGTACACGTGTGCCCTTTCTTTTTTTCTGCATGCACGAGTACCCTGGGTTGTTTGTCGAACTCTTTTGCTACATTAAGCTGGTATGCAAAAGCCATCCTGTAGTCCCAGTGGAGCAACGCACTGGTAGCTGCCTGCTAGCTTGACAAGTTCTGTATATGTTGCTGACGTTTAGAGCCTACTTCATTGGGGTGCAGGCCACCGGTTCGGGCGATTTAAGAGTAGACGTGGCTGTGATAGACCAAAATTTGGCTGATGACGCCAGGCGTTTAAAGGGACTTTTCCCCGACTGGGTGGACGCCAATACATACTCCAGTTATATGTCCAATTACAGATTTTAGATCCATGCCAGACAGCTCCTGATTCCTGAAAGATGGTACTCAATTACTTCTAAACTCAATACTACACTGCCTCATCCAAATTGAAATTGGCAAAAGACAAACTTCTCGAAACTCTCTCTGTAATTTGCAATGTCTTCATTGGTGAACTTTTATGGTGAAGTTGCTCCTGAAATAAAATTACATATTTCTTGTCCCCGAGAATGACATCATCTTCCTCTTGAGAGTTGGAGTTTATAGGTTTCAAATTGTCTTGCACCTCCGATTAAGTATTCTCTTTAACTGAATTGAACTTTTTCTTTTTCGAAATTTTAATCCGTAACCCTTTAAAATTATAACGCTTTTGAAAGACCCACTCTACTGATTGAACATGTCCATCATCTTAAATGACCCTAATCGGTAGACTTCAAGTTCAAAGATCCGAAGGACAATAACTGAAGCTTACTAAGGAGTGTTTGGTTCAGTTTTTTTTTTTCGTCGTTGTTTTTGTAAAAAATAAAACAGTCCCTGAAAAATTATTTGGCTAAAGTTATTTTCGTTTTTTGTTGTTAAATATAAAAAACGACAACAATTTTTTGAAAATGTAAAAAAGACATTTTCGTGTATTTTTCAAATAGGTTTTTATATTTCACGAAAACGAGCTTCTAACTGTAGTATCATTTTCATTGCCTTCTAGTCTTTGTGTCTTCTGTGTTTTTTGCCTTTTGCAATTTCCAGGTTTATTTTCTTATCTGCTTATGTGTGTTTTCTAACTCGTCGTTCGATTTGCTATTGTTGATATTTGCGCCAAAACATAAACATAAAGTTATGCTATATGTTACTGTAGGATAATTAAAATTAATTCATTAATTCATAAACACTGATTTGTTTCACGAGTTCTCACCAGACAGTACCCAGGGATAGCTTTAGAACTACAATTGTGCTAGGTTCTTCATTGTTTTTTTTTTTTTTGAAAGGTAAAGGAAAATTCCATCAACCATATAAATGAGCTAGACAAGGTGGAATAGACACCCATACATTCAAACGAGAGAAATGGCAAGACACTCTAGCA